>OV839569.1:50778248-51123248 GCA_929447395.1 Epistrophe grossulariae
CATCATCATCATCATCATCATCATCATCATCATCATCATCATCATCATCATCATCATCATCATCATCATCATCATCATCATCATCATCATCATCATCATCATCATCATCATCATCATCATCATCATCATCATCATCATCATCATCATCATCATCATCATCATCATCATCATCATCATCATCATCATCATCATCATCATCATCATCATCATCATCATCATCATCATCATCATCATCATCATCATCATCATCATCATCATCATCATCATCATCATCATCATCATCATCATCATCATCATCATCATCATCATCATCATCATCATCATCATCATCATCATCATCATCATCATCATCATCATCATCATCATCATCATCATCATCATCATCATCATCATCATCATCATCATCATCATCATCATCATCATCATCATCATCATCATCATCATCATCATCATCATCATCATCATCATCATCATCATCATCATCATCATCATCATCATCATCATCATCATCATCATCATCATCATCATCATCATCATCATCATCATCATCATCATCATCATCATCATCATCATCATCATCATCATCATCATCATCATCATCATCATCATCATCATCATCATCATCATCATCATCATCATCATCATCATCATCATCATCATCATCATCATCATCATCATCATCATCATCATCATCATCATCATCATCATCATCATCATCATCATCATCATCATCATCATCATCATCATCATCATCATCATCATCATCATCATCATCATCATCATCATCATCATCATCATCATCATCATCATCATCATCATCATCATCATCATCATCATCATCATCATCATCATCATCATCATCATCATCATCATCATCATCATCATCATCATCATCATCATCATCATCATCATCATCATCATCATCATCATCATCATCATCATCATCATCATCATCATCATCATCATCATCATCATCATCATCATCATCATCATCATCATCATCATCATCATCATCATCATCATCATCATCATCATCATCATCATCATCATCATCATCATCATCATCATCATCATCATCATCATCATCATCATCATCATCATCATCATCATCATCATCATCATCATCATCATCATCATCATCATCATCATCATCATCATCATCATCATCATCATCATCATCATCATCATCATCATCATCATCATCATCATCATCATCATCATCATCATCATCATCATCATCATCATCATCATCATCATCATCATCATCATCATCATCATCATCATCATCATCATCATCCTCATAATCATCATCCTCAACCGTATCAGCAGCATCATCATTATCCACATCATCATCACCGCCGACGCCGCCTAAAATACCCACCTGTGAAACGTAAAGTGTCCATAGTGTTCTTCTTCAATTCCTACCTATCTTATACCAATTTAAATATCTGTGTACCCCCACCCCCTTTACCTACCGTGTATATTGTTCAGCGTTCTGTTTAAGTGTAAAAATTAAATTTGTAAAAAAAAAAAAAAAAAAAAAAAAAAAAAATAATCTTTTTGTACAAGAGTTATTATACCTACAGTGGCCCAAAATTAGAAAAAAAAAATCAGTTATATATATATAAAGAATTAAATCCTCTGCGATTAAAGAAAATTTATAAGATATATAAAAAAAAAATAGACAGAAATACCTAATAGAAATTACTTACTTTGCTAGATTTATTTAACGATTAATAAAGAAAAAAAATCCTTTAATTAAGAAAGAAAAGAAATAATTATCCCCCTAAATAAAAAAAAAAAAAAAAAAAAAAAAAAAAGAGGAAGACAAGAAAAAGAACTGACAGAAAGTAAAAAACAACATAAAATTTTATCTACCCCCCTTTTCGAACAGGTAAAACTCCAGAGTGGTGCACCTCATTGGCAGTGGATTAAAACAAGTAAGTTACCCTCTTTTAATTGAAGAATAATACTTTTTATATTGTTTCTTATTTTTTTTTCTTCGGCTTTGAGTTTTCTCTTTTTTTTTTTTAATCAAAACCAGAACAGAAAAAAAAAAACAAATAAATCTAATTACAAAAAAAAATTAAACACCTATTTTTTCAATACATAATACAGAAAAAGAAACAAAAAAAAAAATTTAATTAAACAATATAGGGATAGAACATGTAAAACAAATATACATCTACACCTAGAAAGGAAAAACTAAATAGAAACAATAGCTTAAGATAAAATTAAACACAAATACAACTCTTCTTTATTATAAAACAAATAGAAAAAAAAAGAAAATATATACAACAAAACAGCAACGAATCAAAAGATTTTAACAAAATACCAAAATTTATAATTTTTATTTGCACAGGTAAATACAATTAGCTAAATAAATAAGGAGTATTAATGAAATTATAAGATACATTAAACCAATGCATTCTTTATTTTTGCTGTCAAAAAAGGAAATTAATAATATTAATTAAAAGTTTGTCCGAATGTTAGCACAGAGTTGCCAATGATGGTAATTTGAAATTGTACTCAATCTTTAAAATTCTATCAGTCTTCTTTATTTTTTTTTCTAATTTTACTTGCCTTTATTGATTATTGTTATTTTGTATAAACGTACTTATTGGGCCATTAACCATTAATAAAAAGAATTATATTTGTAAGATTCAGAACATGAAAAAAAACAGTTTTTCTATAAATTCCACTCTAGTTCTCCGATGAAGTCGCGATTTTTCCTCTCTATCCTTATTGAAGTTTTTTTTTATAGAAGGGAAGTTTGCATTCATTAACATGTCGGCCTAAATACTAAGGTCTGAGGAGGAAGTGACCCACAAGTGGAGGATATGAATACGACGTGAAGCGATTGTGAGTATCAAATTTGGGGCTACTGCAAAAATATGGAGGATGCAGTAGCCATAGTGGTATCCGCTGGATACAATGGGTGGGCTAAAACCTCCGGAAGGCAATACCATCAAGCACCTTCCCCCCCCCCTTATAGGAACCACCCCTCTCCCATATGGACGTTTTCGGGCTTCACAAACTTTTGTGAACCCAATCTTTCTTTTAATTTTTTTTCATTTTCGGCATGGAGTTTGCGTAACTACTGTCCAGTGCTACGGTGGGAAGAACCCCCCCCCCCGACGAGCTAGGACGTGCTTAAGCTAGCATGCCAGCTACCGTAGCCTGGACGCCCTCTCCTTCCTGCTGCCAGGACCAGCCTCATTCGCCTGTAAGGGTGGGGTTGTAATGGTGGTAAAGGAAGGAGAGGTAGGATTTCCTGACTTCAGACAACCGCCTTGTTGTTACTGCCTCTTTGTAGTAAGCCAAGGCTTCAGTACGTTAGGGAATCCAGCCGACTAACACCTCGGTTTCGTTACAATAGTGATAATACGAGCAATGCAGGCATTTGACTTCAAAGATGAAATCAGTGACCTGCAAAAATACAAGGAACTGAAGCGGAACAGTCAGCTCTCTAGCTTGTCTCCATTTTTGGATGACAAGGGAATTGTGCGAGTTGGAGGTAGACAAGACTCTGGATTACTTCCATTTGATACAAAACATCCCATGCTTCTACCATACAACAACCCACTCACAAAACTGTTGATGAAGGAAATTCATGAGCAACACAAACACTGTGGCCCTCAAACATTGCTTGCTCAAATGAGACAAAGATTTTGGCCCCCCAGGGCACCTCACTTCGGAGGACTTTGGGAAGCAGCAGTAAAATCAGCCAAACATTTGTTAAAGAGGAGTGTAGCCACAGCATCTCTAACATACGAAGAACTGGAAACTGTATTAATTGGAATTGAAGCCATTTTGAACTCAAGACCACTAACACCACTCTCAAGTGACCCAAATGATCTAACTGCATTAACACCAGGACATTTTCTTATTGGCGAACCCCTCACCGCAAAAACTGATGTTAACGTAACTTCTATGAAGCATACACTGTTGACGAGATGGAATCTTGTTTCACAACTCAAACATGAATTTTGGAAACGATGGTCACAGGAATATCTTCAAGAACTTCAATACCGGTACAAGTGGAAGGAATGCTCGAAGAACATCAAGATAGGAGATATGGTCATCATAAAAGAAGACAACATTCCATCACTTCAGTGGCCCCTGGGTAGAATTGTAAAGGTGTTCAAGGCTGATGATGGCGCAATAAGAGTTGTAGAAGTTAAAACAGCATCTGGAGTCTGGAAACGTCCCATTCATCGACTAGCACCATTGCGAATCGAGAAAGAAGTGAACGACGTAACAAGAGATGAAGAAATTAACCATAATTCATCGGAACCAGTGCATGAAATACCAACTAAAAGACGAAAAACATCTAATTCCATTGGTATCACTTCAGTGATTACAATTCTCCTAATC
Source organism: Epistrophe grossulariae (assembly GCA_929447395.1). Taxonomy (NCBI): domain Eukaryota; kingdom Metazoa; phylum Arthropoda; class Insecta; order Diptera; family Syrphidae; genus Epistrophe; species Epistrophe grossulariae. The sequence goes on from OV839569.1 coordinate 50,782,626, forward strand.
ATTCCATTAGTAATGAGCGATGAAGTTCAGATCAACAAATTTACATCAAATCTCGCAATACATTTCGAAGGTATTGGAACAGCAAAAATAGCAACAAGTGAGTGGAACTTCATTATTCATTACAATTTAGATCCATTATTAGAAGAATATAAAGCATTTGAAAACGGAACACTGACTTTGAATCACTTGTGCCAACAAATGCAGCAATGAAGTATATGCATCAACACATTAAAACAATTTCAACATATTCAAAACGAACTGAAATTGGAAAATATCATCTTCCCAACAAAGAGAACTAAAAGAGGAGCATCTAATTTCATCGGAAACATTGCAAATACACTGTTTGGAACATTGGACTCCGAGTATGCTAATCAAATGACAAAAACAATAGAACAAGTAAAAGAAAATGAAAATCATTTACTTCATCTATTAAGAAACCAAACCTCAGTCATAGATTCAACATTCAACGTAGTATGGCAAAATGAAGAGATCATCAATCACAGGCTTGACCAAATCAACAATCAATTAAGAGAAATAACATCAAGAATACGTGATAATGGAGAAGAAGGTCATCAGCTCAAGATATTCCAGATTTTTACATCACTATCTTCACAACTCATCATAATGATGATCAACATCCAAAGAATGCAATCAACATTAATTGATGTATTGACAGACACTCACCATGGTAAAGTAAGCTCATTGTTAATATCAGCACGCCAACTCAAGGACGAAGTAAAAACAATCAAGGCTCATTTACCATCATTCTTAGCACTACCTGCAGACGAAGAAGATCTCATACAGCTATATAAACTAATGAGAATTCAAGGAGGAGTAACAGACAAGCAAGCGGTATTTTGGATCACACTACCAGTAGTCATCCAAGAATTTTACGAATTGTTCAAGATGACTCCCATACCTAGTGTACTCAACAACAACACACTAAAAATTGACCTCTGTGCTCCAATACTAGCTGTGAATGCACACCGTGACCAATACATTCCAATACAATCATCTGATATGGAATCTTGCATTAATCTAAGATCAGACCAGTTCTTATGTTTCAATTTACAAGCGAGATACAGCAAAGGAGCAGAAGTCTGCTCTTGCGAGTTGGGTCTATTTAACAACGAAACAAAACCTACGTGTTCCTTAAAGAAGTCAGAAATAAATTCAACTTGGATTCAAATGCAACACAAGAATCAGTGGCTATATTTCACAAGGAACCCATCTCGACTCACTGCAATTTGCGGAAGAAGAAACCTACAAATGAACTTAGAGGGCTCCGGAATATTAACACCACAGTCAGGGTGCATATTAAAGGAAAACCATATCACCATCGAAGGTCATAACACATTTTCCACAAATTTACAGACGTCCTACACCAGCTTCGGCAATATTTCTGAAATATCAACACCAATGCATCCTGAACCACTACTCCAGACGTTCAATAGCACCGAGTACAAAATTCAACTCAAAAACCTCACTAACCTACACAAAATAATCATGGATCAAGAAATTCTCGAATCACCCCATAAACTCCAAATTCACACTTACCATAACTCTGCAATTGGATATTTAGCCCTGCTATCAACAATCACACTCATCGCCTTTCTTATTTGGAAACAAAAATCTAGAAGATCATCTATGAAACCAAATCCTAAACCTCGACAAACAAGACCTGAGTCCGATTTCATTGTCACTGTTACCTAGAATAGTTGAACCATAGTTCAACGCGGGGGTTAAGGTCAATCGCAGTTACAACATTCAACAATATTCAAGCCAACAACTTATAAGCGCCGACTATAATAAGGTCACTTATCATATTGCTGAAGGTGCTTCATTTATGAACATTAAGTGCTCCAGATATTTTGTTTACACTTTATTGCAATAACTGTTCCAAATGTATTTTAATGTAGTAATAATTTATTTTTTGTGTAACATAAGCAAAATAATAGAATGGTAAATTAAGTATAAAAGACTTATAAAGAAATCAATAAATCATCAGTATCAGCATATCAACTACAGTCTTTCGTTGTTTGGTTTTCAGATTGAATTTACTTTATTTACATTTACATTTCAGATTGGATTTACATTATTACATTTTTGAACAAGTTCAAGTGCTTGTTTCAAATAAAAACAGATTATCAAGTTTAAGTGCTTGATAATCACTACATTAGACAAACGAGTCTATATAAGTCCGCTAGTTTCTGTACTTCGTTAGGTGGTTTGTTGGCATCATCACCGGCGAAGTAGGCTGCTGCTATCACCATCGTGCGGGGACTCCCCTCAATGTAAATTTGGGCCTGTATTGCCACCAGATCCCGCGTCATAAATTCTGAAAGACATATAAAGGTTATATTATTTCTTATTTTTATGCATGCTCGGGGCGAGTTTTGTCTCGTATCCCATATTAGATTAGAGTCCTTACTTGTTAGGCCTCTTACTTGACCCCCGTAAATCCAGGGTTCTTGGATCAGCACTAGTCCTAGGTTATCTGCAATAAACTTTTGCGTAATTACGGCTGATGCCGCTTTTGCATGATGCAGATTTACCTGGGCTAGCCTGGTGCTGGTCCTGCGTCCAGTCATTTTTGTTTACAAGATGGGGGCAAAAGCCCCCTCATCTGCAAGCAGATGGAAGAGTTTCTACTAGGTCCTCACGACTTGGAGAGAGGTCCATGCCCTCTATGTCTCCATCCGATTGGCCCGAGTTCTCGACGGTGTTTGTTTGGGGGAAGTGACAGGAGGGAGATTGGGGGAGTTGAAGTACTGGAATGGTTGGGACAAGTGGCGAGGGATTGGAATGGTCATTTGGTAGGTTGGTGATTGTTGCTGGATTTGGAGTAGGAGGATTTGGGAGATTTGGAGGATTTGTGAAACTGTCACTTATTCTTCCTTGGATGCATGCTCCATCTTTCTTGGGCTCATTGACTGACCCTGGCATTGTTAGTCTTCTTATTCCCGTTACCTGGATTTTACCGAATTTGTAGTGAAGTTCGTGGTCTGCCTTCACAATAGCTTCTGCTGACCGGGCATCAATGTTGACCACTAACAACTGTCCCTTGCCAACGGCCTTGCTACTCAGTATTCTCCAGTCTTTGGCGTTAAGCCCTTCATTTTGGGCCTGGATCAGTGACAGGGATTTCTTGTCATCCTGACCAGTACTTCTTGGAAGGAACATTGTTATGGTATGCATTTTGGGAATGTCATCTCCCAAGCATGCAACCAGTGCAATGCCATTCCAAGTGCTTAGCTTTGGTGCTTTCGGCTGTCTGTTGATCAGCACAATCAACAACCAGCAGACCAGTTCTGAAGTGAATGCCATTAAACTTCAGCATTACTTGCCATCCCTTGGATACTTCCTCGATAATTGCCTCTTCAAGCGCCGTCAGTTCGTCGGTACTGAGAGTCACGTGAGGGTATTCCTTAGGAAGGATTGCAATGCGAGTATTCTTTGCTGCACTTGCAAATGAAAATGCCCTCTGTTCGCTGGCTTTTGCGGTGCCTGTGCCCGCCGTTATAGTAGCCGCAACTTTGGATCTTTTAGCCTCTTGCCTTTGGGAGGAGTAATGAGATGGCTTTTCCTCTTACCCTGTGTTTGGCTTTGTGAGGATTCAATTTTCCTCTCATTTCAGCTTCTTTTAGCTTAGAAATATTGATATTACGTAGGCTTTACCTTATATAAGGGCTCTATATGGCCTTCTGTGGAAAAAAATTTCTTATAGATGTCACGCATTCGATAACAAACTCTGTGAAGCCGTTTGGAAATTAAAAAAAGAAGACTACCAGAGGTTAAGAGCTGACACTCTGATAAGGCTCTATAAATGATATAATAGAGGGATAAAGTAGCTGCCACTTTATAAAAGCTCCATAGGTGTTTTTATAGAGGTTGCTGGCAAAAGGTATTAGTAAGGGTTCCATAAAATTTGTATTGAGGCTTAATCGAGTACTTCGGTGAAACCTGACAGGTTTTGCTTATCGAATCTTTAAAGAAAATATCATGTGAGTTAGGCACCAAATAAAAAAAAAAAACAAACAAAATGGTGCATAGGTAAGGTATCTGTCATTTTGCCGATCTAAGGAAAAGTGTAAGAGATTTTCAAACGTTAAAATAGTGAAAAAAGATAATTCATCTAAATAAAAAAATAAAAGTGAGAATAGTGAAAACACTTACAATACTTTATTAAAAAAAATATAATACAGCATGTGGTGCTGTGTAAAAACACCTATAATATTATGGAGTTCACAGTTTTTCGGGCTGATTCTTTCTCAAATTCCATATAAATTTATGTGAAGTGATGTTTTTTTATATACATAAATACATTTTCGTAGAATAGTTGAAAATTGATATTTCATATCATTTTGCTGTAAAAAAAGACAAATTGATTGAAACAAGATATGTCTGGTATCTACATATATGTATTTGCCAAAATTTAAATTCTCGTCTAGGGTCGAATTAGTTTTCGTAGGTGCTGGCAAGGCACTCAAATCCATTGAGCGCCCGTATCGCAGAGTAACATTATGTGGAATATGAGATACAGCTTACCTGTGGAATGAACAAAAATTACACTGCTAATTAATAAGTGTTTTTTACTGGATTTAACGCAGCGCTGCATGTAGTTTTGTTTTTTTCATTGAAGTGTTGTGTATATTCACTTTACTTACTTTTATTTTACTGGTTTATTTAATTAACTATAAGCTTTTTTTTTACTATTTTGACGATTTAAAATCTCAAAACACAATCCTCAAAAAAATAGCTAAAAGCGCATCCGAATTTAGCTGTCTAACTGCATGCTTTCCCTTTGTGAATACATAACTCAGACTATGTGTAATGACTATGTATGTGTTATGAAAAAAGCCTCACTTTTTCCTCGACATGCCCGTTCTTATATTTCTTTTTCTAGATGCGAATTTGCAGAACTTGGAATATCAAACCTTGCTAGTCTGTCTGTTTTTTTCCACAAACAATGGTCGCGTTCGAGTAAAATTTAAAAGCAATCCGGATTGGTTGGGGTTTTTGTTATCCTATAGGAAAAACCAGCTGATAAACAAACCAGCTGTTTTCCAAAATAAATCTGAAAGGTATCACAAATTTTTTTGGATTTTTGTGAAAAAAAACAGCTGACATCTGAAATATGTTTCATATGTTTTCAGTTGTCTAGTCTCTCACTTTCTGTGGCAATGGATTAAAGAACACGCGGGATTTCTAGTTTGTGGTTTTTTTTCACAGGTTTTCATTTTTACCGAAAAAAATATTATATAAAATACAAAATAAATATAAAATACCAGACAAACCTATATCCAATCCGGTTTTGGTCGTTCGAAAACATATCCGATGCAAAATGATCTTATAGATACCCTATGGACCCTTTTCACTTTTCAAGTTGATCGGACGTGTTTTAAAATTGCTCCCTTGTCTGTTAATTTTCTTCACTTCGCCCATACCATTTATTTACCCATTCGCAAGTTCGAACCTCATAAATTATTATTTCCGCGACCCCAATAAAGTGTATTGCTACTAACTGCTAGTCTGCAAAATTACTTTTTTTCACAAATTCTTATTTCCGCGACCCCAATAAAGTGTTTCACCGTTGCATTTATAATCGCTAGTCTGCATTAATTACTTTATTTGTTGTTTTTTTTTTTTTTTTCTTTTCTTTTGTAAATATGTCGTGTGCCAAAGATATTTGTGTCAACGTTGATGCTAACGCGGATCTTTTAAAATGTAGTGGCCTATGCGGTAAATCTCTCCACCCTTCATGCGTCGGCCTTAGTAAACGTGCATGCATTTACTTAAATGACTATAAAAACAATTTTGTATTTTATTGCGAGCAATGTAGAATTATTTCAATTTCTGATATAATGCTCGCAATAAAATGCCTTGGAGAAACTCTTTCAAACGACAACGCTAAGAATATAAACAAAATCCAATCCCTGTCAAAAAAATTCGATCTCCTATTTAAAAGTGTTGAAGAATCTAATTCACAATCTCAGCATTCAGCTACACAATGTTTGACCAAATTGTGTGCGATCGAAAAACAATTGAGTACAATTAAATCCCATATCCCTCTTCGTGACAACGCTACCGTATCCTCTAATGACTTTAACCTTCTTCGTTCGGATATAGACTTAAAGCTTAATTCTTTAAGTAGTTCCGCGAAAGAAATAAACAAAAACTTAGTAGCCAATCTTAACCAAATCCGATCCGATATTGATCTTCATTTACAAAGCCCCTCGTCTTGCTTATCCCCTTCCTCCCCTGAAGTTCTAAATGAAATAAAAAATATGAACGACATGCTTTCGCGAGTTTCTTCCGCTCTTATTGCTATTGCTTATGAAGTAAGAGACCAAGAACAAAAGTCTTCGTGTGTGCAAAGTGATATACAATCGTTAAATGAACACTCGCGAAAAATAGAATCTCTTCTTAATGAAGTAATTGATATATCAAACGTACCTTCTTCAAACAATAACAATCTATCAATTTTGGATGAGATTCTGTCTGCCGATGCGACTCCTCCTGCTTTTCACCCTACCACCGTGAACCCAACCCCTGTAACGTCTGAGATCGCTATTGACTCCGCTGCCATGAACCCTACCTCTGCCATACCTTCAAATGAATCACCGCCTAGCACCACCCCTTCCGAAACACGCTTTACAAAATTTGGTACCTCGTGGTCTACGAAAGAATGGAACCAAAGACTTGATAAACTTAAAAAATCAAATAAATCGTCATTCTTCCTAACCAACACCCCTAGAAATGCCAGTTCCGCATGGGTCCAATCGTTCTTTATGAAGAATTATTCCATCCCGGATGTGGAATGTCATCGACTTCTCCCCAAAAAATTCAAGGTATCGATACCAATTAACTATGGTTGGCTTTTCCACCGGCCTGGAAAAAAGCTTATCATACATAATATGAAGATATCTAAATGGATAGAAAACTCATCCCACGATTCATCTCGCTCCACTCAGAAGACTAAAACGCCCAGAAGACCTGCAACAACAAGCGCCACACCAAGTTACACGCCAAAACCTAACCGCAACTGGACCTTCAAAATGGGTGTATTTCCCAATTTCTCTAATAATATTTTTAATAGACTTAATGTAAATGCCCCCGAATTTAAACCTCCCGCAACCTCCCCAAGTGTTCCTTTAACCTCTCATAGTGCCTCCGGCCCACCTAAAGAAACAAAAAGAGTATCTTTTAAACTCACTCCAACCCCATCACCACCTTCATCTCGATCTCCCTCGCCAATTCTCCCCAATTTCGACTTAAGATCAGGGGCTAAATATCCTAATTTCATAAGCTCCCATATTTTGAACCCCACTCAGTCAACTAATCCATCTCAACCACGCACAGTCCTTTCAAATCAACAAAATTCAGACAACTCTTTTGATCCTCTTTTACCACCAGTAGTCAAACTTACCCAGCAAACTGCAGATTCCACTGAATGTCGCTATGCTCTCTCTAGGCTTAGAGACAAGAAGATTTATGAGAATGTCCGTATTTTCCTAGCATTTCTGCACGACAAGTCAGACTCTGTTTGCTACGAAGGGAAAACCAGAACTAGCGTTTTGGTTTCCATCCAACAGGAAGGTCTGCCTTCTGAATTTTCTAAGCTCATGAAAATTTTTATCAAATATCATGACAGTTTTAACTTACCACCACAAAAAGTTAAGGATGATCTGGATACTTTCCGTCAATACGTACAGTCTAAACGAATATCCCACCTGCAACGCAATAGATATGATTACAACCGTTTTTTTCGTTCCTAATCCAAACTCTGCTCAAACACGTCAACACCTCCCTCTAACTATCTATTATCAAAATGTAAGAGGTCTTCGATCTAAAACCAACTCAGTCTTAAGACAATCACACTCCCTCCCTTTTGATGTCTACGCTTTGACTGAAACTAACCTGACCCCCAGTATCAATAACCAAGAGTTGTTCCCCTCGTCTTTTAATGTCTATCGAGATGATGATCGGGCCAGCGTTGGCTCTCCTTGCAGAGGAGTCCTTATCGCAATCAAAAATACTTTCGACTCATCCCTTTTTTCAATCTCAAGCACATCTGAAGTAGATTTTGTTTCAGTTAAAATAAAACTTCTTAGAACGTCTGTTTATCTTACGTGTTTCTACATACTCCCCTCCCAACCTCTACAAACATATGAAATTGCTGTTCGCGCGATCGATCATTTAATAAAACAATGCGATCCCCTCGACGAAATTGTAATTTGTGGGGATTTCAACCTTCCACACCTTAAATGGACTGTGTCAGACCAAGGATCAAACTACATTTGTAATCCCTCCTCTGCAAAAGAATGCCTTTTTGTCGATCATTTAACTGATTCAAGCCTCAGTCAAGTGAGTGGCGTTCTAAATAATATGAGCCGACAACTTGATCTTATTTTCTCAACCGACCCAGATAACTCATCAGTCACTCTCTGTCCCCAATTTCTTACAGCTATTGATAATTATCACCCCCCCTTATTACTAACACTCTACCTCAACTCGTACCTAGAAGTTACACCCACTTCACATCCTTTTTTGTATGACTATCATAAAGCTCAATTCTCCCAAATTAACGATTATATTAACCGAGATCCATTTGATTTTGAAAATATGTCTGTTGAAGATGCCACTAACCTTTTTTACAGTGAACTACAATACTCAATTTCGTTGCATGTCCCTTCCTACCGACGTAGAGTTTCTCCGTCATCCCCGCCTTGGTATAATCGTAGACTTCGATCGCTGCGTAACCAAAGGAACAAACTGTGGGAAATTTTCCTACGCTCTCAATGCCCAACTGACTACTCCAAGTACCTTGGTGCTTATCTTCATTTCAACGAACTCTACAGTTTTCTCTACCATGAATATTTACAAAAAACTCAATCTAACCTTATTAACGATCCCAAATCCTTCTTTCAGTTCGTTAATCACAAAAGAAAGTCGGATGGGTATCCATCCTCTTTGTCCTTCAATAATGAAACTTCCAATGATAATCTAACTATAGCTAATTACTTTGCATCATATTTTAAAGATTCATTCTCGAAGGATTCTTTTAAACCAGATTGGACCTATTTTGAGTATTTACCGAATTTTTCGCTGGGTCCATTCTTACCCGATTGCATTGCTGCCATTGAAAACAAAATTTCTAAACTTAATGATGAGTTCACCCCTGGACCTGATGGCCTTCCTGCCATTTTCCTAAAAAAATGTTCTTCTGCTCTTTCAGTTCCTCTCTCAAAAATTTTTCATTTGTCCTTATCTCAAGGAACATTTCCTAAGATATGGAAAACATCTTTCATAACACCAATTCACAAGAAAGGACCGAAAGGTGAGGTGAAAAACTATCGACCAATTGCTAAACTTTCTCATATCCCAAAAATTTTTAAAGCATTTTACATGAACTCCTCAGTTTCCGTTGCGGGTCCCTAATTACCCCAGCACAGCACGGTTTCTTAAAAATTTCTTAAAGATCCACCACCACAAACCTTGTAGAATTCGTTTCATTCACTCTAAGAGCCTTAGAAAACGGGAATGAAGTTGATATGGTCTCCACTGACTTCAGCAAAGCGTTTGACAAAATTTCTCATAATCTTATAGTCTTTAAACTTTCCTCTTTAGGTTTCGAACCCCTTTTCCTGAAATAGATTACTTCTTACCTTGAGAATCGTGAATATTATGTCCGGTTTAGATCCGCATGTTCAAATCCTATTTAAGCCACTTCTGGTGTCCCCCAAGGTAGTCATTTAGGCCCTCTCCTCTTTATCCTTACAATTAACGACATTGACATGGTCATTAAACACTGTCAAATATCCCTTTACGCTGATGATACAAAATTTTTCAAAATCATTGCAGAACATGAAGACATATCTCTCCTACAAACAGATCTTGACAATTTTGCAACCTGGTGCACAAAAAATTGCTTAGAGCTCAACATTAGCAAATGCCAGACAATGACCTTTTCACGTAAACGCATTAAAACAACTTCCCGTCTTTACTATCTTCATAATCACCCCATACAGATAGTAGAAAATATAAAGGATCTTGGCCTTTTATGTGACCGCGAACTTAAATTCCTACTTCATATTGATGAAATAGTTCACAAGGCCAACTCAGCATTGGGTTTCGTTAAAAGATGGTCTAAAGAATTTTCTAACCCTTACGTGACCCGATCGCTTTACATGACGTTTGTCCGACCTCTACTTGAATATGCGTCTCAGGTTTGGTCTCCATATCAAGATATACATATATCAAGAATAGAAAGCATCCAACGAAGATTCCTTCGTTTTGCACTTCAATACCTTTCCTGGGAAAATCCTTTGATCTTACCCCCTTATCGTGACCGCCTCCAACTGTTAAACCTCAACTCATTACAGGAACGTAGAAAAATTGCTGACATACTCTTCATACATCGGCTTCTCTCTGGCTCAGTTGACTGCTCTTCTCTCTATAACTCGATTTCTTTCAACACTAACATCCGTAACCTGAGAAACCCTCGCCTCTTCTATTTACCAACACACCACACCTCCTATGGCCTTAATGAACCTCTGACCCGTATGCTTCGGTTGGTCAATTTGAATCCAAACTCATTTGATTTCAACATCAGCACCTACAACCTCAAACTCCTTTTGACCCATCCCCACTCATAGTTATAAGTTTAGATTTAAGTTAGTTTTTTAAGTCATACTTGTAGCTTGAATTAAGCGGAATAAATGGGGGTTAAGCCCCCACTAAAATTAAAAATTAAAAATTATCACTCGAACGCGGCTAAAGTAACATGCGAAAAAAATAGTATGGTGGGTATAAGTTTATTTCTTTGGGTTGGTTCACAGTTTGATAAAAAAATTTAAACGTCCAAATTTTGCGTAAAAATCACCCCATATATGTATATAATATGCATGTATTTTTGCAATTGAGGAACTGTATACTAGGCTTAGATTAGCAAAATGTATTTATGTTTTTTTTTTACAAAAAAACTCGAATTCGTTTAGAAAAAAAATCTATAAAGAATGAAATCTTTTGTTGAAAGAAATTCCACATGAGAAAATGATGGGTTTTCGATTTGTAAATTCAGTTCAATCTAAAAATTGATTTTTGTTGTTGCCCATAATTTAACAATTTTCAGATTGATCTATTTTTTTTAATTTATTGGGCTTATTTAATGAAGCTTTTTGAAGTACTCAAAAGGAAAAGTATGATCAAGTTCTTGCATCTTCCAAAATATATCTAAGATAGCACAGTGGCTAAGGTGATGGGTTTTTACACAGGAGGTTCCGTTTCGATCCCCAAGAGGTAAGAAAAATGTTTGTGTTTTAAAATTATTTCCAATACATTAATTAGTAAATAATCTCATGTGATATATACTTTCAGATAAAAAATAGATTAAATACAGGAAAAAACACTTCGAAAAAAATTGGAAATAAAATATATAATTTTTATTTTATTTTTTACTTCCTCGGTAAGAGCTGTATTATCTGCCTTCGATAAGACCTCATATATATCTAACAAACACTTGTTATAGAATCTCAAACTTTTAAAAGAACTGCTCATGGTACCTGTACGAAGATGTACTGAAGTCGCTTTAGAAGTTTAAAAATGGTTCTTTGAGCCTCTATAATGTTCTCCTTTTTATGTTTAACAAGGTTTTACAGATTTATTACAGAAGTTAGAAAGCATTTTCAGTTAAATCTAATCGAAGCTGAAATGTTAGTTAGGCGGGCCGCCGCATAATTTTATCAATCGATTGTTCCTGTAATTATCATTGAACCCAGAACCAATTGAACTGGATTTGAGGTGCTCCGGTACCCAGCTCACAGTATTGTTCCGAGACTGACCAAACAAGATTCTTTGGCCTAATTCTGGTGACCCTCAAATAGCGCTCTTGTCCGCTAAGGCACCTGATTTCAAGCCGCCACTCAATTAGAGCTCCGCCACCCTAACCGAATTTAAAGAAGCCCTAGAACATCCAGCTAAATTGTCAGTGGGTCCTAGAAATAAGATGAAAGGTGCAAATTGAGAAAAGAAGAATTACCATTTTTTTTTTAATTAATAATATAAAAAATATCTGTTTGTGAATGTCTTTGATAAAAAAAATTGTAATGTTAAATTAACAGGTGTCAAAGTTTTTTTTTGTTACATTATCTATGATCATTTTTTATTTTCAAATCTTAAATTTTCTTTTCACTTTTTTGGTTACTCCTCCTCGCGAGTTTTGTAAATTTTGTTTGTTTTTGTTGATTCTTGGGTATTTGAGGATTACTTCTAAAGAGCTCTCTAGGGGTAGGAAAGAAAAAGCCAAGAGAGCGCATTTTTTTTTGCAGGTAATACCAAAAAGGGTACAAATTTGTTTTTTTTTTGTTTCTTTGTATTGCGCACCGCCAGGAATTGTTAATTTGTTTAATTTTTTTTGTAAATTGATGTGCTATAAATGCTGTATGAATCAAATAAAACTTTGAATGACACCTAAAGGTCAAAAAAACAACATACTGTTTAGACAGCATACTTGAAGGCGCTTAGAAAAATGCTGATGCTCCAAATGCATTTGATAAACAAACGATACACATCTCGACCTGTGATGTCAGTGGTCTAAAGTAGTGGAATGCGTAGTGCATACGACTTCTAAGACTGAGCAAATCTGATATGCGTGGGTTCGAATCTCATGGTGTGCAGAAAGTTTTTCATAATAAAATTGGATTAAAGCTCAGCACCACTAATAAGGAGACTGATGATAGGGCTTGGCACCCCTTGAAATAGCTATATCTCCAGCCAAATAATTAATTAAAACGAATTATAAATTAATTCGTATACCATTGGTGGTAGCACCTTTAAGTTGTTGTTGTTGTTCAGAAATTCAATGAAATTGATGGAATAAAGAATGGTCAAGTCTAATAAACTGACATTCAAGTATGAATAATACAATAAATAATAATAATAACATACTGTTTTCTTGTTCCGATAATCGGAACATGGATTTTTGAAGACCATTTTTCAGGGGTGCTGAGTTTCGGTGAAGATGGTATGATCCGAAACCGATCATCCACCATCTTGGGGGAATTAAAAAAAATGGCCACGAATTCCTAAGGTTGGGTGGGTAATGGCCTCACTGCAACAACATCCGCAGTGCCTTGGTGTGACAATAGTCCGTCCGTGAATTTGCTAGTCCGTCGATTTTTTTTTTCCTAGTTTTCCTCGGGCCTGATAAGTGTTTTTGTTTGCAGGCGAGGTTAAGTTTCGGGGGCAAGATCCCCCCCCGTCCGCCGAACTGATGCCCTGCATGTGCAAGCAGGCCGCGTCCCCGGAACTTGACATTCCACCTTCCTTTTCCTACTCCTCCTTTCTCTCTTTCCTACCTCTTCCTTTTCCTAACTTTCCACTTTACCGACACCCTATACCTCCTCTTGCCTCTCAACAAGGAATACACAAGAAAAAAAAAAAAATAAAGTTTGCTACTTAGAATATACTGGTTGGAGGGAGATAGTAATTCTCAAGACGGTGGAAGGTGTGCAACAAAACAGCGTAACCTTGGCAAATTATGTTCGCATCGGGAAAAAATTTGCTATACAATGTAGGTATGCACGTTTGCGGAAGGTATTTTTTCATTCATAATGTGTTAAGGTGCCTTCATATGGTTAGTTTGGTCGGCTGATAACTTTTATTCTAATGGTCGGATCGTTAAGGTTGAGGTCTTAAATTCAGGTTGAATATCAGGCTACCTATTTTTTACAAAATCATTGCAGAGTAACATAAAAGTATGTTTACAATACAATATCTCGGTTAAAAAAATTTCGAAAAATCTAAAAATTTTACAAAACAAGTAGATAACCAATATCTATCATCTGTATGATTTTGAGATTCTTTAGCATCCGTCAAAAAGATAAAAATCAAAAAGTAAAAAACTAATTTAATTTTTAATTTTTGAATTTAATGGACCCTTATTTTTAATATCTGAGCGCATAATCCACCATATTTCAAACTGAGCGTGTCTCCTATGCTCAACTGTAGTGGGGGCATCGGGTTCCATTTAGACGCTGATTACACGAGTCTTTTTTTCGTTCGTTTCGTCTTTAGTCTTTTTGACAAGCACGTATCACCGTGACTACATGGTTCTTCTTTTCATTCTTGAAGACTCGTTCGTTATTTTGAGGAACAAATATTTTGCGGTGGATTTATTGGAAAATAAACAGTTGTTATAAATAAAAATGTTTTTTAATGACTTTTTGTTCATATTTGTAGCTTTTCTAAGTACAAAAACTATTTTACAACACGAAATTACAAGTTTTTAAGTTCTTCGCAAAATACTGTGGCAACACTTCCAAAAGAAATTGATAAATTGTAAAATACAAATGAATGAGATAAATATAGAATAGAAAGAGACTGCCGGTTAGGTAGGAGAGAAAGAATGAAAAATAAAGAAGAGCTATCGACAGTTAATGTTGAGCAGTCATCCAGTTGAAACGTGTCTTTTATTTTACTAACGAGTCGGAACAAATTAAAGAATTTAATTACAGTAAGACGCTTAAAAATTTCAGAAGTGCGATAAATACCGCCCCTCGCGTAGATATAAAATATTATACACCGCGACCATCTATCTAAAAACAAAAGAGTGAATCGTGTGAAAAATATATACCTGTATAATCTAAAGAAACGTTTTCAAACGAGCGTCCCTTTATAGAATATAAAACGTCCCTCGCGAGGAAAAAAAAAATATAAAATAATAAATATATTTTCCCATTGCGGTTATAAAAAACTCAAACGAGCGTCTTTCCAACAAAAACGAGAGTCTTTCCAACGAAATAGTATATACATAACATTATATACATAATGTTACATTCCATTGCCACCGAGTGCGTTGTTGTTTGTTTCGTGTATTTCTCCCCTCTATTTAATTCTTGTGAAAACCACCACCATGGCATACGAACATTTATCAGCCACACAACTGAAGGTTTGGCTGCAGAAACTCGGAAGAAAATCGAACGGCAGCAAAAGAGAATTGCTGTTGCGGCTGTTGGCGGTTCCAGAAGGTGAAGGTGGCAGATTCCCCTCAATGGAAAACAACGGAGAGGAAGACCAAGACAATAATGGCAATTATGACGGCATTGAGAACAACAACATACCCGCACAAGTAGAGACAGAAGAAACAAATATGGGTGATGCCACTTTGCTGCGATAGCAGTAAATCTGCTGCACTTTTCGCAAAAACTAAATCTATTGCCAGTAAATTCAATCTCCTGCACTTTTTTATGTTTAATGTTTTTACTGGATTTAACGCAGCGCTGCATGTAGTTTTGTTTTTTTTCATTGAAGTGTTGTGTATATTCACTTTATTTACTTTATTTCACTGGTTTATTTAATTAACTATAAGCTTTTTTTTTTACTATTTTGACGATTTAAAATCTCAAAACACACTCCTCAAAAAAATAGCTAAAAGCGCCTCAGAATTTAGCTGTCTAGCTGCATGCTTTCCCTTTGTGAATACTGATAAACAATACAGCTGTTTTCCAAAATAAATCTGAAAGGTATCATAAATTATTTTGGATTTTTGTGAAAAAAAACAGCTGACATCTGAAATACGTTTAAGCTGTTTTCAGCTGCCTAGTCTCTCACTTTCTGTGGCAATGGATTAAAGAACACGCGGGATTTCTAGTTTGTGGTTTTTTTTTCACAGATTTTCATTTTTACCGAAAAAAATATTATATAAAATACAAAATAAATATAAAATACCAGACAAACCTATTTCCAATCCGGTTTTGGTGGTTCGAAAACATATCCGATGCAAAATGATCTTATAGATACCCTATCGGCATATCACTCGAACGCGGCCAATGTAACATGCGAAAAAAATAGTATGGTGGGTATAAGTTTATTTCTTTGGGTTGGTTCACAGTTTGATAAAAAATTTAAACGTCCAAATTTTGCGTAAAAATCACCCTATATATGTATATAATATGCATGTATTTTTGCAATTGAGGAACTGTATACTAGGCTTAGATTATAAAAAAAACTCGAATTCGTTTAGAAAAAAATCTATAAAGAATGAAATCTTTTGTTGAAAGAAATTCCACATTAGAAAATGATGGGTTTTCGATTGGTAAATTCAGTTCAATCTAAAAATTGATTTTTGTTGTTGCCCATAATTTAACACTTTTCAGATTGATCTATTTTTTTTTTAATTTATTGGGCTTATTTAATGAAGCTTTTTGAAGTACTCAAAAGGAAAAGTATGATCAAGTTCTTGCATCTTCCAAAATATATCTAAGATAGCACAGTGGCTAAGGTGATGGGTTTTTACACAGGAGGTTCCGTTTCGATCCCCAAGAGGTAAGAAAAATGTTTGTGTTTTAAAATTATTTATAAATAATCTCATGTGATATATACTTTCAGATAAAAAATAGATTAAATACAGGAAAAAACACTTCGCAAAAATTGGAAATAAAATATATAATTTGTATTTTATTTTTACTTCCTCGGTAAGAGCTGTATTATCTGCCTTCGATAAGACCTCATATAGATCTAACAAACACTTGTTAAAAGAACTGCTCATGGTACCTGTACGAAGATGTACCGAAGTCGCTTTAGAAGTTTAAAAAAGGTTCTTTGAGCCTCTATAATGTTCTCCTTTTAATGTTTAACGAGGTTTTACAGATTTCTTACAGAAGTTAGAAAGCATTTTCAGTTAAATCTAATCGAAGCTGAAATGTTAGTTGGGCGGGCCGCCGCATAATTGTATCAATCGATTGTTCCTGTAATTATCACTGAACCCAGAACCAATTGAACTGGATTTGAGGTGCTCCGGTACCCAGCTCACAGTATTGTTCCGAAACTGACCAAACAAGATTCTTTGGCCTAATTCTGGTGACCCTCAAATAGCGCTCTTGTCCGCTAAGGCACCTGATTTCAAGCCGCCACTCAATTAGAGCTCCGCCACCCTAACCGAATTTAAAGAAGCCCTAGAACATCCAGCTAAATTGTCAGTGAGTCCTAGAAATAGGATGAAAGGTGCAAATTGAGAAAAGAAGAATTACCTTTTTTTTTAAATTAATAATATAAAAAATATCTGTTTGTGAATGTCTTTGATAAAAAAAATTGTAATGTTAAATTAACAGGTGTCAAAGTTTTTTTTTGTTACATTATCTATGAACTTTTTGTAAATTTTTATTTTTAAATCTTAAATTTTCTTTTCACTTTTTTTGGTTACATAATTGATTTTTGTAAGTTTCTGAAGTCTCCTCGCGAGTTTTGTAAATTTTGTTTGTTTTTGTTGATTCTTGGGTATTTGAGGATTACTTCTAAAGAGCTCTCTAGGGGTAGGAAAGAAAAAGCCAAGAGAGCGCATTTTTTTTGCAGGTAATACCAAAAAGGGTACAAATTTGTTTTTTTTTTTGTTTCTTTGTATTGGGCACCGCCAGGAACGGTTTTTATTCTCATTTTTTTTGTTTTGTTTGCTTTTTTTTGTTAATTTGTTTAATTTTTTTTTGTAAATTGATGTGCTTTAAATGCTGAATGAATCAAATAAAACTTTGAATGACACCTAAAGGTCAAAAAAACAACATACTGTTTTCTTGTTCCGATAATCGGAACATGGATTTTTGAAGACCATTTTTCAGGAGTTTCGGTGAAGATGGTATGATCCGAAACCGATCATCCACCATCTTGGGGGAATTCAAAAAACTGTGTTTTCAATACAATATCTCGGTTAAACAAATTTCGAAAAATCTAAAAATTTTACAAAACAAGTAGATAACCAATATCTATCATCTGTATGATTTTGAGATTCTTTAGCATCCGTCAAAAAGATAAAAATCAAAAAGTAAAAAACTAATTTAATTTTTAATTTTTGAATTTAACGGACCCTTATTTTTAATATCTGAGCGCATAATCCACCATATTTCAAACTGAGCGTGTCCCCTATGCTCAAATGTAGTGGGGGCGTCGGGTTCCATTTAGACGCTGATTACACGAGTCTTTTTTTCGTTCGTTTCGTCTTTCGTCTTTTTGACAGGCACGTATCGTCGTGATTACATGGTTCTTTTTTTCATTCGTGAAGACTCTTTCGTTATTTTGAGGAACAAATATTTTGCGGTGGATTTATTGGAAAATAAACAGTTGTTATAAATAAAAATGTTTTTTAATGACTTTTTGTTCATATTTGTAGCTTTTCTAAGTACAAAAACTATTTTACAACACGAAATTACAAGTTTTTAAGTTCTTCGCAAAATACTGTGGCAACACTTCCAAAAGAAATTGATAAATTGTAAAATACAAATGAATGAGATAAATATAGAATAGAAAGAGACTGCCGGTTAGGTAGGAGAGAAAGAATGAAAAATAAAGAAGAGCTATCGACAGTTAATGTTGAGCAGTCATCCAGTTGAGACGTGTCTTTTATTTTACTAACGAGTCGGAACAAATTAAAGAATTTAATTACAGTAAGACGCTTAAAATTTCAGAAGTGCGATAGATACCGCCCCTCGCGTAGATATAGAATATTATACACCGCGACCATCTATCTAAAAACAAAACAGTGAATCGTGTGAAAAATATATACCTGTATAATCTAAAGAAACGTTTTCAAACGAGCGTCCCTTTATAGAATATAAAACGTCCCTCGAGAGAAAAAAAAAAATATAAAATAATAAATATATTTTCCCATTGCGGTTATAAAAAATTCAAACGAGCATCTTTCCAACAAAAACGAGAGTCTTTCCAACGAAATAGTATATACATAACATTATATACATAATGTTACATTCCATTGCCACCGAGTGCGTTGTTGTTTGTCTCGTGGATTTCTCCCCTCTATTTAATTCTTGTGAAAACCACCACCATGGCATACGAACATTTATCAGCCACACAACTGAAGGTTTGGCTGCAGAAACTCGGAAGAAAATCGAACGGCAGCAAAAGAGAATTGCTGTTGCGGCTGTTGGCGGTTCCAGAAGGTGAAGGTGGCAGATTCCCCTCAATGGAAAACAACGGAGAGGAAGACCAAGACAATAATGGCAATTATGACGGCATTGAGAACAACAACATACCCGCACAAGTAGAGACAGAAGAAACAAATATGGGTGATGCCACTTTGCTGCGATAGCAGTAAATCTACTGCACTTTTCGCAAAAACTAAATCTATTGCCAGTAAATTCAATCTACTGCACTTTTTTATGTTTAATGAACCTTCTCTTGGACAGCTGTCCAAAAAACATGCAAACAAATAATCGCTGTAAAGAACGTCTGAACGAAGCCAATTCATTGTAAACTTGGCCACATTCTCTTATGACATATGAAATTAGTTGGATGCTTTCATTCATGATACAAATCTCTGTCTCTGTTTGTATTGTGTTCCCGTTATCTGCTAAACTAACGGGATTCTGAGAGTTTATTTGAATTCGTATTTGTATTATGTGACGCTGACAATTCCTCATTTTACAAGAATTATTAAAAAAAAAGACATGGATAAATATTTATTGGAAACCACAAAAAAAAAGTAAAACTGTTCTGACAAATCTTTGTTCAAGTTTTAAAAAAAAGGATATTTTAAATTTGTATGTAGAAATTTGTAAGCAAATAAAAAAACGTTTTGATTTTAATGATACAAAACTTAAACTGCTGAAATACATAGATGCTAAATTAGTTGTCAATGGTGCTATGCCATCAATATTGCCCATTTTAGAATCCTTTCCCTTTACCGATTGCAGTAAAGAAAATTTAAATAGTCAGTGGAGGTCTTTACTAGGAAACGAAGATCTTTTATGTTAATACTATGATGCTTTAGATTGTTCAATGTTTTGGTTCAATTTACTCGATATAAAAGACGCTTTGGGGGAAAAAATATATGCTGAACTTTTCGAGTATATGTTGAATTTGTGTTCTTTTCTTCACAGTAGTGCTGCTGGACACCGTCAGACTCTCCTGGGCTTTTAGAGTATTTCCAAAATTTTACTTTTAGGTACTGATGGAAAGTTTAAAAAAAAACGTTTAAGTAATTAGTAAATATTTCTAAGATTAAGTTTTAATACCTACTCGTTTAAAAATACATATGTTAATATAGTTTTAAGCTATTTATTTTTATGTTTATAAAAATTTACTGCGGAAAGATCCAATCTACTGCATTTTTTTTTAATGATCTACTGCGCTCCTCTTTTCTTGAAGTGGCAACGCTGGATTATGAAATTAAGTTTTATTTATGTAAATAAATCTAAGTATTACAATAATTATAATTGAATGTTAAAGCCGATCTAATCGGTTCAAAGAATTTACGATAACTAACTTTTAGGAATTCAAAAGGTAAAGTTATTATATAGGTACATAGATTTATAAGAAGTGTGATAGACAAAGCATGATCATTAAATATATAATTAATTCAATCATGATAATATGAAAAATAATGTAATGAAAATGATAGTGTTATATGAGGTTAATTTTCAACATCCTCGGGGCGGTCCAGCTGACGAATTTCCAAGGGATACAACAATTGTACAGCACGTCGCAGTCGCTTGCCGTCAGAAAAACGGACTTCGCAAGCTCTCAACTTTCCATCTCTTCCGGGGTAACAGCAATCAACTAGAGCTAGTCTCTAATGTATTCGAGGGACGGAATTGTCATAAGCCAAAACAACATCACCTGTTTGAATTTTTTTTGAAAAACTTTGTTTCGTATAATGCGCCGAATGCAGAAGGTGAAGATACTCAGTTTTCCATCTTTTCCATAAAAAAGCAGTGTACTGAACCCTAGACTTCCACCTCGTTTGTAAATCTGCTGCATTGATTTGATAAGTTGTCGATTTGTTCTCAGTATCGGTTATCATAGAACAACTGATAAGAAAACTTTCTGGTGTTAGCGGTGTCAAATCCATCGGGTCATCACTTATGTATGTCAGTGGTCTCAAGTTGATTATTCGTTCAGCCTCTATGAGCAATGTTTGAAGCTGTTCGTTGTTTATCTTGGCTTTCCAAATGGTTACCTTTAGGACGTTCTTCATACTTTTAACCAAACGTTCACAGAAATCACCCCACCAGGGTGCTCGTTCAATGCTAAATTTCCACGTTATTCCTTGGTTACTCACAAATCCATGAAAGACTTCGCTGTTCAAAATATCTCCAACTGTCCTTAACTCTGTTGCCGACTTTTTAAAAGTCTTAGCATTGTTTGAATATATAAACATCGGTGTTCTTCTACGGGCTATAAATCTCCTTATAGCTAGTAGGCAACTTTTGGTAGTGAGATTTAGTACCAACTCGAAGTGTACAGGACGGACTACTGCACACGTAAACAGCATAACGTAGACTTTACTTTTGTTGACATGGTCCTGGTCAGATTTTGTGTAGAGGGGGTCTGCAAAATCTACCCCAACGTTCTCAAAAGATCTCGATGCGAATAAGCGTTCCCTTGGAAGGGGAGCGAAGGGTTGTGTTCCAGCCTTGCCTCTCAGTTTTATACAAACAGTACAACCAGCTATGAATTTTTTGATAAGTTGGCGGCCGCTCGGCAACCAAAATCTTTGACGCAACAAGACTAAGACCGTAGTTACACCTCCGTGTAGCGCCTTTCGTGAAGATAACTGATCAGCATCTTATTAAAGTGAGACGTCTTGGGCAATATTACTGGATTGATGACATCTTGAGACTCGTTTAACTTTTGTAACCTAGTGCCAACACACAATAGACCTAAATGGGTCTAAAAATGGGTTGAGATTCAACAGGCTTGATGACCTTGGGATGGGTTTACTAGCCTGTAAAGACAAAATCTAGTTAATGAAAAATGTATTTTGAAAATATTTCAACCAATAATGCTCAGCTATCTGCAAATCCAATCCCCTTAGGAATACTGTAGGGGATTTTTCTCGTTTCATCATCTTGTCACTTGCTTTTAAGACATACGCTGTTATTCTAAGTAGACGTCTCCAGCTGCTTATATTTTTGTAGTTGAGAAGTGGCTCGTTCGGTTCCTGCGACACAACTGTACTTTTCTCTTCCAGTGCCATTAACACTGAAATCGATTTCGCCGTAGAATTAGATTCACTGGGCCATTCATTCATACTCCTCTTTAACCAAACGATACGCCCCTTGTTGTAAGATCTGCGGAGTTTTCCTTTCCAGCGCAGTGCCTCCAATCCTTGGCATTAGTTAGATCCTGTATTTCATATACACGATTGAAAATATATGGCTTCCATCGCCTGTTATCGCCTTGAATCCAGTTTAAGGTTATAAGTGAGTCTGTCCACAAATAGTAACGTTCAAATGGAAGATTTACATTTCTAAAATATGCACATAACCTTGCAACAATCAACGCCGCAGTCAGCTCCAATTTTGGCAAGCTCAAATCCTCTGTTTTGCATCGTTTTAAGGGCGCAACACGTCCTTTTGCGCAAATAAAACTAACTTTTATTCCAGTCTTGAGGTCTCCAAGTCGCACAAATGCCACTGCTCCATATGCCTTGCATCTGCAAAAATATGAACGTCTGCTTTTAGCCAACTCCCCTATTTGATTAAGATGTTTCGTACTGGCTTTCCATTCCCTTGCAGCTTCAGATTCTAGGGGTGCATCCCAATCCGATTTACTACGCCACAAAGTTTGAAAAAGAATTTTGAGCTTCATAACCATGGGAATAAAATATCCCAATGGATCATAAATACCAGCAATCACCTTCAAAACACTACGTTTAGTGGCTACATTCAAGTTCGTTTGTTGACTAGCATTCACGTTAATCGTTAGTTCATCGCTGAACACGTTCCATCTCGCTCCTAGGACCATATGAGTGTCAGCGCTGTCTGTCGTTCCGAGTTTTCTTCGCAAGTTCTAGTCATTTGTTGTCCATTTCCTAAGATTCATATAGGCACTGCTCATCACTTCATTTGCCTATTCATAAAATATATCTGCCTGTTTAATAGTATCCAGACTAGTAGCCAAGTCATCGACATAAAAACTCTTCTTTAACACCTCGCACGTTTCTGGAAATTCGGCTGACTTTAAGTTGATGTGCATGTCGATGATGTGCACACCGAAAGTATCTCGGGTCATACGGAACTGTGAGTTATACAATAAATATTTACTCAAATATCTACTCACTATCCCATCACTATTTTCAACATACACATGAATTAATTATTCCTATATTATAAACACATTTATTCGCTGAATTCCAATACACACACTTATATAACTTATTATGTACTTATCCTTATAAAACACATTGTTGTTCTAAATAAATTCATTCCTTTTGTAACGTTCAAACAGTTCTCTTTCTTTTCCTAACAAAGGTTATGGGCCCAGAGCGTTTTTTTTTTATTGCAAGTCGGTGAAACATTTAGTTAAATTCAGTACCTAAGTTTTGTTTAGTATTTTGTAGAATATCAAATTAAATCATGAGTTCGTTTTTGAATATTGATAAGCTCGAAGGGCAGAACTATGATGGTTGGAAGATCCAAATGAGAAGTGTTCTCATTCATAATGAACTTTGGCCATACGTCGGTGGAGGAATCACAAAGGAGTCTCAAAAAGCGGAGGACCAGCAAGCTTGGGTGCTTAAAGACGAGAAGGCTCTTGCAACGATCTTCCTTTGCGTTAAAGCATCACAGCTGAACCACATTCGGAATTGTAAAACTTCGATGGATGCTTGGAACAAGCTTGAAGCTCTACATCAGCCCACTGGTCCAGCTAGAAAGGTGACGTTATATAGAAAACTTCTATCATTGAAAATGGTGGAAGATCAGGCGATTTCGGACCACATGGATGCGTTCTTGGATGTGGTTGAAAAATTAAAGGAGATAGAAGTAGATCTGAAAGAGGAGCTTCTATGTATTATCCTATTGTCTAGCCTACCAAAGTCTTATGAGAATTTCGTGGTAGCGATAGAGACGAGGGATGAACTTCCGAACCTAGCCAATTTAAAAGTTAAATTGGCAGAAGAGGGACAGAGAAGAGATAGAGACAAGAAGGAATCTGATGGGGAAATGGCCTTTTTGGCTAATGTTAGAGGGAAACCATCTAATTTTCAAAGACAGACATCCCAGCAGAACAAACCACGTGGGATTAATGCAGCTAGAGTGAGATGTTTTAGATGCAAAAAGAAAGGTCATTTTGTCTCTCAATGCAGTGAAAAAGACAAAGGTTTTTCAAAGCAGACGGCTTCTTTTGCATTATTAAATCTCATAAGTTCTGGGGAGCTAAAAAGAGACACCTGGATTCTAGATAGCGGCGCAACATCACATTTATGCTGTGAGAAAGACTTCTTTGAAAAGATAACCATGCATAAAGAATCAATTGAACTTGCCGCTGATAAATTCGTATATAGCTCTGGAAAAGGTGAAGTTTTAATCGAAACTGATTCTTATAAAATAAAACTTCGCGATGTGTTATTTGTGCCTGAGCTGAAAACAAATTTTATTTCAATTAGTAAGGCTACCGATAGCAACATGAAGGTAAACTTTAGCCAAAACAAAGCAATGATAAAAGACGAGTGCGGTAATTTGATTTTGTGCGGTGAAAGGCAAGGCGATTTATATATTGTTAAAAATGTGTCGAGCTGTAAAGCGTTTATGTCAATGGTCGGAAAAGAAAGTGAAATTTATGACTGGCATAAAAAATTCGGTCACTTAAATATAAAAAGCTTGTCACTTTTATGCAAAGAAAACATGGTGCGCGGTTTTGACTTAAGAAGTTTTCCAGAAAATATCCAATGCGATATATGTTTAAAAGGCAAAATTTCACGCAAGCCTTTTCCAAAGGACTCCATAAAGAAATGTGAAAATGTTTTAGATCTCATACACAGTGATGTGTGCGGACCAATGCGCGTTCGTTCTCTCGGGGGTGCGGTTTATTTTGTGACATTTATAGATGATAAATCGAGAAAGATTTCTGTTGAATTTCTTAAAGCCAAATCCGAAGTCTTTAATGCCTTTAAAAGTTTTAAATCTAGAGTAGAACTAGAAACGGGTCAAAAAATTAAGATGCTTCGATGCGATAATGGCCGCGAATATTTGAGCGGCGAATTTGGAAATTTTTTGAACAATCACGGTATAAGAAGGCAGTTTTCTGCGGAGTACACACCTCAGCAAAATGGTGTTGCCGAACGTGCGAACCGGACCCTTGTTGAAATGGCCCGGTGCATGCTGTTAGACTCTGGCCTTCCTGAAATGATGTGGGCAGAAGCAGTAAATACTGCAGCTTACATCAGGAATAGGTCGCCAACAAAGTCAATTCCTTCAATGACCCCATACGAGAGCTGGAGTGGTAAGAAACCTAATGTTTTTCATTTTCAATTATTTGGTTGTTTAGGTGTCATGCTAAATAAAAAACCTGGGAAGTCGAAGTTCCAGGCTAAGGGAGTCGATTGTGTGATGGTTGGTTATTCTGCTGAGGCCAAAGCGTACAGGTTGTACATTCCTGAGCAACGAAAGGTGGTAAAAAGCCGTGATGTTAAGTTCCTCAGCATGCCGGAATTGAATTCAAATAAAGACAATAATAAAAAAACGTTTTTCGAACCAGTTACAGATGAAATTAAAATACATACAAATCCAGAACTCGATGCTAGTCAATTTAAACAAGATGAAGAAGAGGAAGAAGGTGATGATTTTTTCGAAGACACCGTAGAAGACCTAATAAAACAACCAGAAATCTATGATATAGATTCAGAGCAAGATGAACAAAACGAAGGTGGGAAAGCCAACGATTTATTAGGAGGTACTAAAAAACTGGTATCAGATGGTACAAGGAGCAAGACGAAACAATTCAGAGATAACAACACGCTTTTTCATTTAAATACATCTCAAAAAATCCCACAAACGGTTGTAGAAGCCTTGCATTGTGAAGAATCTGAGCACTGGAAACAAGCAATGAAATTAGAGTACGATACCTTAGTTGCTAATGACACGTGGATGCTAGTTGATCTACCACCTGAAAGGAATCCCATTAAATGCAAGTGGGTTTTTAGTCTAAAAAGGGACAAAGGTGGCAATATCGAGAGGTACAAAGCTCGTTTAGTGGCCAAAGGGTGTACACAAAGACCAGGCATAGACTTCTACGAAACCTTTTCGCCAGTTGTCCGCTATTCCACAGTGCGACTTATTTTTGCCTTATCCGTTAAGCACAAACTACATCTCCATCAGATGGATGTCACTAGTGCATATTTAAATGGTAGGTTAAAAGAAGAAATCTACATGTGCCAACCGGACGGTTTTACCAATCCAAAGTATCCTGAGCGTGTTTGCAAATTGGAAAAGGCGCTATACGGTCTCAAACAATCCGGACGTGAGTGGAATTACAGGCTAAATGAAGTTTTAAAAGGGATAGGGTTTAAGAGATGCAGCTACGATTCTTGTGTTTACATAGATAACAAAGAGGGAGAAATCAACATCTTGGCAGTTTACGTTGACGACATCTTACTTGCCTGCACAAACATCATCCGTCTAGAAAAAATAAAGAGTATGCTTAAAAGTGAGTTTGTAGTTGTAGACAAAGGTAAAGTTGAATATTTCTTGGGACTGGAGGTTGAACAAAACGAAGCAAGGAGCTGTCTCCGAATCTCACAAAAGCAAGCGATTTCATCTTTACTCAAGAGTTGTGATCTGAATGACTGCAAAGGGCGAGGTACACCGTTGGAACCTGGTCAAAAGTTCACAAAGTGTCAAAGCTGTGCTGACTGTCAACTAGCTGATGATAAAGAGTACCAAGGAATAATCGGCTCACTTCTATTTATTGGACGGGCAACTAGACCAGACATCCTGCATTCAGTTTGCAAATTGTCTCAGTTCAACGCAAATCCCCATGTGGAGCATATGCTAGCAGCCAAACATATACTCAGGTACTTAAAAAATACTATTAAATTTTTTCTTGTTTATAGCCAACCTGATGATCCCTTGTATGGATACTCCGATGCTGATTGGGCATCAAATCATGACCGTAGATCCTACACTGGGTACATGTTCCAATTGTCAGGTGGAGCTATTACATGGGCTACAAAAAAGCAACCGACTATCGCATTATCCAGCACTGAAGCGGAATATATGGCCCTGACGGCTGCAGCTAAGGAAGCGATCTATTTGCGGAACCTTGTTTCTGAAATTGGCTTCGAGGGTCTTGTGAATCGTCCACTGAAGATTTTCTGCGACAACCAGAGTGCTATTTATCTAGCAAAAAATCCGGCTCACCACGAACGTAGCAAGCACATCGATATTCGTTTCCATTATGTCAGAGATGTGTATGAAAAATCCTTAGTTGTGCTTGAATACATACCAACCGATGAAATGAAGGCTGACATCTTAACAAAAAATTTAATGAAAATAAAACATATGAAATTTGTAAATCTTTTAGGCATAAATTGTTAAAACAAATTGTTTAACTGTAAAGTTTTTTTTTTTTTATTTTAAGTATTATTTTTGAAGTATTTTTAGTTTGTATTTATTGAGGGGTAGTTTGTGAGTTATACAATAAATATTTACTCAAATATCTACTCACTATCCCATCACTATTTTCAACATACACATGAATTAATTATTCCTATATTATAAACACATTTATTCGCTGAATTCCAATACACACACTTATATAACTTATTATGTACTTATCCTTATAAAACACATTGTTGTTCTAAATAAATTCATTCCTTTTGTAACGTTCAAACAGTTCTCTTTCTTTTCCTAACAACCTTGAAGGTTTGGTAAGGCTTTTATGGAGGATGGCTTATGGGTGAACCATGTTATAAATAATGAACATGTAACAGTTGCCTTAAGAATTGTAAATGTATATTTAGCTGTAAGCTTTAAGTCACATAAAAAGAACACTCACATACACTAATACAAATGAATTCACATGTATATAAAAATCCAATAAAATTAGTTCTTTTAAATTCAACAACCAAACGAACCACTTCTTTCTTTCGAATAATTATTGATGGTCAAAGGTTTGGATATAACAACTGGCGACGAGGATAAAAAGTAAGAAAAAGAAAAAAAAAAAAGAAAAGTGAAATAAAATACTATTATTCATGCAAAAGCAAAGCAAATAAAAAAAAGAAAGAAATCACACTAAAAGTTAAAATATGCCAAATAACACTGACGGACAACACGTGGTGGTGGCTGCGGCGGCTCAACATTTTACCTTCGAGGCATTCGACAGAAGGAAATGCAAATGGAGCAGGTACATAGAACGTTTAGAGACTGCATTCTCTATGTACAAAGTCCCTGCCGACATGTATAACATATACCTGTTGCATCACATGGGTGCTGAAACATATGACACGTTGTGTGACAAAATCACACCGGACAAAGCTACGTCAAAATCATTCAAGCAGGTGGTGGAGATCCTGGAAAAACATTTTAATCCTGTTCCACTCGAAATTGTGGAAAACTATAAATTCCACATAAGAAAACAAGAGGAATGTGAGTCAGTTGATGATTTTCTGGTGGCACTAAAAAGATTGTCGGCAAGTTGTGGGTTCGGAGACTATTTGAAGACGGCGCTCAGAAACCAATTAGTGTTCGGATTGCACAACAGGAATATCCAGAACAGGTGTTTGGAAAAAAGAGATCTGACGTTAGATACAGCTTTAGATTTGGCTCGTGGCATGGAGGCTTCAGAAAAAGGTGGTGCGGTAATGGGCGGCAAACAGAAAGACGACGTGTTGATGGTTAACAGGATGGCGGCAAGTGGCGGTGAAGTGAATTTGTATAAAGGTAAAAACAGAAAACATGAAAAAAGTATAAATAAAAAACCTAGTAATATTAGTACCAGCACGTTCAGTTGTTTTAGATGCGGATTAAAAAATCATTTAGCAAATGACTGCTTTCACAAAAATTCAGTTTGCTCACTCTGTAAAAAAGTTGGACATATCCAACGCGCTTGTAAAAAAAATTACCAAGCGAACTTCGTTGAAGACGAAACAGATGACGAAGAAACTGAAACGGTGGAAAGTATTTGCAATGTTACTTTAGAAAGTAACAAAATTGAATTGTCGGGAACGGATAAATTTATCACAACACTGAACGTCCTGGATACTGACGTAAAATTTGAATTAGATACTGGTTCTTTCGTTACAATCATGAGTAAAGAAAATTTCATTAAATATTTTGGTAAAGAA
Source organism: Epistrophe grossulariae (assembly GCA_929447395.1). Classification (NCBI taxonomy): domain Eukaryota; kingdom Metazoa; phylum Arthropoda; class Insecta; order Diptera; family Syrphidae; genus Epistrophe; species Epistrophe grossulariae. The sequence continues at coordinate 50,811,703 of OV839569.1, forward strand.
AACTTGATATTAAAAAAATCTGACATAAAATTAAAAAGTTACTGTGGAAATAATGTAATAATTTTAGGTTATCGTGTAGTAAAGGTCACTTATGATAATAAGACTGTATTTTTAAAAATGTACATTGCCAAATCTCAAAGACACAGCCTTTTAGGAAGAGATTGGATAAAAAAACTAAATATAAACTTGAATCAATATTTGTTAAACATAAACACACACATTTGTAATGAAAATATAATTGAAGATTTAAAAAAAAGGTATCCCAGGGTGTTTGATGGTTCAGCGGGTAAAATTTTAAATTTTCAGGCAAAATTGAATATTCGCGAAAAAGCTAGACCTGTTTTTAGGAAGTTTCGACCTGTTCCTTTCGCAATTCGAGATGTCGTCGACTTGACTTCATTACCTCTTGTTCCGGTAATGAAGTCAAATAATAAGGTACGCTTGTGTGGAGACTATAAAGTAACGGTGAACCCAGAACTTTGGGTAGATGAACATCCACTTCCTACAACAGAGGAGTTGTTTGAGTCTATGAGTGGGGGAAACAAATTTTCGAAATTAGACCTGTCTGGGGCATACCTGCAGATGGAAGTTAACCCGGAAGCACAAGCTGTGTTAACGTTGAATACCCACCTAGGCCTAATGCGCCCAACGAGGCTTATGTATGGAGTAGCATCCGCACCTGCAATTTGGCAAAAATATATGGAACAGTTATTGCAAGGAATCCGCGGGGTCAAAATTTTTATCGATGACATAAAGGTGACTGGTAGAACAGATGAGGAACACTTAAAAAGTTTATATGAAGTTTTCAAACGTTTGGACGAACGCAACATGAAAGTTAACCTTGAAAAATGTGCTTTTTTTTGAGGACAAAATTGAATATTGCGGTTTTGTCATTGATAAACATGGCATACACAAGTCCCAATCAAAGATAGACGCTATTCAAAAAATGAGGCGTCCGTCTAACAAAGATGAGGTCAGAGCATTCGTGGGACTAGTGAACTATTACGGTAGGCTTTTCAAAAACCTGAGCACAATATTATATCCTATTAACAATTTATTGAAAAACGATGTTAAGTTCAAGTGGGACGGAAAATGCGAAGAATCTTTTAATAAAGTAAAAGAAGGGATGCAGTCATCCGATTTTATAGTTCATTTTGATCCCTCATTACAACTTTCGCTCGCAACAGATGCCTCGCCTTGGGGAGTAGGAGCGGTGCTGAGCCACATATATCGCGACGGAACTGAAAGACCGGTAATGTATGCAAAGCAAACCCTAAACAAAACGCAACAAAAGTACTCACAAGTTGACAAAGAAGCATATGCTATAATTTTTGGAATAAAAAAATTTTATCAATACCTTTTCGGCCGGAAATTCACCTTGATCACTGACAATAAACCAATAACACAAATTTTCTCACCACAAAAGGGTCTTCCTGCGTTATCAACATCGAGGATGCAGCATTATGCAGTATATCTGCAATCATTCAACTATGATATAATATTTCGGAAGACCGGTGACCATGGCAACGCAGACGCAATGTCTCGTTTACCACTGCCAGATGAATCTAGCTACGATATGGATGAAGCAGACATCATGTCCATTGAACAGATAAATACTTTACCATTGACGGTAGAAGATCTAGGTAAGGCAACTATAAACGCAAAAGAAACTACTATTTTACTACAAGGACTGCGGACGGGCAGGACGGTGGACAGCATTTATCGCTTTGGAATTGACCAAGGGGAATTTGGACTCAAGGATAATTGCATTATGCGGGGTATGCGAGTCTATATTCCGAAGTCCTTGAGGAATAAAGTTTTGGAAGAGCTGCATTCTACACATTTTGGTGCTACACGCATGAAAGCATTAGCCCGGAGCTATTGCTGGTGGGAAGGAATAGACCAAGACATAGAAATGATTTCATCGAATTGTCGATCATGTTCAGAGGTTAGAGCAAATCCAAAAAGAGAACAAAAACACTGCTGGCAAACACCAAGTGGACCATTCGAAAGGGTCCACATTGACTATGCAGGCCCATTCATGGGAAGAATCTTTTTCATTTTGGTGGATGCATATTCCAAATGGCCTGAAGTATTCGTGGTCCGCAACATGACAACAGAAACAACAATTAAAAAGTGTCGAGAAGTATTCAGCCGTTTTGGAATTCCAACAACCATAGTAAGCGATCATGGTGTTCAGTTCACCAGTCATGAGTTCCAAAATTTCATGAAGCAGAACGGAGTGGTCCATAAAATGGGAGCACCATACCACCCATCAACAAACGGACAAGCTGAAAGGTACGTTCAAATCATTAAACAAAAACTCAAGTCCATGGAATGTCCACCTGAGGAAATCGAAAAAGCACTATGCAACATCCTTCTGGATTATCGTAAGACGGCACACCCGGCAACAGGAAAATCCCCATCGATGATTGTGTTTAGTAGACAAATCCGATCAAGACTTGACTTGATGATACCAAGCGAAAACATGAACAATACAAATTACCCAAGAAATGGAAACCGCCATTTTGAGGTCGGAGATCACGTTCAAGCCAGAGAATATTTGGATTCAAAAACGAAATGGTTATTCGGAACTATCCTATCAAAAAGCGGTCTCCTACATTATGATGTGAAACTAGAAGATGGTCGAATCTGGAAACGACATGTGGACCAAATTCAAAAAGCTGGGCACAATAATGAAAACTACAAAATCAACTTGCCATCCAACAACTCTGAACCAATATTAGCTGATTACTCATCTGAAAATGAAGCAGAGCACGAAATCGTCAACAATCCCACTGAAATTCCAATTGCGGAAGCTACACAGTCGGACCATCCTGAAAGACAGACTAGAACTACAGCAGTTGCAAACGAAAATAACCCTAATGTGTGTTATGAAAAACCTGTCAAACACTCTGGTACCCCTGTGTCAGAAAAGCAAACAACTATTGTAAGTAACAAAGAACCAGATAATTTAAGACGATCTAAAAGAACTATAAAACCCCCAGTTAAACTTAACTTGTAACTTAACTTTTCAATTTATCTAGAGGGGAAGAAATGTTATAAATAATGAACATGTAACAGTTGCCTTAAGAATTGTAAATGTATATTTAGCTGTAAGCTTTAAGTCACATAAAAAGAACACTCACATACACTAATACAAATGAATTCACATGTATATAAAAATCCAATAAAATTAGTTCTTTTAAATTCAACAACCAAACGAACCACTTCTTTCTTTCGAATAATTATTGATGGTCAAAGGTTTGGATATAACAAACCAAATAAACCGATGACTGTCGCGATCAACTTCTGCCAGGGCAATTTGGAGAAAAGCCTTCTCAATGTCAGCTATTAAAGCTATTTCTCCAATTCTAAAACGTAACAGGACTAGAAGCATGTCTGGAAGTAAATTTGAACCGGTAAATAAACAGTCATTCAAAGAAAGATTACCATTCGCTCGTGATTTTTCAGGACGATAAACAGGGTGATGTGGCATATAATACTGGTTCGTGGAAGAAGGAAGAAATCAATTCTCGCATTGTGGTTTTATACTCTTCTAGCTTTGTTGGGTTTCTTGATAGCCTTTTGACGAGTGAATGCAAAAGGGTCAGAGCATTTTCTTTGTTTGTGCCAAGTTGAACATCCAAATTTTTCCAGGGAAGAGTTGCTTCATACCTAGCCATCGTTTTACTTATACATTTAGCTTGAAGTTCATTGGTGAAGGTTCTCATCTCGTTTTCATCCTTTCGTGTTCCTAAGCATTCTAGGTTCCACATATTTTCAATTGATAAACTGCAAAGAGTATACATTTTCACCTGTATTACTTGGGCCTTGGATAGTCCACCCGAATATTGTATGAACAGCCGTCAAACGATTGGTTAACCTCTTATATCTGCCTGTGACAACTTGCCAAAAATAGTCAGCACCGACCAGAACACTCAATCCCTGCTCCTGCTTATATCCATTTGCGTTTACGTCTGCCAATGTGAATCCACTTAAATGTGGAATATTATTCTCAGGCTTTGGCAACACGTCGATGCAGATTTCTGGTACGACTACAGCAATCAATTCAACAGAACGACAACTGTACTGACTTCGGACGCAAAGCTTTACCTTTTTCAATTCCAGTTGTGTGGAGACCACTGTATTACCAAAAGGAATAACTGAAAGATTCACAACTCCAGCAGAAGGTAGCTTGAGTTGCATTGCAACCACTTCTCCGCTATCTGATGTCGATTCGTTATCTTCTGATTTTACCGGTTCTTCTTTATGTAAGCGATGGTAATCGATGCGCAATTCACTTGGCATACATTTAAGTAAAATGGTTTTGAGCATTATATAATAATGGGACGACGGTACTCCCAATGACGTAAGCGAACGGCTACATGATATAACTGTGTTATATAGTTGACGTAGACCTGATGCATCTGTTTTTTGTTGAACTGTTGGAAGTGCCATGAGTTCCTGCATTAATTTGTCGATGAGCTTTTCTTTGTCACCATATTCCTCTTGTAAAAGAGAGATAGCTCCGTCATAGCAAGCATCAGATGGTGTAAAGCCCGAAATTGATTTTCCGCATTGCCTATTAAAACGGTCTGCAGATAATTAAATTTTTCAGCTCCAGGGCAATTTGGAGAAAAGCCTTCTCAATGTCAGCTATTATAGCTACTTCTCCAATTCTAAAACGTAACAGGACTAGAAGCATGTCTGGAAGTAAATTTGAACCGGTAAATAAACAGTCATTCAAAGAAAGATTACCATTCGCTCGTGATTTTTCAGGACGATAAACAGGGTGATGTGGCACATAATACTGGTTCGTGGAAGAAGGAAGAAATCAATTCTCGCATTGTGGTTTTTCACTCTTCTAGCTTTGTTGGGTTTCTTGATAGCCTTTTGACGAGTGAATGCAAAAGGGTCAGAGCATTTTCTTTGTTTGTGCCAAGTTGAACATCCAAATTTTTCCAGGGAAGAGTTGCTTCATACCTAGCCATCGTTTTACTTATACATTTAGCTTGAAGTTCATTGGTGAAGGTTCTCATCTCGTTTTCATCCTTTCGTGTTCCTAAGCATTCTAGGTTCCACATATTTTCAATTGATAAACTGCAAAGAGTATAAATGTTTTCATTAGATATCAAACTTTCACCTGTATTACTTGGGCCTTGGATAGTCCACCCGAATATTGTATGAACAGCCGTCAAACGATTGGTTAACCTCTTATATCTGCCTGTGACAACTTGCCAAAAATAGTCAGCACCGACCAGAACACTCAATCCCTGCTCCTGCTTATATCCATTTGCGTTTACGTCTGCCAATGTGAATCCACTTAAATGTGGAATATTATTCTCAGGCTTTGGCAACACGTCGATGCAGATTTCTGGTACGACTACAGCAATCAATTCAACAGAACGACAACTGTACTGACTTCGGACGCAAAGCTTTACCTTTTTCAATTCCAGTTGTGTGGAGACCACTGTATTACCAAAAGGAATAACTGAAAGATTCACAACTCCAGCAGAAGGTAGCTTGAGTTGCATTGCAACCACTTCTCCGCTATCTGATGTCGATTCGTTATCTTCTGATTTTACCGGTTCTTCTTTATGTAAGCGATGGTAATCGATGCGCAATTCACTTGGCATACATTTAAGTAAAATGGTTTTGAGCATTATATAATAATGGGACGACGGTACTCCCAATGACGTAAGCGAACGGCTACATGATATAACTGTGTTATATAGTTGACGTAGACCTGATGCATCTGTTTTTTGTTGAACTGTTGGAAGTGCCATGAGTTCCTGCATTAATTTGTCGATGAGCTTTTCTTTGTCACCATATTCCTCTTGTAAAAGAGAGATAGCTCCGTCATAGCAAGCATCAGAGGGTGTAAAGCCCGAAATTGATTTTCCGCATTGCCTATTAAAACGGTCTGCAGATAATTAAATTTTTCAGCTCCAGAGAGCGAATTATTATCGTGTATGTTGGAACGGAAGTTTTCCCAAAAGGGTAACCACTCTTGGTGGTCACCAGAAAATATTTTCAGCTTCAGTTTGGGCAAATGGGACTTCACTGTTGTGGCAGTTCGCTGCACGCTTACCTCACTCGTAATTGGATTAAGCTTTTGTTGCACCTTTGTCAAACGTACCTGTAATTTAGCCATAATACCTACTGCAGTATCCGCGTATTCAGCCATCTTCTCTGGATTTTTATTCTCCAAACCCTTAGCCTGAAATTCTTGGTTCATTGCACAAAGGTTTTCGTGTGCTGTTGTAAGTCGTTGAAGATAAGAAGATAGTTCTTCCTCGAATGTGTCCAATTGGGTTAAGTCTTCTATATCCCTAACACGGGAGGATTTTAAATACTCATTCGCCTCGTTCGCTAATTTTGTAACCTGGCTTCTATAGCCAGCTCGCGCTTGCTGCTCCATTATGAGCCCAACTTTCTTATTAATAAGTTAATCGCGTTAAACTTTCAATTATCAATTCTACGAGTACAATTGGTGGTATATTAATTACAATAATTAATTATAATTGAATGTTAAAGCCGATCTAATCGGTTCAAAGAATTTGCGATAACTAACTTTTAGGAATTCAAAAGGTAAAGTTATTATATATGTACATAGATTTATAAGAAGTGTGATAGAGAAAGCATGATCACTAAATATTCATTTTTCAATCATGATAATATGAAATATAATGTAATGAAAATGATAGTGTTACATGAGGTTAATTTTCAACAGTGATGACGATGGCGAGGCCAGTGCAACGAACAGACGAGAGCTGGAGTTATTAAAACGAGAAATGGAAGTATTAAAGAAAGAAAAAGAACTTATAGAACGACAGAATAGAATACTGCGACAAATGAGTGAAAGCACTGATCTCTATAATATACTGGATAGCGTATCCATACATGAAACTTGACTCCATTTGAAGAACTGTTATAGTGGAGCTGCCTACTTTTTTGTATAACAGTTTAACTTTATAACATGTAAAAAGTGACGAAGTCAAACGTCAAAGTGGAAAATGTGAAACGTTTTTCTCAGTTTGTTGAAATTTCATTAAAAAAATAAATTCGGGGAGAAAAAAACATTATTATTGAAATTTGTTCTACTTTTAAATCTTAAATATATCTTCGCAAAGGTATTATCTTCAATTAATGCCTCATTTGTTAGTTGTGAGTACGTCGCGTCGGCTAATTCATTCGTATTTTTGTGTTGTGAGTTCAGGTGGTGGTAGCAGTAATAATTGCAATGGCCATAATAAAATGAAACATAATTTTTATTCTACGGATGTGTATCCGCAACTCCAGAAAACAATCAGTGATGTTTGTTCACAAACGCATTTCAATGCATCTTAACCAAACCCATCTACAGGGAAGTTACAAAACCCAACATCGGTTACCACTGAGCTCGTTATTGAAGAACCATTAAAACCAAGTCCAAAATACAACGACATTATACTTTTTTTGGATAGTTACATCACTAAACTAAGTTGTAAAAGAAAATTTCGTGAAACAAAATCAACTCGGCATGAAGCGAACATTTTAGAAGCCTCAAATAAAGTGATGCGCTGGAATTTATAAACATAGCCATCGAGTTGTTTGTCACCAAAAGACGAATTTACAAACATGCGGGTAGTCCAGTGGAAACGCACATTTGGCTGGATGAACATACAAAGCTTAGACACTGCAGATAGGTGAGTACAAAACAAGGTGGCGTTTGTATTTGGTTTTGATGATAAATGTGTTTTTAAGGTACATCAACTCCAAGTGCGCTAAAAGCATGTGGAAATTCAATGCATGTGGTTCCAAACAGAATTTGCATTGGGTTATCAGCGTCTGGGAAATGGGGTGACTCTCTGAAGAAATGTCACGAGGTCGAGTCTCCGCAGTTTGCCGAATTGATCGCCGAAAAGCTCGAACGTCAAGACGATCCACTTGAAAAGGCAACCGATTTCCTTACACCTTTACAACTGTTAGCCAAACATCGCATTGAAACTCAATTCACTTGAGTCGAACAAGGATTTCTAAAAATTTACACATAAAAGTAATTTCCTGCATTTTTCAGTTTTAAATCAAATGCCGAAATTACTTTTATATGGAAATTTTTTGAAATCTTTTTTCGATTTGAAAATGGTTTTCAGAAACACTTAGGAAACTTAAAACGAAACTTAGAACTATTCCAACCATTCTTATAAACATAATAGTTTTGAAACGACAGCGTGGTTTATCTACGAATTTCAAGAAATTTCCTGAAATTGGTAGATAAACAACGTTGTCATTTCCAAACTATTTGCTTCATTTGGATTATTGGAAAATTTTTGAGTTTAAATTGAAGTCCTCTAAGTGTTTCTAAAAACCATTTTCAAATCGAACAAAGATTTAAAAAAATTTCCATATAAAAGTAATTTCCTGCATTTTTCAGTTTTAAAGCAAATGCCGAAATTACTTTTATATGGACATTTTTTGAAATCTTTTTTCGATTTGAAAATGGTTTTCAGAAACACTTAGGAAACTTAAAACGAAACTTAGAACTATTCCAACCATTCTTATTAACATAATAGTTTTGAAACGACAGCGTGGTTTATCTACGAATTTCAAGAAATTTCTTAAAAGTAATAGAAATTCCTGAAATTGGTAGATAAACAACGTTGTCATTTCCAAACTACTTGCTTCATTTAGATTATTAGAACGTTTTTGAGTTTGAATTGAAGTCCTCTAAGTGTTTCTAAAACCCGATTTCAAATCGAACAGAGATTTCAAAAAAATTCCATATAAAAGTAACTTCTGAAAAATTGAATTAATCTCCTTTTTAACCACGATTTAAAAAAGACAATTTTTTAAGCTTAAATCATTTAAGAGCAATTTATATGAAATCTTTGTTTTTTAATGCCTATAATGCACTTTCTATATTTAGGAACTCAACAAATGCAACTAATGTGTCAACTTTGGATGTCCTAAGCTCTCTTGCTGAAAATGCTCGAAGTCAATTTTTATTTGTGTTCCAGGGATAGTGGATGATTCTTAAACACCAGATGAAGGTTATCATCCGTCCGTAGCAACAGTCGTATATTCCAAATAGAATTGTATTTGGATAATACAATAATTATGTAGAAGTGTTGTTGGTATGAACATAATATAGGTGCACTGAATACTACTAATTTTGGCTTACCTTAAGTTTTTTACTATGTTAAAACTTCAAAGGAAATAAATTAAACAATTTTTTTTAATTTTTGAAAAAGCGATTTTTATTTAAGTTTTTTTTTAATTTAATTTTTGTTAAATGTGATTCTCTTTCAAGAAATGTTAATACTCGTTTTGAAAGCATCAATTGTTGATTCCAAAAAGATATCAACCATCGCTGTACGACTTACCGTTGTACAGATACACTCGAAAACCTTTATCAATATTCTTGATTTTTCCCATCATGAAGAAAAATAAAAAACGGTTTGGAGTGTATCTGACCAACGGTAAGCCGTACAGGGATGAATGATACGTTTTTGGAATCAGCATTTAATGCTGTTAAAAGAAACTTCGAAATCTTTTACTCAAAAGTTGTAATGAGAAAAAGCACTCTTAAAATACGCATACAGGTTCCAATATGCGATTTCCAAGAGTAAATTTTTTTTAATGGTGATTCTTTTTCAAAAAATGTTGATACTCGTTTTGAAAACATCAATTTTTGATTCTAAAAAGGAGCTGCTGGAGATAAATCTGACAACGTTGGTGTCCGGTGCCGGTACTCCTGTCCACATTTTTGATATCCGATGATTTCCCAATATTGCATTTTCTTGGATTTCTCTAAAAAAATTTCACGAAAATACTTTTACATTTACCTATAAACTTTTTTTAAGGGTGATTCTTTTTCAAAAAATTTTGATACTCGTTTTGAAAGCATCAATTTTTGATTTTTCCCATCATGAAGAAAAATCAAAAACGGTTTCGAGTGTATCTGACAACGGTAAGTCGTACAGCAATGGTTGACACCTTTTTGAATAAGCAATTGATGCTTTCAAAACGAGTATCACAATTTGTTAAAAAAGAATCACCATCAAAAAAATTAACTTTTGGGACTCCCATATTGGAACTTGTATGCGTATTTTAAGAGTGCTTTTTCTCATTAAAACTCTTGAGTAAAAGATTTCAAAGTTTCTTTTAACAGCATTAAATGCTGATTCCAAAAACGTATCATTCATCTCTGTACGATTTACCATTGGCTAGATACACTCCAAAAGCTTTTTCAATTTTCTTAATTTTTGCCATCATGAAGAAAAACCAAAAACCTTTTGGAATGTATCTGACCAACTGTAAGCCGTACAGTGATGGTTGATACTTTTTTGGAATCAGCAATAACTGATTCTCTTAAAATGAGTATCAAAATTTGTTGAAAAAGAATCACCCTTAAAAAAAGTTTATAGGTAAATGTAAAAGTATTTTCGTGAAATTTTTTTTAGAGAAATCCAAGAAAATGCAATGTTGGGAAATCATTGGATATCAAAAATGTGAACAGGAGTACCGGCACCGGACACCAACGTTGTCAGATTTAGCTCCAGCAGTAGTCAAGCTTCAAGAAGCAGTCCACATAATACATATACATATTTCGAATATACCACTGCGAAAGCGACTCACAAAAAGCACTTCTTACACCATGATACTGTTCAGAGATAAAATTCTTACGTCAAAATGATTTTTTTTGTGCTCGGAAGATGTCAAAAAGTGGAGCTGCCTTCCCAAATGTCATCTTCAATTGGAGTCAAAAAAACTGTTATACTTTGTAGGGAATACACACTGATCTCTATATACACTGGATAGTGTATTCATACAAAATTTTTGAGGCTAAAATATAGTCGTGGCCGGTACCCTCATATAACAGTATAACAGCGGCGCCAGCGGAATGGAGGCTACTGGACCTGCATTTTCTTTTTTTTTTTAATATTTACAGCCGCAATGCTTGTTGGCATCAACTGATATCAAATAAATGCTCAATTTCGGCAAATATCTTCTTCGTTTGTAAAGAGCGAGATATGAGGTGCGTGGCCGGTACCCTTTAAAAAACTTGCCTCACAAAAACTGTTATACGCTATAAGCTATAAGAACCACTCCCAGAGTACGATGGTGGTCCGATGCTGGATATCTGGTTCAGCCAAATATCAAATTTGGGCCTAGTATATAACTTAGACGAAAATGCACTTCGTACTTTGATGTTGTCCAAAATAAAGGGCAAAGTACAAAAATAGTTATATACGAAACCCAACTTTATGAATGAGGATCTGAACGAGTTGAAGCGACAAATGACAGAGTTGTTCGGCAGACGAGAGGATATGATGACCATTCGAAGGCGATTTGAAGCAAGAAAGTGGAAGGTAGACGAGAGTTTTGTCGATTATTATAATGATAAGATAATCTTCACCCACGGTTTGGATTTTGACGAGGAGGAATTGGTGGAGTACATAATCGAGGGTTTTTCAGACCAAAATCTTAGATTACAGGTGCTAATTAACTTCTACACCACTCGCACCCAATTGTTGCGTGCATTCGATAAAATTCGTCAAAAGAAAAATATATCTGGTTAGAAGCGGTCAACAGAGAGCACACCAGATAAGAAGACCAGTTGCTACAATTGCAACTCGATGGGACATATGGCTAATGTTTGCCGCAAGCCAAAAAGAGAACCAGGAGCGTGCCATGTTTGTGGCAAACAGGGTCACCTTGCAGCTGCTTTCCCTGACAGAAAAGCATTTCAGGTGAAGGGCATTAATCAAATCCAAATTGATGAAGAAGATGACGATTACGTAAGAAATTGTAAAATTATATTTAAAAATGAGAATTATTTTTATATTATTTATTTAGGATGTTTAATCGATACCGGTAGTCCTGTCACAATAATAAAAGAGATGTATTTGCCACTTATTTTTAAAAATAATATAGATTTAAGTAAAAATGTAAATCTTATTGGCATAAATAAAAGCCCATTATCCGTTAAAGGAATTATTAATTGTGTAATTATTTACGAAGATAAAGAAATACAAATTAATTTAATAGTGGTATCAGACCATACAATGAACTATCCAATGATTTTAGGTCGAGACTTTTTAAGGAAGGCTAATGTTAATATTAAATTAAAAGAAACGAATTTTGAAAATGAATTAGCAAAAGAGTATATGACCTTAATGAATATCGAAATAGAAAAAGAAATTTTACAAATACTAATACTAATTTTATAAATAATAACAATATTAATCCTGAAGATAAAACGAAATTTAATGAAATGTTTTATACAAATTATTTATATTGTGAACGTCCTGATAAACCAGAAAATGAGTGTCAAATGAGATTGATCTTGAGTGATGACAAGCCTTTCCACTGTTCTCCACGACGATTGTCATATCATGAGAAAGGTCAAGTCCAAATCATATTAGATGAAATGTTAAAAAAAGGAGTGATTAGACCCAGTAAGTCGGAATATGCATCTCCGATAGTTTTAGTCAGGAAAAAGACGGGTGATATTAGGCTTTGTGTAGATTATCGCGTTTTAAATAAAGTTACGCTAAAGGATAATTTTCCTTTGCCTCTAATTGATGATTTGTTGAATAGGTTAGCAAGTAAACAAATATTTTCATCACTTGATTTGAAAAGCGCATTTCGTCATATACGAATGAGTGATAATTCAATTAAATACACCTCTTTTGTCACTCCCATGGGTCAATATGAATATATGAGAATGCCTTTTGGGCTTAAAAATGCGCCCTCAGAGTTCCAACGATTTGTTAACACGGTGTTTGATGATTTAATAAAAACGGGTAAGATAAATATTTATATAGACGACATAAGGATTGCAACTGATACAGTTAGAGAACACATGGAGATAATGAGAGAAGTTTTTAATAGATTAGTGAAAAACAAATTAGAGTTGAGATTAGATAAGTGTCAGTTTTTGGAATCTGAAATACGATATTTAGGGTATACGGTTACAAAAGAAGGTATTAAACCAGATCCTAAGAATATTGAATCGGTGTTCAATTTTCCTGTTCCACGGGATTCAAAGTCAGTAAATAGCTTTTTGGGCTTGTACTCATACTTTAGGAGATTTATTGAAAATTTCTCACTCATAGCACAACCATTATATAATTTGATAAGAAAAAACGTAAATTTTCAAATCGGTGAAAAGGAATTAAAATGTATATTTTGAAACATTGAAATTAGTTGAAGCTATATGACCCCAAAGACGAAACTGAGCTTTATTGTGATGCGAGTTCACTTGTTTTGGAGCCATATTGTTGTAAAAGAAAAAAGATGGTAAATTTCACCCTGGACCCATGTTCTGTAACTCGGCGATAACTTTTCGTGCCGAGAAACGGCGATAAATGGAACAAAAATGGAACAAAACTCATAGGAATCCTATGGATTTTGTTCCATTTTTCGCCGTTTATCGCCTCGAAAAGTTATCGCCGAGTTACAGAACATGGGTCCTGTTTTTTATTTCTCAAAGCGAACGACGAATCGAAATATCATAGTTTCGAATTGGAAACATTGGCGATTATATATGCATTGCAAAGATTTAGAATTTATTTACATGGTTTTAAATTCAAAATCGATACAGATTGCAATTCATTGACTTTAACTTTAAACAAACGAGAGATAAATCCAAGGATAGCTAGGTGGGCATTAGAATTACAAAATTATGATTATATTTTGGAACATCGTAGTGGAACTAAGATGATGCATGTAGATGCTCTCAGTCGGAAATCGAGTATTCTTATTCTCGAAGAGTATTCTTATTCTCGAAGAGAATACATTCGAACAAAATCTATCGATAAGTTAGCATAAAAGATGAAGAGATTAATAAAAGAAATAAATAAATTAGAAAATGAGGAAATGAGGAAAGTAGTCTGTATGAAATGAGGAATAGTCTAGTTTATAGGAAACTTAACGATACGATTTTGTTTTATGTCCCAAAAAAATGGAAGTTAATATGTTACGATTATATCATGATGACATGGGTCACATGGGTTGTGACAAAGTAATTGATGCGATACGAAAAACTAATTGGTTTCCTAAAATGAAAGAAGTAATTAAAGAGTATATTGCAAATTGTCTGAAATGTATCGTATTTTTTTCGAAACATGGGAAGCATGAAGGACTTCTCAATAATATCCCAAAAGGCAATTTGCCATTTGAGACAATACATATCGATCATTTTGGACCTATAACGTTAAAAAAGGGGAAGAAAAAGTATGTTTTTCTAGTTATAGATGCATTTACCAAACATGTAAGGCTGTACGCGGTGCGTACAACAGGAACCTCTGAAGTAATTAGTTGTTTACGAAGTTATTTTAATTCATATAGTAGGCCCAGGAGTGATAGTGTCTGATAGGGGTAGTGCTTTTACCTCAAAGAGTTTTTCGGATTTTCTTGTTGAAAATAATGTAAAGCATATAAAGATCGCAACAGGGTCGCCCCAAGCTAATGGTAAAGTGGAGCGAGTTAATAGGAGTTTAGCACCAATGATTGCTAAAATGACGAGTGCAGGTACTATGTTTACATTAGATGGGATTTTGCCGAAAATAGAATTTACAATGAATAATACGGTCCATAGAAGTATAGGTACTACTCCGAGTGATTTGTTGTTCGGGGTAACACAAAAGGGAATAGTTATAGATTTTTTGAAAGAAACCCTTGAAGAAAGTTCAAAGGATGAGAAAATGATAAGTGATCGAGATGTAAAACAAAAAAGAGAGAAAGCAGAACAAAAGATAGTCAAAGGACAGGAATATAATAAGAAAGTGAAAGATCGAATGAGAGTAGGAAGAAAGTATAAGGAAGGAGATTATGCGATGGTGAAAAATTACATTAGTACACCAGGAGCATGCAAAAAAATAGCTCCTAAATTCAAAGGGCCATATAGAGTAGCAAAAGTTTTAGCAAATGATAGGTATCTACTGAAGGACGTGGAAGGTTTTCAGCTCAGTCAGGTTCCTTATGAGGGAATATGGGAAGTGGTCAAACTCAGAGACTGGTATAATCGGGACGATTATTTGTCAGGAAGGCCGAATTGTGTCCAAAAGAAATTGATAAATTGTAAAATACAAATGAATGAGATAAATATAGAATAGAAAGAGACTGCCGGTTAGGTAGGAGAGAAAGAATGAAAAATAAAGAAGAGCTATCGATAGTCAATGTTGAGCAGCCATCCAGTTGAGACGTGTCTTTTATTTTACTAACGAGTCGGAACAAACTAAAGAATTTAATTACAGTAAGACGCTTAAAATCATAGACATACTAGATATGGACTGCTAGTCGATACCTATTTCCATACAAAAGTATCAATGGAAGCAGTTCCTTATTTAAATAGCGACATAAGCGCTTTTTATGTAAAAGCGCATACAGTAGTAATTATTTTCAATGTCATCTGTTGCCACTTTGTCTGGAAAAGGTTTTTGTCTGGAAAAGGTTAATTCTTATAAAAAACAGAGCTATCTGTCTCAATTCAAATTTACATTTTGACGTTTGTCATTTGTGTGCTATGAATAAAAAACAATTGGGTATGCCAAATAAAATTTAATTAAATTCGTGAAATTTGACCAAAGCCAGAAAAAAAACCCTGAGTGCTGCAAAATATTTAAAAGAAAAAAAAAACATTTTTGCTAGAAAATAAATCGATCTTAGCAAATAATTTCGGCAATATAAAATAAAAACCAATCATCTTACGTCGCGCGAAAGTTCACGTTCACCGAGAGCGTCATCCAAATCGAACTACTGAAATACATCAGCCAAGTAGAAGACTTAAGCTAAGTACAGACGATTGTCAGATCTTACAATATTGTCAGATCTGTCAGTGAAAAAACTGTTCCAAATGTCTTACAATCGTCTGAACACACAATTTTGTCTGACAATATTGTCAGACACGTCATTGTCAGATGACAATCTGACAAAAAATTGTCAGGTATCTTACAATCGTCTGAACACACAATTTTTATCATTGTCAGTCGATTAGGACATTGTCAGACTCATTGTTCATTGTCAGATGTTTTAATTGAAAACATCTTACAATTGCTGACAATTTCGTGTTTCAGTGGAGAATTGTCCAATTTTTGCAAAATTTCAAAAACACCCGTTTTGCGGTCACTTAACTGCTTATATCTTTGGATCCAATGGTCGGATTTTCAAAATTCGAAATTCAAATTAAAGCCGGAATGACAGGGGTGTACCAGCTACAAACAAATTTTCAAAACCATTCAAAATTTCATACTAAAAACATTGAAATTGGTTTTTGAGAATAAATTTCATCGAGGCAAACGTAATGAGGAAGAGGAATACTACAAACAAAATAAAAAAAAGTTAGCTTTTAAGAATATACTGGTTGGAGGGAGATAGTTATTCTAAAGACGGTGGAGTGTGTGAAATAAAAACCATAACCTTGGCAAATTGGGTTCGCATCGGAAAAATTTTTTTCTATATGTACCTATATAGGAATACACGTTTGTGGTAGGTATTTTTCATTCATAATAATTGTAAAGGTCCCCTCATAGTTGGCTTGGTTGGCTGATAACTTTTGTTCTATTCTAATAATGGGATCGTTAAGGTTGAGGCCTTAAAATATAGGTAGAATGTCAGGATACATTTTTTTTTTTAAATCATTGCGGCGTAACATAAAGGAATATATTTTATGTATGTGAAAAAGGTAATTATTTTAAAATTTAACGGAAACACAAATTTAATAAAAAAAATATTTTCATGCACGTGTACTTTACCGTTTTAAGGAAATATGTTATATGTTGAGTACATTTTGTAGGTAATTTTTTATTTAATAAAATAGTAAGAAAGGATTGATTTGGGTGGTTATAACTTCTGTTTTATTAATCGTATCTGGTCTTAAAATAAAGGTAAAATGTCAGGCTAACTTATTGAGTTAAAAAATCATTGAGATCGTATAAGAATGTATGTGAAAAAGTGAATAATTATAAAATATAATTTGATACTAATTTTTTTTTTTTTATTTTTCTAAAATTATTTTTCCCAATAGAAATTTTTTGTCGACAAAAAGCTTCAATTGATATATTTATAGACTTACATACTTAAGTGCGAATTTATTTTTTTTTATTCTATCTAGATGTAGATAGATATATGTATGTAGGTAAGTAAAAACTTTTTTTTTGAAAAAAAGTTGTTTTATTTTTTTTTTTATTTTTACGTTTATTTCTATCGTTTTTGGAAAATTTGCATACGAAATACCCATTTTTTTAAATTTTTACAAAATGTCTAATCAAAAAATGATGGTTAACAAAAATAATTAAATTTTTCTGAAAAATAGTTTTACGAGTACCTATCTAACTATTTCAATCGATTTTTAAAATTTGCAAACCTAAATTTTAATATTACCTACCTATTTAATTTTGTTTCCGAAAAAAATCATTTATTTTTTTAGAAAAATAGTTTTCAAGTGTATTTCAATCGATTTTTAAAATTTGCAAACCAAATTTTCATTTATATAATTTTTTAACCAACAAAGCTTTTTCCGAAAAAAATAGTTAAATTTTCTTGGAAAAATCTATTTCACATGTACCTATTTCAATGGATTTAAAAAATTTTCAAAGCAAATGCCCATTTTTTAAAAATTTTTATAAAATTTGATAATTAAAAAAATGTTTTTTCCATTAAAAAATTATTAATTTATTTTTAGAAAAATAGTTTTCACGGTTGACATCTGTCAAATAAGTGGAGAAAGTTTATCTTTATTTCGATCCCATTTTGAATTGAAAATTCTATTTGAAAAATAAGAAAAGAAACATTTAAACCGATTGAAAGTGAAACTAAAGACTGCATAAATTCTACAACTCTTAAATTCCAAGTGAGTTATAGAAAAATAAGATATATTTCATCAGTTTTATCAATAAGCATTCACATAACCTCACTAATACGTCATATGGACAAGAGAAAAGCACACGAAATTTCCCCAGTGACCCCCATTTCAAAAAAGACACAATCATTTATCACAATGTCGCCGGATTTAGTGGGAAGCATGTCCAAAAATGATTTACTAAATATGTTAGGAATGCTACTTGATACAAAAATGGCAGAGGTTGCAAAAAAAAGCGACATCGAGGCAATCAACATTGTCAACCAGCAAATCATAGCAACGAACCTTCATCTATCGACAAAAATTAATACACTAGAAAAAAAATACGAAGAACTAGAAAACAAAATGGAAGAGATGCAAGTGAAAAGCACAGAAAACAATCTATTACTACGAGTAGCAATCTGAGAAAACCAAGATGAGAGAGAACTTGCAAAATCCATATGCACAAAGGTAGTTCAGCCACCACCATCTGAAGAAAATTTGCAAATTCACGAAATTCGATCGGGAAACAATAACATTAAGAGTTTTGTAGTCAAACTAGAGTCAAAACAACAAGTTATTGCTGCACTCAAATCATCCAACACATTACGCAACACAGGAATAACAATGGCTGGTAGATCAGCCTCGATCCGGCAAAAGCGATACAAATTGATGTGTATCAAAAGACGGCTAAACGAATGCAATCCACAATTTAAAGTTCTAGTAAGAGATGATAAAATGTTTATCAATAAAAATGTTTTTCGCTGGAGCCCTACGCTTGGTTTGCTACACAACAATGCTACCGATGGAATTAAAGTTCTAAATGACATCTACAATGCAGATTTAACTCAACAGCTGGGTTCTCTTGTTGTGACAGATGAAACTTCAAGTTCAAGTTTTGCCAACTTAAAGAAAAAAGATCTTAATGCGCCCCCTAGCTGTCAGGAGGATAATAGGAGTTTAGCAGATCCACCAACCTGCAGCCATCTTTCTAGAGCATATGGTAAAGGCGCCGTCTGCAAAAATATTATGAAAACCGTTGAATTTAAAAAATTTAAAATAATTAGTTATAATGTATCCGGCTTAAGCAATAAATCTTTTTAGTAATTTTTTTAATTTAATCAATGAATATTATTTCGTGTTTTTATACGAAACATTTATAGTAGAAGACGAAAGTTATCTTTATAATAATAGTTTTAAAAACTTCGATTTTGTATGGATTCCGGCAACAAATACGAGAGGAAGAGCCAGTGGAGGGAGCTACTTCGGGTACAATAAATCGCTTACAAATATATCCTGTGAATTCAAATTTGATGACGAAATCCATTTTCTTGAAATAAAAGTAGGAGCAATGAAATTGATTATAATTCCCTCGTATATTAATTGTAATCACTGGGAGCGGGATTTCAATGCACTCAATAGTTTTATTGAACACAATAATAGCGATGAAGTTATGAT
Source organism: Epistrophe grossulariae (assembly GCA_929447395.1). Lineage (NCBI taxonomy): Eukaryota > Metazoa > Arthropoda > Insecta > Diptera > Syrphidae > Epistrophe > Epistrophe grossulariae. The sequence goes on from OV839569.1 coordinate 50,830,991, forward strand.
AATTGGAGACATAAATGCGAGAATAGGTAATTATGAGGGAAGAGAAAACAGATTTGCGGGAAAAATTAGAAATTCAAAAGATACTACAGTCAATACAAGAGGAATCAAAATGATGAACCTTTGTGATGCTTTTGGATTTAGAATACTAAATGGAGTTTCTGCCTCAGATAAATGTGGAGAGTACACTTTCGTAGGTCAACAAGGATATTCAGTCGTCGATTACTGTCTAATAAGGGGAAATTGGATTCCTTTAATATCAGATTTTAAGGTCATAAGTGTCCCATATTCCGACCACTTGCCAATAGAAGTTGAATTTGGAATTAACTGCACACCACAAGAAGATACAACAGTTTTAATGCTCCCCCCAAACTAACATGGAGAGAAGATAAAGCGGAAGCGTATAGATGGAACCTTCAGCGAAATGTTTCAATCGATAGTCAACTCATGATAGGAGCCATTGAAGACGTCATTAAACAATCATACACTGAAACCAAAAAATGCCATGGAAAAATAATTAAACAAAAAGAACAATGATACGATGCGGAGTGCGATAAAGCACGTCAAAAATCCTTTGGATGGCTAAAAGTTTTCAGAAAATACAGCACCAACTACTTCAAACAAATTTATATAGAAGCGAACGCCGTATTCAAGAAAACGTGCAAGGCAAAAAAATCAAAATTTTTTGAAAACGAGGCTTTAAAACTAGCACACTGCAAAGACTCAAAAGACTTTTGGGTGGCAGTAAACCAATTAAACGGTACAAAACTAAAAATAAGTACCAAATTAAATATAGATGTTCTTCACGATCACTTCAAATCACTATTGAATCCGGAAAGCCTTACAGTTCCTATACAATACGCGAAACCTGCCTACCATAATGATATATTAGATAGAGTTATAACACAGGGTGAAGTAAATAACGTATTGAAGAAACTGAAAGACGGAAAGGCACCTGGTGCTGATAGAATACCACTGGAGTTTCTAAAATATGGAACGGAAATGCTTACTTCCAAATTAACTGCTGCTTTTAATGTAATTTTGGATACAGGAGCACTACCAGAGCAGTTCAAGCAATCTGTCATTTTCCCCATACACAAGAAGGGTAACATTGAAGATCCAGCTAATTATCGAGGGATTTCCTTCCTTAACGCATCCTATAAGGTGTTTACAAAAATATTGAATGAACGATTGACAAATTGAATAAATAGCAACAAGTTGCTTGGTGAATTCCAAGCTGGATTCCGAAGTGGATACTCAACTACCGATACTCTTTTTGTACTGCAAACCATAGCATCAACGTTTATTGAACAAAAAAAGAAGTTGTACGTATTTTTTGTCGACTTTAAAGCAGCATTTGATACGGTTGAACGCAGAGCATTATTCTTCAAGCTATACAACATTGGGATGTCTCAAAAATTTGGAAATATAATTGAAAATATCTATGATGGCAATATGGCAGCGGTTTGGAACGGTTCCGAAAAGTCTGTTTGGTTTGAATCAAAGATGGGAGTAAAACAAGGATGCACTCTAAGTCCAAATCTTTTTGCTTTGTTTATTGACGACCTAATTGAGTTTTTGCCTGGTGGCATAGAAATGTCGGGGATTCACTTTAAAGCCCTTCTATTTGCTGATGACGTGATGTGTACTGCCGATTATGGAATCTGAGAGTAAATCTGAGCAAATCGAAAGTTATGATATTTCGCAAAGGTTCGGGTAGAACGGCCAGGAACGAAAAATGGCATTTCGACAGAGAGCCAATTGAAATATTCAAAGCATACAAATACCTGGGAGTAACCATAACTAGTAACCTTAATATGGAAACCCACCTCAAGGACAGACTGGTCAAAGCCAAAAGTGCAATATCTGCAACATGGAAAAGATGCTTCTCAAACAAATTGATAGCACATAGTGTGAAGTATAAGGTCTTTTTAGCAGTGGCAGAATCTATTTTGATGTACGCAGCACAGGTTTGGGGAGGTGAAATGTATGAAACGGTAGAAAAACTTCAGAGGTTCTTCATAAAAAAATGTTTTCGTCTACCAAAAAACACCCCGAACTACATGATTATAATCCAGACAGGACTGTCACCACTTTTTATTAAAACACTAAAGTGTCATGTTGAGTATATCACTAAAGTACTGAATATGCATAACGAAAGAATTCCTAAAATTCTAGCATTGCAAACAATTAGAAAGAAAAATCTGTGGTATAGAAAACTCGAAGAACAAGCTACATACTTTCAAACCAACATGCGAATACTGGACGAAAATGGAAGATATTGTAAAGATGACCTATTAGATCTTGTTTCCAAAGTAGATGAGCAACTTAGAATTGACTCGGTAAATCAGGCTGAATCTTCGGTGCATCGATCTATATACAACCATCTTAATCACAATTTATGCGAACGTAACTACTTCCACAACGAAAATAAGCAGGAACTTATCTCGTCGATTTTCAAAATGAGAGGGGAGCTGATTAGTCTGCACTACATACCACATCGAGAGGATCTGCCTATTTTCTGCAGCTTATGTAACTTGAAGAAAAGAGAAGACGTCATCCATTTCATAGGGAAGTGTCCAATTTTATGTGAAATACGGAGAAATTCATTAGGCAGCAATTTCAAATCAGAAGAAGAAGTACTCGCCCTTCTCAACTGCGAAGGAAACATCAACAAACTTTTCAATTACTTTCAATCAGCGATGACTTATCGCAACCAAATTATAAACGAAGCTTTTTAAAGAAAACAGTTTTTATTCTTAAAAATCAAAATATTATTACTTGCTTTTTAAAAAAACAACTTCAATTGTATATACATTTAGTTTATTATTACTTTTAAATTGATGTCAATCGGGCAGACGGCAAAGCCAAGCTCAAACGATTTAATGCAATTACAATATTTTCTTGTAAACAATGTTATATACACTTTTGAAATAATAAATCAATCTATCTATCTATCTATCTAGTTTTCACGTGTATTTCAATCGATTTAGAAAACTTGCAAACCAAATTCACATTTTTTTTTAAATTTTACAAACTTGCCTTTAACAAAAAAAAAAACACTTTTTAGAAGAAAATAATTTATTTTCTTTCAAAATATGGTTTTACGGGTATTTCAATTGGTTTTTAAATTTAAAAACCTAATTCCAGTATTTTTTAACATAATATGGTTACCACATTATAATACCTACCTAAAACGATAAAAAAAAACCTAACTACAGTCTACAATTCATACCTACCTACCTATATACCAACCTAGGGAAAAAGCATAATAAATGATAAATATATACGTTGTATTTACCTCACATATTGTGAAATTTAACAACGTTGCTTTGATATATTCAATTTGCATCAAATTTGAAAATTTAAAATATTTCGCTTCAAATAATACCTACATATCTATACCCCTGTCAAGACAAAACACAATAAGCTTCGTCGATACGACAAATAAATTTTATTTTATTTCCCTTATTTTGCTTTATGCCACGTCAAAAAATATGATTTAACCATCTCCCTTAGTCTCATTATTGTTGTCAGAATAATATTAATATAATCCTCTCGTTCTTACTACTTATCTTCATTTCTTTTTGATTTGTCTTCCTCCCGCCTTTTTATTTCTCCAATTTCAGATTGTGGCGATTGCAGCGCTGTATGAGAGGCGATTCTGAACTAATATTTTTTGTTCCATGAGAGTACTATAGTGTTCATATACAAAGATTTAAGTAAAAAATTGGATACAAAAATATTAATGTTTATATGCAATAAAAGTGAATTCAGTTTCATGATAGTCGAAAGAGAACAATCCCCTTAAGTCGGTTCTCTAGATAATATAGGTACTCTATGATTATTTTAGTGAATAAAGAAACGCAAAAGCGGTGTTACAGATTTTCCGAATATTCGGAATAAATAAAGAAACACTCCCTTAGACGCTGTTTCACTGATCTCTATATACACTGGATAGTGTATTCATACAAAATTTTTGAGGCAAAAATATAGTCATGGCCGGTACCTTCATATAACAGTATAAGAGCGGCGCCAACGGAATGGACGCTACTGGACCTGCATTTTCTTTTATTTTTTTTAATATTTACAGCCACAATGCTTGTTGACATCAACTGATATCAAATAAATGCTCAATTTCGGCAAATATCTTCAATCTCTTTCTTAGTTTGTATAGAGCGAGATATGAGGTCGTGGCCGGTACCCTTTAAAAAACTTGCCTCACAAAAACTGTTATACACTATAGGCTATTCACTATCCAGTGTATATAGAGATCAGTGCGCTGTTTAGATTGGGAAGATTGAGGCCGGTATCACGGCAGTTCGTAGGCAAGAGAAGTGTGGGGTGAGGAATCTCCTGAGGCACGAAGAAAAAATAAAAACCGGACTCATGAGTCTACTTTGTTGTAGTTTCAATGTGTGAAATGTTGAAATTGTTGTTGTTCGAATGTATTTTGGCTGATGGCACCACTGATCTCTATAATACACTGGATAGTGAATAGCCTATAGTGTATAACAGTTTTTGTGAGGCAAGTTTTTTAAAGGGTACCGGCCACGACCTCATATCTCGCTCTATACAAACGAAGAAAGAGATTGAATATATTTTCCGAAATTGAGCATTTATTTGATATCAGTTGATGTCAACAAGCATTGTGGCTGCAAATATTGAAAAGAATAAAAGAAAATGCAGGTCCAGTAGCGTCCATTCCACTGGCGCCGCTGTTATACTGTTATATGAGGGTACCGGCCACGACTATATTTTTGCCTCAAAAATTTTGTATGAATACACTATCCAGTGTATATAGAGATCAGTGGATGGCACTCACCAGTCCGGCCCACTGATCTCTATATACACTGGATAGTGTATTCATAAAAAATTTTTGAGGCAAAAATATAGTCGTGGCCGGTACCCTCATATAACAGTATAACAGCGGCGCCAGCGGAATGGACGCTACTGGACCTGCATTTTCTTTTATTTTTTTTAATATTTACAGCCACAATGCTTGTTGGCATCAACTGATATCAAATAAATGCTCAATTTCGGCCAAATATCTTCAATCTCTTTCTTAGTTTGTATAGAGCGGGATATGAGGTCGTGGCCGGTACCCTTTAAAAAACTTGCCTCACAAAAACTGTTATACACTATAAGCTATTCACTATCCAGTGTATATAGAGATCAGTGGTCCGGCCTCAATCTTCCCAATCTAAACCACAGTACACATATTAAAAGTTCTGCGCATCTGTCAAAATCGAGGTATTATGGTGGTAAAATGGTGGATTCAGTGCCCCTTTCCTTGTCTAATTTCAATATTTTGTTGTTGTTTCTAATGATGCGCGTTGAGTTCCTGTGGGCACTCGAACAGCCATTTTTAATTTTTTGACATTTCCAACTTTGACAACCTGCGCAATATATTACCTTTAATATGTGTACTGTGAATCTAAACAGGGTCTTAGAGATCAGTGGTCCCTTAAATCAGAGATTATGAATTATAAACATTGGAATCTTTCGTACGTTCCATCACCCAAAAGCCAAATCCCATTTGTTTACTTTGTTGTTTTTGTAATTTCATCTCCTGTGGATGAATAGATGTGAATTGCAACAATTTATGCAGTGGTGAATTCCATGGACGTCCATGGTGATTTCACATATTTTTGCACTAGTGTGCGTTAAAGCATGGACACTAGTGCAAAAAAATGAATTCACCATCATCCGCCATTTTGTTTAGCTTGTTGGCAAACCGAATGACAGACAGCATTAATGCATATAATTCATGACATGATCTCTGTAGTCGAATTAATTTCGAAATTTAACTAGGCCTGTTGCACCGGATCATAATTACTGCTATGTTAATAAAAATAAATAAATTGAGTGTGACATGTCGAATGAAATATATTATTCGGTCATATTCTGTTAATCTAGTTCCGAAAAGCAAAATATCGATTGGTAATAATATCTATGATACCGACGAATGGACCAATGTTACCTCAAAAATAATATCCTATCTAGGAGCTAATAAACATCTGCAAAAGAATCATCCGTTATCGATAATTCGTCGACGAATTGTAAATTACTTTTACAAATCATACACCAACGCTCGTGGGAATCCTTTATTTAGTGTGTACGATAACCAGGACCCAATTGTAACGGTTCAACAAAATTTTGATAATCTTTTGATCCCATTGAATCATCCTAGTCGTGCCAAGTCGGATTGCTATTATATCAATAAACAATTTCTTTTAAGAGCACATACAACGGCCCACCAAGTGGACTTAATTAAATCTGGTTTGGATAACTTCATTGTTGTTGGAGAAGTCTATCGACGTGATGAGATAGATTCGACACATTATCCCGTGTTCCATCAACTAGATGCTGTTCGATTGTTGAACAGAGACCAACTTTTTGAAAAACATCCAGAACTAAAGATCTTTGAAACTAATTTGACAACTAAGGCAGTTGGCAAATCTAATGCCAAGTGCATTGATCGATCCAAGCAGCCTTGCCATACACTGGAGGCTTTAAAACTAGCAGAACATGAATTGAAGCGAGTGTTATCGGGTCTGGCAGAGGATCTTTTCGGTGAAAAAATCCAGTATCGTTGGGTGGACCAGTATTTCCCGTTCACACAGCCCTCGTGGGAGTTGGAAATATTCTATAAAAATCAATGGCTGGAGGTTCTGGGCTGTGGTATAATGAAAAACGAAATTCTTCAAGACGCCGGTGTTCAGAACTCCATTGGTTATGCATTTGGTCTTGGATTGGAGCGCTTAGCAATGGTCCTCTTCGATATCCCTGATATTCGTCTTTTCTGGAGTAATGACTCTGGATTCCTTAATCAGTTTAATGAATCAAATTTGCAAGCGTTGCCCAAGTACAAACCTGTTTCTTCTTATCCACAGTGCTCAAATGATATTTCGTTTTGGCTTCCAAGCGGAATGGAGGTGAATGATTTTTTGCCAAATGATTTCTATGACTTAGTAAGGAATATTGCGGGAGATGTTGTGGAACAAGTATTTAGTTAAAATGGTAATCACGAAATTGGTCATAATTCTTTTTGTTTTGCTTCAGATACGTCTGGTAGACAAATTCAAACATCCCAAGACTGGAAACTGCAGTTTATGTTTTAGAATCGTGTATAGGCATATGGAACGAACTCTGACGCAGGCGGAGGTTAATGAGTTACATAAGAGAATTGCAGACGAAACTGTTGACCTATTTAAAGTTAAGATACGTTAGTTTGAAATAAATTAGATGTGATTTGTTGCAATAAAAATGTCCCGTTGTTTTTGGGTTAGCCGATTTGGTTAAAAAAATTACATTTAAATTTAAATGTAAAAGATACTATTGTTGAATGGGCTTCAAAAGATATGCATGTAAAGGCTATGGTTTTTTTAACATTAGAAATGTTTAAGCGGAGGCATACCTACTAACAATGTGAAAAAATCAACAGAATTTCAAAAAAGTGTAACGCCGAGTAGAGAAAGAGGGCGAAACGTCAGGGGAATAGACAAAATTATTTCTGGTCTGAGGAAACAGAATACGAAGAAGATGATAAAACGGACACCAAAAAAAGGAGAAGTGTTCGTAGGCAGGGATGGCCACTACATTTTTTACATTTGCTTCGTAGTTTATGCAGTTAAACGTAGTTAAATGTAGTTAATGAAACAAATTGTAACAAACTTAAACTCAAATATCAAATGATCAAAGTTTTAAAATACATAAATGCTTTTTTCATTTCTTATGTACCTCAACTATGCTGGAATGGCAAATCGGGTAAATTTTTCACACATAAGCTGTAACTAAACATTGTAAATTTACAAAACTGAACGTTAAGAATGATTCATTGCAATATTTATTTAAAATTATTTACATTTGTAACACTACATTAACTAATTCGTTTCTATACGTGTTGGAGCGTTAATAGGCTCTCATTTTTAATTAAATCAAATCATAATTCAATGCAAGTTCTTTTTTTGAAAATTTTGTTTCAGCCAGGGGGCGGATTCTGGTTCTGTGAAGAAGTGAAACGAATAAATTGTTTTCACATTCGCTCTCATGCATTGCTTTCACTTTTGCGATTCAATTTGTGCAAATAAGCGATTCTTGTTCATTGAATAAAATTCTCCGACGAACTATACTACCGATCCCGAATCTCCTTATCATTTCCCCTGAAGCGCAAACGCAAAAAGCACAATTCTCTCAATTTTTGAAGAGAAACGCATGATAGAAAAATGTTTTTCTTCATGAATAGGACAGAGAGGGACATGTGGCTGATATGAGCTTTCTGAGCTTTGTCGGTTCGTATTCACCCTTTCTTTTCACAGATTCACTTTCAAATATCGACGTGAAAGCAAATTATTCATATGAATGTTTTTTTTACGTTTGGTTTCACAGAACGAGAATCGGATTTAGGTTTAAAGGGTGAAAAATTTTTCGATTCACTTTTTCACAGAACCAGAATCGGCCCCCTGGCATCACATTGCATAACACTAAACCACTCTCCCAACTTCGATAGTGCCAAAATATTACAAAGAGAACAACACCAAAACTCTTCATATCATTAATGCTGACAACACGATGAACCGACGAACTGACATGGAAGACATTAGCCCACAATAGCCGTTTTTTTATTATGACCCATGATCCATATGGATCATCTTTCGAATATAAAACAACCTCATAGTGGCGAGAATCAGCGCGCTGTTTTCGGATCATGAAACGTGAACCCGATAAAGAGCAGGTTCATGTGTTGTTGTTGTTATGTATGTTATTGGATGATCCATATAGATCAATTCTGATAATAAAAAACGGCTAATATAAACACCTGCTGGAGGGGGGAGGGGAAATAAATAATAAAAAAAAAACCTTTGATAAGCAATATTTCTATTTGTATTTTATCTTCTTGGGTTTATTACTTGCTAATTGTGCTTCACACTGTTAACCTGTTCCTGTTCACTAGAACGAAAATGTTTGTTTTTATCTGAAGTGCAATATAATTGTAACAAGTGTTAAGTTTATTTATAGTTTGTAATGTTTGTAAGAATCTGGTAATTTATATTTATCAATGCAAATACAGAAAATCTTTGTTTACACCAGATGATGTCCATAGCCATGCACGAAACGTCGTAACATAAAAAAAAATATTTTTTAGACCAATTCAAAAATAAGGGTGATTAAGCCCAAATGTATACTTGTTTTTCTTTCAAAACTTCTACGTTATTTGCTGTAGGTAATACATAAATATAATATAATTATAGGGAAGATACCTAATATAAATTGCAACTTCAAAACTTTTCTTAGATGGTATGAAAATTACTCCCCATTGCCTGTACTATAATTGAAAAATAATGGGCCCTATCGCGAACGAGATTTCCCTGGAAATATTTCCCAAAAAATTCGTATCGTGAATGGTGTTCGAAATTCCCCTCGGAATTTATTGCTATCGTGAACAATATTTCCATGGGAAATTTGTTGTGATTTCTCTGGAATTTTTCCGCATTTATTTTGGAGGAGAAATTAAGGCGAGACGGAGCAATGTAAGTTAAATTGAAACTTTTTTGATAAACAAAAACAATTTTTTAATTTTATCATAGGACGAACTCAACAAACCAAAACCAAATAGAACTGCTGGTCAGTATTATGGAAAATAATACAGACAAAGCGACTGGATTTACCACCTACAGAGAAAAAGAAGATTTGGCAGCCTGACGATTTTAGGCACAGCAAATAATTTTTTTGTCATGAGAAAGGAATCGGAGAGGATGTCCAGTAAATATTTGAATAAAACTTTATTTACTCGAAAATTCTTGATAAATCTGAAACAAGAAGAATTGAAAAGAAAATTTGGTGCATTGCTAAATTTTACTCACAATTCTTGTGGTAACTCCAAGGATTTGGAATTATTATCCCTTAGTTCGGTTCGTATTGACCTGAGTTCATTTTTTTTATTTCTTTCTCCTCGACCGCCAAGTAATACCAATCCTATATGCTATCCTATGCATTTAAAACTTAAAATTGTAAAATATTTAAAATTCGATCCAACCAAAACAAAATTTAATCCAAACAACAAAAAATGTTACTGCCAAAACAATGTTTTCAGATGGAGGGATTTCATTCTTCTTGGGATTTTCAAATAAAATAAAATATTGAGGACGGCGAAATTTAACCCTAGTTCAAACCAAAATATCTTGTTGGTAACATGAAAAATTACAATTATTTTGTTTTTTTTTTTTTTGCGCACGAGAGAGATTTGTCCGTCGAAGAGGACAATTTTATGGGATTTTATACAATTTGGTTGAAATGAACGCACCCAATATTCCTTTCTTCTCATGGAATATAAAAAAAGCATTTAAAATGTTCCGCAATGAATAAAAAAAACAACACAAATCGATAATAGGTGGAATTAAGATCAATTGATAACACTGCACACAATTCGAAATTGATTTTCGAAAATAGTTTTGTTTTTCAAAGTTGGTAGTTTTTTCCGTGGGAAAAATTTATTCCGAAGGAAGTTCACGATAACTAGAAATATTTCCTGGGAATGAAACTTTCCGTGGGAAATGAAATTCCCCTGGAGATTCCCGATAGGGCCCAATGTAAAACGCCAGTAAAACGACAAGGCTCTAGAAGCGGCAATTGGGGTTTTAGTAAAACGACTATTCTTTTAATGGTTAGAGGGGTGAAGAAAGAAGAGAATGGTAAAGGTTTAGTTTTACTTAAACGCCGATTAACGCTTTTGGAGCCGTGTCGTTTTACTGGCGTTTTAATAAAACGCCTATCGCAATAAGGGTGAATGATTTCGTTATTTTTGTATGGGATTTCTTGTTTGATTCAGCAGCTTTCTAGGCTTAAGCGAGCAGATTGCCGTTCAGTGATTCTCTCTGAAATTGAATTCAACTATTTTTTATTATTTTTATTTCACACAGAAACCTTATCTATAATAAAAATTCATTTAGTTTGTACATTTACTTCCGAAGGAAGGGAATACAAAACTAATTAAAATGAAATACAAAAATAAATTAATAAGCAACTTCTTTATCTTTTCGTCAATGTTATCGTACTGCAGCAGCAATTTTCTTAGTTTTTTTTAATAAATGGAATTGAAAACATCACGGGAGTGTTGGAAAGACAGTCTCAAATCTCAGAAAAAAAAATAAAATAAAAAAACTTCCAAATTGAGTGAATGATATTCACAGAAATGAAATTTACGTCCAAGGCAAAGAATTACTAAAAAGAGTAGTTCCAATTAAAAAATATCCACTGAACCAAAGGAGTACCACCGAATTAGCAGACTTCCATTCTATTCTGTCGAATGTCTTTGGCAAATGGTTAACAGCGAACCAATAGAGAACAGGTGATGATGAACAAATTAGCCTTGTTGTGATCTGAACATGAGTACAAAATGTACAGAAGACCGTCAGGAATAGACAATGTATGATAAATGGTATTGACTTCCATTCATTTATGGCCTGCTCAAGTGTCGAGACACGAAGAAAATTAATTAACGACCGGAAATAGAGAAACGTTTGATAGTAAACAAATCCAATGATAGGACAGGCGATGATAAAGTTTGGCAGCTGCTTCAATTCGTAGTATTTCAGGAATCCCACGTTCCAATAATGTTTCTGGATGTAGGCATACGGAAATGGAAACGATTGATCGCACCACGGCGAGTTTGTAGGAGCACGATCGCCAGCCAGAACGTAGTCTCTTTCAACGGCATACTGGATGATCTCTGGCGGGTGTTCAATTGTAGAGTTTTTTGAGCAAAACTGGTGAAATGTATAGAAACAAAAGAACGTAAAGGGAATCACTGAGACAAACACTATCGCCACCAATTTAAGACCAAGCCACTTCGTCTGTTTGAGAAACATTTTTCTAAAAATAAAGTACATTGGGAAGCCAAGGTTCAGCAATCCATTAGAACGACAAAGTATAGCAAGTGCAGATCCAACAGATGTGGTGAATACGGAGACCTGTCCAACACATTCTAGCATTAAGCTAAACGATAACCAGCAAAAAAGTCCCTCGGAATAGGGAGCAGTGAAGAATACCGAAGCGGGATTGAAGCAGAAGATGACCGTGGCATTCCAGGATTTGTTGAGATCTCCGAATATCCTTTGAGTAAGTTCGTACAGACAGTTGGCTGCACGACAAAAGAAATAAACGTTCAGCGCGATTCCAATAACGAGGGCCAGAGTCCGCAAAGAAACTCCTATTCCTATGAGGTAAACAAATTTCGATAGAATTCCCGTAATCGTCGGGTATAGAGGATAGAAAGCAAGCGAGTTCTCATAGCTGTAGCCATGTTGGGCAATGTGAAGAAAATATTCCGCATCCCATCGTCTTAGTCCAGAGAACATGAAATGCAGAGCTTTATCAAGAAATGAAGTCTCTTGCCCCTGTACTTTGGGTGACTTGAAAACATCGGCATTATGATCAGGAATCAAAGTATCGGAGATGAGTTGCACAGTGAGAAGAATAATACGACTGGCTAAAGCGAGTTTGGTTACCTTTTCACTCATAGCAATCACTTTTCGTCACTGTTCTAGAGGGGAAGGTTTTTAACATTTATTCTGAATTAAATATGTACAATAAACTAGCATACCTAATAAATTAATATTTATATACTTCCTAATCAATTAAGATTAAACGTTAATTTTCGTCATTCAATTTTTATCTTGTTTATTGAGTTTGTTAAATCACCAACCGACCTGCGTATGCATCATTCTATCATATATGCAGAGAGAAGGAACTAATAGAGAGAGTCAAATTCGACGGTAGCTCTCTTTTACCCAACAAGCTACGATGTTGCGACTTGCGCACCATCTTGCATATGTATAATTATTAACTCCATATAAAAAAAATGTGGGGACAAATACATATGCAAGAAGATGTGCATACTCACCACCTTTGTTTTTGTTTTTCACTGCCCGAGGTGAAAACATGTACACACCGATAGGAATTCAACACGTTATAAGAAATGTAAACAAAAGGGTTCGAGGGGACGGAGACGAGGAAATTTGACTCTCTCTATTAGTTCTTTCTCTCTGATTCTATGTGCCTTTCAGAGAGAAAGAACTAATAGAGAGAGTCAAATTTCCTCGTCTCCGTCCCCACGAAACCTTTTTTTATAACGTGTTGAATTCCTATCGATGTGTACATGTTTTCACCTCGTTCAATGCAAAACAAAAACAAAGGTGGTGAGTATGCACATCTTCTTGAATATGTATTTGTCCCCACTTTTTTTTTATTTGGAGTTAATAATTATACATATGCAAGATGGTGCGCAAGTCTTCCAACCAGAGATTATGAATTATAAAGATTGGAATCCTCGGCTGTCATTCTGGTTTGCCAACAAGCTAATCAAAATGGCGGATGGTGGTGAATTCATATTTTTGCACTAGGGTGCGTTAAAACATGAAAACGTGCAAAAATATGAATGCGTAAATAATTGTTGTTGCAATTCACATCTATTCATCGACGCGAGATAAAATTACAAAAACAACAATCTAATCAAATGGGTTTTGGGGGATGGAACCTTTGTATATACAAACTATAGTACTATCATAGTGAGGTGCGACAGTAGTACCTTTATTCCACGAGTTAACTAAAGCAGGGAATAAGAGTTAAGCTATGGGTTAAAAATTTCCATGAATAAAACCAAAATGTTCGTGGAATAGTTAATTGACGTTTACCTTAAGAAAATGTACTACAATAAATAAAATGCCTGTTTGGTAACTTGAAATTTTCGCAAACTTGGGTATTTTTCGTATGGGTCCTGACAGAAAATTATGATAATTTGTAAAAAAAAAGCTCAAGTTACCAAACACACCTAAGAATTCTCTTGTTAATATATTTCTGTCAATATTGTGTTCTGTCTGTTTTCTGTTTTGTTTTTATTTATTTAAATGGAATGTTTCTGAGCACTTCCATTATAGATCATATACATGTGTTTTTGTATAGTTTTCTTTTTATGGTGGGTTGATGGCTGATTGTCCAATAATTAAAATTAATGGTTTAAAAACTCGATAAATCTAGCAGACATTATTAATTTAATTCAAAGTTAAATTAGCAATCTTCACTTAGGGGCCAGTTATAGCGATCACGAAAACGAAAAAGGAAAAACTTTCAAATAGATTATTTAATAGGTTTTCATTCGATTTGTAACGCAATTGATGCACTAATCGATGGCAAATAACTGAACGAATTTTTTGTGTCAATAAAATTTTCAATTTAACAAATATTTTTTGTGAAAAATGTACTCATTTATTTTCCTGACTGAATTTCATTTTCCGTACCAGCTGATTGTCATTTCGATCAAAATGAAACAAATCGTTCCAATTATTTGCGTTCCAGTTTTCACTGGTTCCACTGACAGATTAGTGGAAGGAAAAAAAATTCGTTTGCATTTCAATCAGGAAAACTCGATTGGCAGCCTACTCACTGACGTAATTTTCATGTTCGCTATAAACGCTCATAAGGAAAAAATTCCTATTTCCATCTGTTTCAACTTTTCCTGATGGTTTTTCCTGATTGCTATAACTGGCGCCTTAGGTATTTTTTTTGTTTCAGAATAAGTTTGACATATCTGGACCCATGTTCTGTAACTCGGCGATAACTTTTCGAGGCGAACAAAACCCATAGGATTCCTATGAGTTTTGTTCCATTTTTCGCCGTTTCTCGCCACGAAAAGTTATCGCCGAGTTACAGAACATGGGTCCTGGGCCATGTTCTGGACCCATGTTCTGTAACTCGGCGATAACTTTTCGAGGCGATAAACGGCGAAAAATGGAACAAAATCCATAGGATTCCTATGAGTTTTGTTCCATTTTTGTTCCATTTTTCGCCGTTTCTCGCCACGAAAAGTTATCGCCGAGTTACAGAACATGGGTCCTGGTTCTTATTCCTTCGCTAAACCACCTTCTCCGGTGGTTTAACTTAGTACACGTCAATTTTTAGATATTTTCTTTTATTCATAACATTTTGCACTTAGTCCACGGAATAAGACCTAACCCTTCGCTGTTCCACGTTTATTAATTTGGCTGATATTGTCCACGCAACGGTTTCTCATCAAGAGTTTGGTAACTTGCAGCTTTGCAGGTTGCAGATATTTGTTAAATGAGGAACGTAATAAGAGAAGAATATGAATGCTGTTTATTAAATTAAAGTGAGTGCAGTGCGAGGTACAGAATAAAATCCATAGGTACTCTATGCTGTACACCCCACACGACTTTCACAATAGTTCAATAAGAAAGTTAAAAAAATATCGGAAAATTGAAAAAATTGGGGTTGTTGTTCATTGCCAACCGACGTGGTTCAGTGGAGAATTGTCCAATTTTTGTTAAAATTGAAAAACACCCGATTTTCGCTCAGTCAAATGCTTATATCTTTAGATCCCATTGTCCGATATTCAAAATTCAAAGTTCAAATTAAAGCCAGAATCAGAGTCGAGTACAAGCTACAAAACTTCAAAACCGTTCATAATTTCATACTAAAAACGTTGAAAAAAAATTTTGAGAACAAATTTTTTCGAGACAAACGTAACGAGAAAGAGAAATACACAAAGATAATTTAAAAAAAAGTTTGCTACTAAGAATATACTGGTGTGAGTGAGATAGACCATAACCTTGGCAAATTGGATTCGCATCGGGAACGTAGGTGTACGTACGTTCTTCAACTAAGAATTCGTCGCTACAATGCAGAACTAGTCTTAGTCCAAAATTTAAAAATGAGTTTTTTTTATGTCATAAGGAAACTTGTTGTGTTCCTTGCATTTTCTACATATTCTGAATATTCCTACGTGTAGTAATTCCTTCAGAATTTAAATAATAGAATATAATCATAACGTCGAAAGTCAGAATTTTACTCACTAAGGTTCTTCTTGAAAAATTTTGAAAATGTGACTTAAGCTAAGTATACACGATTGGAAGATCTTCCAATATTGGCCGAACTGTCAAAAGTCTGCCAATAGCAACCAATGAATTGACAATTGCCAATTT
Source organism: Epistrophe grossulariae (assembly GCA_929447395.1). Taxonomy (NCBI): domain Eukaryota; kingdom Metazoa; phylum Arthropoda; class Insecta; order Diptera; family Syrphidae; genus Epistrophe; species Epistrophe grossulariae. The sequence goes on from OV839569.1 coordinate 50,846,986, forward strand.
TCAATCAAGTGAAAATTGTCCGTTTATACGGTTGTTAGAATTTATCCAAAAATTAGACAAATATTTGGTAGAAAATTGTCTGTTTACACGGTTGGAAGACTTTAGAGATCAAAAAATTGGTAGACTCATTGGAAGACAATTTTCTTGACAGATGACAGTGCATTTGAAACTGATTAAAGTTGGTATATATTTAAATAAAAGAATATACGTTTAAATAGCTTGAAGATTCAAGATAAGAATGAAGATTTATTTTTGTCGGAAATAAAAATAAATAAACAAATGAACAAATGATATGCTGATAAAAATCTAATTCTAAAGTAAAATAAACAACAGGTTTATTTTAACAGAAACTTTATTTTAGAAGTGAAGTATAAAACATAAACATAAAACTATTCGATTTTTTTTGTTCGATTTAGAATTGATATTAACATTGACCACAAAAGGCCAAATTAGCACTTCATTTCACAATTTTGAAAAAAATTGGTCTAAACTTTTTTTTTCATTTTTTTAATCAAAATTTTGAGTTTGCATGTGAATTTTCAAAAACTGTCGACATCAAAATTTGGTTTAAATTTAGAAATATAGATCAGATTTCTGGCTTTCAAAACCGGTAAAGTACTTTATTGTAAGTGTTGCCGTTGTTTTTTAATATTTTTTTTTAATTTGTGATTTTTTCTTAAATTTTTTCACCCCTCTACAAAAAACCGTTATCAATTCTTGGCGCCATAGTTATCGTACTCGTACCCTTTTTCGTTGTTTTAAAAAACATTTTTCAATTTTTTTTTCTTCAAAAGCGAATATATAATTTTGTTTTTTCCTCCACAATAGAAAACATTTATCTGCCAATTAAAAATTGGATGATGTTTTTGGCAAGAACATCATCCAATATCCAACTAGCCGACAATCGTCCAATTATCTGAAAATAAGAAAAATTGTGTGTTTAGACGAGTTCATACGATTGCAAGAAGTCGGCCAATTTTTTGATAGAAAATTGGTCGACGATTGGCTGCCAATTTTTTTTCTGTCACTTTTGACAGATAAAATTGGATGTTTACATGGTTGATAGAAATTTGGTGAACATTTTTTGCGAAAAGTCGGCCAATATTGGATGATCTTCCAATCGTGTATACTTAGCTTAAGACTAGTCCAGGACCCATGTTCTGTAACTCGGCGATAACTTTTCGTGGCGAGAAACGGCGAAAAATGGAAAAAAAACTCATAGGATTCCTATGAGTTTTGTTCCATTTTTCGCCGTTTATCGCCTCGAAAAGTTATCGCCGAGTTAGCATTGTAGCGACGAATTGTGAAGGTCACTTCACTGTTGGTTGGTTTGAATAAGTTTAAGGTCTTTAAATGTAGGTAGAATGTGAGGCTTCATTTTTTTTACAAATTCATTACGGAGGCACAAAAAACCTTTGAAGGAAACACGTTATTAATTTTAAATAGCTTATAACTTCTGTTCTATTAAGCGTATCTGTAAGATTTAAGTCTTAAAATAAACGTTATATGTCGGGCTAACTTAAAGAGTTACAAAATAATCAAGATCACAAAAAAATGTGAGTGCAAAAAGTGAATTACTTCGTTGTTCGTCATTATGAAAAATAATGAACAAAAGTTGGCTTTGTTGACATCGGCAACAAAATTGATCCTAAATAGGTACTTACCTATCTACATAATAATATGTAGGTTTGTTTCTATATATATTAGGGTGGCTCGATTGATAAAAAATTGTATGAAACATTTTTTTTTGTTTGATCGATTTCGGGCGGTATATAAAAAAAGGTGTCATAGGTGTCTCTCATAGGAATCCCAAAATAATTATATTTAAACAAGGCCTTATATTTCTTAAGTTTAATATAAAACTTTGTTTAAAAATCAACAGACTTTACCAAGCAAAAGGTTCGATTTGGTTAGTTTAATTGACTATAATTTCTGTTCTAATAGTCGGATCTTTGAGACTGAGGACTTAAAATGAAGGAATTATGTCAGGTTAATTTTTGAGTAAAACAATTGTTGAAAATTAATACACACACAACAAACGCACACATCCTTCCATAATTTCCTTTCACACCAGTTATATATCACATCCTCATCCTAATATATAAAGCTTGTACACATACATATACCCCTTAAAAAAACTACCCCAATTTTCATACAGTGTTCAGTTTGGTTTTGTAATCGTAACGACTTAGACGCTTTTAGCTATCCATAAAAACATAATTAAAATAAAATTTGTGTACTGCGTTTGTAATATGCTTGAGATGAAGAATTTTATAATTCGAATAATTTTTCTTTGAGTGTAGTGAACTGGCATGCTGGCTGTTTGCTCGGCTTGAGCTCGCCGGAAGTGGGTGGGAACTTGTTCACACATAACTCAACCTCGCTTATCACAAAAACATTGATCATGCCAAATTAAAAGAAAAGACACATAGTTCAAAACAATAGAAGATTGAATTTAAACGAAAATCGGACGGACGTTTACCACCAGCGGGTGCTGAAGATGTTGACTCAGCATGACCTAGCCCACCCTACCTTGGAAGCCATTGGTCTATTTTTAACTTCCCCTTAACCGCGAACTCACCTTTTTGTCCTAGCTCAGTTCATGTCCATCACTTAATCCAGCTGTCTTCCGCATCCCCTGAAATTCAAAAAAAACTTAAAAAGCCATCAAGCTGTCAGCTTGATAATAAAAAAACTTGAATTCAACCATGTTGGTGCGATTCACAAATATTAGTTTTATTTATTAAGATCAACATGAGTTTCCTTTAATTTTAAACGATGAAAATTAACTTAACACTAAAAAAAAACTGTAGGATGGTAACCTTATTCTTTACTAATTAATAAAACGAGAAAAAAAAAAATTTAACAAAATAAACGAAAAAGAATTAAAGTAAGTATTTAGGAATGGAAACCAAAACTGATATTGTTGATTAAAAGAAAAAGATGTGGACTCAGCTTCCCACCTGGATTCGTATATACTTATCATACGAAATTCCCGAAAATTAATCTCCTCTCTACAAAGCACTAAAAATTTAAACACCCCTACTGAGCTCAACAGGACCAAAATAAATTCCTAGGCGTAGATCCGGTGTCCAACTTTTAAGAACACACACGCGTACTATTATCGAAGTAGGAAACTAAATTTTATCTTTATATATAAATTAACTGAAGGCTAAAATCCCTGAACACTTTTACAATAACGAAATTAAATTAAAGGGAAAATGCAAACAAAATCAATTTACATAAAAAAGGAAATTATCGCACCAAAGTAAAGTATTTATTAATATATCATTACGGCGAAACAATTTTTAGTACTCAGGTGATGAGAGTTAAATCTCGTGCTGCTCAAAAATATATGTATATCCAATGATTTATGTAGATATAATGAAGTATTTTTCAAAATTAAGTTAATGATTCACAATTTTAATTTATTGTCGATTCTTCCTTTTTATGTGCTTTCAATCTTTATCACCAATATTTTCCGTTTTTTTTTCGTATTAACTAATTAATCGAAATAATAGAAAGGTAATTTGTCTCGGAATTACAATAAATGGTTCTTGAAATTTGTTGGGTCTTGAGGTTGATTGATGGCTTGAATTAAAGTTGCTCATATATATATATATAAAAAGCGGGGGGGCGATCCGGACTCTTGATCTTGTCCCGTGATCGCCAAATTGCCCAAAATCCTAATAATACATTAGGAAGATACAATTATATCACTGCACTATCTTTATAATTATAAAAAAATTAATTTAAGATTAATTCACTAATGAAACTCACCAAGAAAAAAGATTAGCAAATATTTGTTGGTATAATATGGTGATTTCCGAAGATGATTTTGAAATTGGCTGGTTACGAGGTATATTCTGCAATATATGCGTATGTCTATTCAGGGAACACCCTGTGTTCGGCAATATAATCGTTCTGCAAATAAGTAATTTTTTTGTCAATTCTCTTTTCCTTGCTGTACCTACATTTCTAATTTATTTTTTTGTACAGTAATTTTAACTTACTTTGATTTATATTTGATTATCCTATAAGTTCTATTTTATTGTTGTAGTTTGCTTATAAATTTTCATGCAATAAGCATAAACTCACACTTTCAGGATATATATATTCCTTTTTTTTTATATATTTTAGTTATAGATTTTTATTGGATAGTTTAATTTATGTATATTAATATAATTTGCACACCGTCAGTACGGTTAGGTGTCTTCGTCTATAACTGGAGAAAATAATGCCAAAATCCGAATTATCCCGTAAATAAATCAGTTACCTCAGATGATTTGATTTACAAAAAAAAGTGTTCTGATATGTTGTACTTTTTATTTATGTCCCGTGTAAATATGTACCACGCCAGCGACCCCTAGCATCTCTTCCGAACATTCCTTTCTTTTTTTTTCTAATTGACTTTTCGAGACTCGATAATAGTTCGTGACAAGAACAAAAACAAACAGATTAAGTGTGTTCATAACCTTCCCGAACTAAAATCTCATATTTCTGAGATTCCTACCAATTCGTCATAAAAAGGAAGCTCAGATAATAGACTTGTTCAAGGTCCTCAGCCACAAGGGCTACTCGGTTTTTTTTTCTTGTATATTTACGTCTTTCGTCTTTAATTACATGAAACAAATAAATAACAGAAATTATTTACAAAATATCCCATATTGGCAAAGAAATTTGTCATAAAAATTGTTTTTGGCTGAACACCGATAGTTTATTTGCGTTTTGACAGCTCTGAATTCTTGAAAAAACTGTGTCCCGTGATGGTCGCCCCGAGCTCACACCGAACAAACCTAAAAGCTGAACATTGAACAATGAACGTGACCGCCGTCAAGAAAAAATATCAAAACGAACCAAGGAGCATAAGAAAGTATGGCGGCCGATGAGATTATTTCAGGAAAAATAAGAACACAAATAAACAGGTAAGCACCTTCAAATACATATCAGATTGAAATTAAAACAAACATATAGCTACCAATACGATTATTTCGCAGATTTTCTTCCAACATTCGACGAAGGAACAGGCGACAAGCTCAACAATCATATCCTTCCTCATCAAAATTTGGAGATACATGGTGGTGAGTTAACCTCAGTGCCGACTGCCGGGTGATTGATAGTTTAAATACATTTACCGACTATTTTTTTGTAATTTTTTTTTTCTTTAATTTTCAGGTATGTGCGGTGTCACAACACAACAACGGCCTTACAATTCAACCCTTAAAAATTCAACTTTCCACCCCAACAACATAAACAGCTAGAGCAACAGAAACGGATGCAACTCGATCGCCTTGATTCGGTCGCCAAATGCAGATGGATGGTGTCCGTAACAAAATTCAACTTTCCACTCTAACAACATAAACAGCTAGAGCAACAGAAACGGATGCAACTCGATCGCCTTGATTCGGTCGCCAAATGCAGATGGATGGTGTCCGTAACAAAACTCTGGACTTATCGGAAAACCAGTTGACGTGAAGGTGCAGAGAAAAGACACCCATTAGTATTGCGTAGGTAGGTATTTAGTTCTCGAATTTATCAAGACAAAAGGGCAAACAAAAAAAATAAAAAAAAGTATCACTTGAGATACTGCCACGAATACTGAATGTCTCGTGTTTCTTTTATTCTGTGCTACACTTCGATGTTGTTGATGTTCCTTATAAGTGTGTTTTGTAGTATGTTAGGCTTCATCTAACGTTGGTGCTATGTATCCCGATTTTACGATCCTAGTCGTGGGGATGAACCATCGATAGTCGGGGGATATGATCACTTTTCAATGAAAGACTATGACGTGATAGGTACATTAGGTAGGACCCCTCTTTTTGTTTAGAATAATGATTAATTACGTGGTGAAGAACCCTCACCAGCCGGGCAATATACTTTTATAGCATTGGAGTGCATATTTATATCGGGATTTGTTCTCTTTTTTTTTTGTATTTTTATGTGTGACAGACAGGCAAGTGGCTTCGATTGGGTATATAAAATAAAATAATTATATCTAATAGGATATGTAGAATGTTGTGAAATAGTTATATTTCGTTAACGACTAAATGAATTCACCAATGGTATATATCATGCCTAAAACTTGGTGTAAAAAAAAATCAATTAAATACGAAAAAAATAGTAATTCAAATGAATAGGTAAGTAAATAAATGAATCAATAACGAAAAGATAATAAATAGATGGGTCAATAAATAGACAAACAATTTGTTAACAACTAAATAAATTAACATTTAAACAAATTTAATAACTAGTTAAATAAATAAACAAGCAAAATAAGTAAATTAACAATTAAATAAATAGATTAACAATCAAATAAATAAATAAATAGATAGATAACTAAATAAATAAACAAACAAATATATATATAAATAAATAACTATCTAAATAAATAAACAAAGAAATAAATAAATGAATAAATAATTAAATAAATAAATAAGTATATAAATTTTTCACTATGATTTGCTAAATAATAACTTAAATCTAATATTGCAAACTTAATCTAGAATAAATAAATAAATAAAATATCACAGAGCTAAATCTAATTCATTGATGTTTCAATGAATACCTAACAAGCAGACAAAAATATCACAGGGTCGTAGGGACTTCACTGTTTTAAAAAAATAATTAATAAATGAATATAAAATTACCTTATATAGCAACAATTAAATAAATAGAACAAATATATGAAAGTATAAAGCTACTGAGTTGTAAGCTCATATATATATAATTAAATAAATGGAATTAGCCGAAAATACATAACCCTATAAGAATAGATATGTAGAATAATATACAAAAATACATAGAAACATGAGATAAATGGAAAGTTGCCATAGCAAAAAGAATAAGGAAATACTGACATCAAATGATTTCATTGTTTGATGTCTTTAGCATGATAGATACCAATGGTTTTGCCTGATAAATTTTCTAATTCGTATAAATTATTACCTACAGCTTTAACAACCCGACATTTAACGAATTTAGGACATAGTTTGGCACTTAAGTATTTCGAACTATCGCTTAGGATGAAATTCCTTCTGAATACCTCTTGTCCAGGCAGAAAACGAATATTTCGCGTACGGGTATTATATTTTTGTGCGCTTTTTTCACCAACTTTAGCTATACTAGCTTTAATTTTATCTCGCATACACTGCAGTCGGGTGTGTCTAGGAAGGCTCATGACTTCCCCGTCTTCTAAGGAGTTTAATTTTTGAGCTAATTCATAACAACTACCGTGGGTCATCATATTTAACCCAAAAAGTGCAAAATATGGTGACACACCAGTTGAAGAATGAACTGCACTTCTAAGTGCACAAGCAATATCGCTCAAGTGCAAGTCCCAATCTCTCTGATCTTCTTTGAGATAGGATCGAATGGCAGCAAGAAGAGTGCGATTCACTCTCTCCGACGCATTCGATTGGGGTGAATAGTTAGCAGTTTTAAAGTGCCGAATACCATAGGTCTGCAAAAAGTGTTGAAAATCTTTCGCCAAAAACTGTTTCCCATTATCAGAGTGTATGACTTGAGGCACTCCGAACATATGAAAAACATTTTCTTGCAAAAATTTGATAATGCTTGACGTGTTCGCATTGCGTAGGGACTTCAAGAAGACAAACTTAGACATATGATCAAGGACGACAAAAATAAAACTATTACCGGACTTAGAACGCGGATACGGACCCAAAAAGTCAACGTATAACTTTTGAAATGGACGTTCGACACTGTACACACTTGACATTGGAGGACGTAAGATTTGATTTGAAGGCTTGCATTGTATGCAAGTATCACAATTAGCTATATACTCCCGTATTTGAACCGTCATATTCGGCCAGTAGAAATATTCTCGAATTCTTTGTAGAGTTTTTGCCACTCCACCATGGGAAACTTGAGGAGGATTATGGGCACGTACGATAATATCATTAGTAAGACCTGATGGTACCCATAATCTCCAAGTGTGTTCAACGGTAGTCGTATCTTCTAAAGACGGAAATGATCGTTTGTACAAGTAGTTATCTTCAATTTTTAGATCTGGTAATCGGTCCTGATTTTCTTTTACTGTTTTTATTAAACTTACATATTCCTCGGATTCAAATTCTTTCGATTGAAGATCGATAAGGGGTGCAATATTTTCAAAGTCGATACTTTCAACATCCATGTAAACTCTAGACAAAACATCGGGGACAACATTTAGGCTACCTTTACGATGTTCAATATTAAATGAAAAGGCTTGGAGTTGAAGGCTCCATCGTGCAAGTCTTCCGCTCAAATCCTTAAGACTCATGAGCCATTTAAGACTTGAATGGTCAGTTATAACAGTGAATATCATACCTTCAACGTAAGGTCTAAACTTTTGGATGGCTAATACTGCAGCCAGACATTCTTTCTCTGTAACGCTGTAATTTTTTTGGCATTTGTTTAGTTTCTGGGAAAAGAATGAGAGGGGTGATTCTTCCTCGGCGTCATTTTTCTGGAAGAGCACCGCCCCTACGCCCGTATTAGATGCATCGCACTGTATATAAAAACGCTTACTGAAGTTTGGATGTGTTAACGCCGGGGCATTTGCTAAGGCCTTCTTCAACTTTTCAAATGCCTCCAGAGCTTCTTCCGTCATTTTAAATTTGGTATTGCTTTTTTTCAGGGTATCTGTGATTGGAGCAGTCAAGGTCGAAAACTCCCGTATAAACCTCCGGTACCACCCTGCTAGACCAAGCAGCCTGCGAACCTGTTTTGCCGTTTTTGGGATCGGAAAATTCTCGATCGCCTCAACTTTAGCGGGGTCTGTCCTGATGTTCCCACCACCAACGATGAAGCCCAAGTACTTCAACTCCCTGAAGCAGAATCTTGACTTCGTTACGTTGATGGTGAGTCCAGCTTTGTTGAGGCACACAGCAACTTCGTCCAGCAGAGCCATATGGGTTTCAAAATCCGGTGCGATAACGAGCAGATCATCGAGATAAACGAAAACACGATCCCGTAACCTTGAGGGAATGACCTTGTCCATTAACTGACATAACCTCTGGGCTGCATTGCACAGACCGAAAGGCATGACCGTAAAATGGTACAAGGGCCGTCCCGGTATTGTGAAAGCAGTTTTTTCTCTACTCCGCTCTTCCAGGGGTATTTGCCAAAATGCGTCTTTGAGATCGATACTACTTATAAAAATAGTATCACGAAGACGACTGAAGATGCCTTCGAGATTGGGGAGAGGATACGCATTTTTCTTCGTGACGGCATTCAGCTTTCGTGAGTCCAGGCACAGACGATTTTTGCCGGGTTTCTGTACGAGGACCACTGGCGAACTCCAAGGGCTTTCGCTCTCCTCAATGACTCCAAGGCCCAACATTCTGTCTATCTCGGCATACATCAGGGCTTGTATCGCTGGGGAGACAGGGTAGTGACGCTGCTTCACTGGAACCGCATCTCCGGTCTCGATGACATGCTCGACAAGGGTCGTTTTTCCGAGACCGTACCTGGTATAACACCGGAACTTTCGCCTGACTGCATCCAATCTCATTTCCTGCTCTGGAGACAATTGGTGGGTATCTGAAGTGCCATTAACATCCGTTATTGAAATTTCACTAATTGTTCCAGGCGCAAGGTTGAATGCCCTCCAGAAATCGACACCGAGATACAATTCCTGATCCAGACTAGGAACGAGGTAAAATGTAATGCTGTGTAGCATGTTCTTATATCGTACTTCTAATTCTATTTTTCCTATAATGGTCTGGCTTTTACCATCAGCCGTTTTTACATTAGACGAAAATGGAGACATTTGAACGTTTAGTACGTTAACGAAGCTTCTACAGCCTTTGCCAAGTATGCTGACGCTTGCGCCGCTATCCAGCAAGCCTAAAACTTCTTTGTCCGCAATTTTAACTTTGGCATACGGCCTAGGGTCTCCTGACACATCTATTATAGTAGATAATAAATTGCATCTTAATTCTTTTCTCAATTTATATCTCAGTCTAGCTTTTCGAATTTTATTACTAACTGTACTAACGTTGAAGATTCTTTCTTTAGCTTTATTATAATCATTTATTCTTATGTGCAATGGTTTTCTACAACTAAATTTATTAACATTACGATTTTCTACTATATCTGTATTTTCTCTTTTCAAAATTTTAATTTTCTTTCCTCCGGTTGCCTCTAATAATTGATTTTCTAAATGTTTTGTGGATTCGATGTTTCGGGGGGCAATTTCGAGCACGTCTCCCCCGTCGAAATCGCGCTCTTCTGTCCGTTTTTCGACTTACATTTAGGACAGTTGGCAACAATAAAATTTTCTTCGCCGCACTTAAAGCAGAAGATGTTCTGTTTAGGCGAAGGGCATTCCCAATATAAATGTCCGCTAGTTTTGCAGTTCCAGCAAATAAGGGCTTTATTTGGCGGTCTTGGCCGGTTATTATTAATATACTGCATTGCTTCGATCTTCTCTTCGAAGAAATTATGATCTTCGTAAAATTGAAGCTCGTTATTAACTAATTTTTGAGGTGGCCTATAAAACCTCGGGGGATTGTGAGAATTCAGTGGGAAGGCATTCTCTGCTTCCTTACACGCAAACCTTAACTGATCCATCGAAAAAATAGCCATCGGATAAACAAGTTTTCCGATTCTATCATTCAAATTCCTTTTAAGCATTTTTATGAGTTCGAATTCAGGCATAGGAGTTTTGAGTTGAGATTTAATTTTGAATATTGCCGAGAAATAATTATCGCAAGTTTCCGATGAACCTTGTTTGCGATCTGAAAGTTCACGCATTATCTCGTAGTCTGATTTTGTATTTCGAAAATGAAGCAATAAAGCTTCACGTAACATCTGCCAGTCCGGACGGTAATTGGATTTTTGGAAACCCCAATACCAGTCTTGGGCATCTCCCGTGAGGGTGAGATGAAATTGTTTCAATATCTCAGACCAAGGACAATGATATTGACATTGAAGAGTTTCTAACCTGAAAATGAAATCTTCAACTGTCAATATTTCGGGTTTCCCTTCAAATTTCAAACCCCATCGGTCGATTTTAATTTGGTCGCGATAACCTCTTACGGGATTAAGATTCAAATCAGGATTTGGATTTAACACTGGATGTTGATAATTATAAGGGTTACCCGGATCATTATAACTTTGGGAAAAATTAATTGGTTGTCGTAACTCAGAGTTAGGAATAGGTTTGAAAACATTTGAAGGTTGTGAAAACGCAGAATGATTCGATTGTAAATTCTGATTAGGCTCTTGTTGATGTTGCGAGTGAAGAGGATTCTGTGAAAACTGTCGTTGGTAGGAAATATTTTGTAAGTTTTGTTGCGGGGAGAAATTCTGGTTAAATTGTTGTTGTACAACTTTTTGGTTATTTTTGTGTTGCAGTTGTTCATGAATTTTTGTGTTTTGGAAAAGTTGCTGTTGCTGAAAATTATAATTTTGAAAAGATTGATTCTGAAAATTTGTATTCTGAAATGATCGTTCGAGTCGGTTAGAAAGTTTTTGTTGTGGCTGAGAATCTTGTTGTCGGGTCACCGAGCGTTGTTGTTGTGAATGTTGCTGTCGCAGATATTTAGGCGACGGTTTTCGATTAACATTCGGGACAGAAACTTGGTTGGCATTTGATTCTTCACGTCTCAACGGTAGAGTTGAAGAATTTATATCACCTAAGTAATCTATGAAATTATCTTTGATAGTTTTCTTTATACTTTCGGAAATATCTGACTTCATTGATTCCGTGTAAGAACTAAATGCATTTATAATAGCTAAATTCACATACGCTTTAAGGTCATTAGTTACCGAATCAGTTTTATTAACTTTTACATTACCTATATTTTTACTATCAGTAACTTTTTCGTTTCGAATTGTTTGGATGCTGTGGTCAAAATCGACAAATCCGGCACCTAAATTACTCAGACTACTATAAGATGGAGCTCTAATTGATTCTGAATCCGGCGATCCGTCAAGCGGTCTCCCACCTAAGGTATTATCCATCGTATGAAATGCTTCTTGTGGCTGACCTTGATTTTGGCTTGGATTTTGAATTTGTTCCACACTTTGAATTAATACTTGGTTTTGATTTACTTTGTTGTTTCTTACTGTCGGCGTTAGAGGGATACTGGCATTTGACTGTCTGTTATTCGAGATGGTATTAACATTATTAGTTTGAAAAGACTCTACCGCAGAATTAGAACCTAGTTGATTGTTGATTGGGTTATCCGGTACTAGAGGACTTAAGCTATATAGTAAACGTTCTTGAGCGTCGGTATTTAACCTCGCAGAAGATCTCGTGCCCTTCTTTTTAGTAGTACCTGTTTTGGAACTCTGACTCATTTTGGTTTTTTTTTTAAAACTAAAAAAAAACGTAGAAAATAAATTTCGAAAATATTTTGTTTTTAGTTAAAGGTTTGGACCAAAAAAAACTAAGTTTGGTAACCTTGAAACAAAGAAAAAATTGAAGATAATTAGTTTTAAGAAAAAGTATATGTTTGGATATTCAAACTTTAATTTAAGTAGTTGTATAACTTAGAAAAATAAATCCTGAAGAAGGTATCATTTAAAATTTTGTTAAACAAACAAAAAAATAATCAACCTACAATTTAAGGTCTAAGAAACAAAAAAAAACAAAGCTTGTCAACCAAAACAAAAAAAAAGGTTGAAAAACTTTAACGATAATATTTGAAGAGAAACGAAAACAAAAATAACTAATTGTAAAGTTCGAGGACTGACGATGAACTATAAGAAACGCAAAAAAAAAATTATCAACTTATTGAAAACTTTAACTAGCTATAGTAGTTCTTTGTTTTGAATAAGTAAAATTTTTCTTTTTGAACAAACTTAAGCACTTAAATTAATTTTACCAATAGGTAAAAATAAAAAAAATGAAATTGAACAAAAAAGGAACAAATAAAGAAATTAAAAATTGTTTAGCAAAAATTATACTAAATTTTTCTCAAAAAAAAAATATGTATATGTATATATTAGCTAAGGAAAAAAAATGGTTGAAAACAATTGGTGAAATAAAAAAAAATGCTTAAATGTTTTAATTGTATGTATCTTTTAGGTTATTTCTTGTTAAGTTATTAAGGTTTTATAGATTTGAAAATAAATTTTGATTTCTTTGAAAGATGTGTATTTGCTTTATTACGTGTGTTTTTTCATGCATTATTTCGGGGATGCTTCAGGCAGCTTCTTCGGTGATGGTAATTTTTTTTTGACGAAGAATATGAACTGAGCTGAGAAAGGTTATTGTTATATGATACGAAAAGACTGTCGGACGGACTAATTTATAAGTTTTTCCATCTGAGTGGTAAGTATGTACAAAAAAAAATCACATGGACTTTACTCGTTGCTATCTCTTTGCTTCCGCAATTCTAGACCAGCCTGTGGCTTTTGCTAAAAGTCATGAAGCTGTGAGATAAGCAACACATAGAAAAAAGGTATAAGAGAAATAAAAGAGGTAAAAATTGTGCAGCAGTTGTGATATTTCATCAGCTAACTGGTCACAATCCTCTATAAGAAAAACGAGACAATTAATGAGTGAAAGGTAAAAAAAAGATAGAAAAGTGAAGTTATAACACATAAGGATAGGTAAAGACAAAAGAAAACATGGTTTAATTGTTGTTGTCATCATCCTTTTGTTTTCTCGTCGCAAATGAAAGTGGTATGTTGAAAACTTTCCTCGATCATGACATACGAGTTGCCCAGGATGATGACAAGAACAATAACGAAATACTAAAACTTGGAAAAAGGTAGACAAAAACGAAGACTCACGTTGTGGGCGCCATTTGTAATATGCTTGAGATGAAGAATTTTATAATTCGAATAATTTTTCTTTGAGTGTAGTGAACTGGCATGCTGGCTGTTTGCTCGGCTTGAGCTCGCCGGAAGTGGGTGGGAACTTGTTCACACATAACTCAACCTCGCTTATCACAAAAACATTGATCATGCCAAATTAAAAGAAAAGACACATAGTTCAAAACAATAGAAGATTGAATTTAAACGAAAATCGGACGGACGTTTACCACCAGCGGGTGCTGAAGATGTTGACTCAGCATGACCTAGCCCACCCTACCTTGGAAGCCATTGGTCTATTTTTAACTTCCCCTTAACCGCGAACTCACCTTTTTGTCCTAGCTCAGTTCATGTCCATCACTTAATCCAGCTGTCTTCCGCATCCCCTGAAATTCAAAAAAAACTTAAAAAGCCATCAAGCTGTCAGCTTGATAATAAAAAAACTTGAATTCAACTATGTTGGTGCGATTCACAAATATTAGTTTTATTTATTAAGATCAACATGAGTTTCCTTTAATTTTAAACTATGAAAATTAACTTAACACTAAAAAAAAAACTGTAGGATGGTAACCTTATTCTTTACTAATTAATAAAACGAGAAAAAAAAAATTTAACAAAATAAACGAAAAAGAATTAAAGTAAGTATTTAGGAATGGAAACCAAAACTGATATTGTTGATTAAAAGAAAAAGATGTGGACTCAGCTTCCCACCTGGATTCGTATATACTTATCATACGAAATTCCCGAAAATTAATCTCCTCTCTACAAAGCACTAAAAATTTAAACACCCCTACTGAGCTCAACAGGACCAAAATAAATTCCTAGGCGTAGATCCGGTGTCCAACTTTTAAGAACACACACGCGTACTATTATCGAAGTAGGAAACTAAATTTTATCTTTATATATAAATTAACTGAAGGCTAAAATCCCTGAACACTTTTACAATAACGAAATTAAATTAAAGGGAAAATGCAAACAAAATCAATTTACATAAAAAAAGGAAATTATCGCACCAAAGTAAAGTATTTATTAATATATCATTACGGCGAAACAATTTTTAGTACTCAGGTGATGAGAGTTAAATCTCGTGCTGCTCAAAAATATATGTATATCCAATGATTTATGTAGATATAATGAAGTATTTTTCAAAATTAAGTTAATGATTCACAATTTTAATTTATTGTCGATTCTTCCTTTTTATGTGCTTTCAATCTTTATCACCAATATTTTCCGTTTTTTTTTTTTCGTATTAACTAATTAATCGAAATAATAGAAAGGTAATTTGTCTCGGAATTACAATAAATGGTTCTTGAAATTTGTTGGGTCTTGAGGTTGATTGATGGCTTGAATTAAAGTTGCTCATATATATATATATAAAAAGCGGGGGGGCGATCCGGACTCTTGATCTTGTCCCGTGATCGCCAAATTGCCCAAAATCCTAATAATACATTAGGAAGATACAATTATATCACTGCACTATCTTTATAATTATAAAAAAATTAATTTAAGATTAATTCACTAATGAAACTCACCAAGAAAAAAGATTAGCAAATATTTGTTGGTATAATATGGTGATTTCCGAAGATGATTTTGAAATTGGCTGGTTACGAGGTATATTCTGCAATATATGCGTATGTCTATTCAGGGAACACCCTGTGTTCGGCAATATAATCGTTCTGCAAATAAGTAATTTTTTTGTCAATTCTCTTTTCCTTGCTGTACCTACATTTCTAATTTATTTTTTTGTACAGTAATTTTAACTTACTTTGATTTATATTTGATTATCCTATAAGTTCTATTTTATTGTTGTAGTTTGCTTATAAATTTTCATGCAATAAGCATAAACTCACACTTTCAGGATATATATATTCCTTTTTTTTTATATATTTTAGTTATAGATTTTTATTGGATAGTTTAATTTATGTATATTAATATAATTTGCACACCGTCAGTACGGTTAGGTGTCTTCGTCTATAACTGGAGAAAATAATGCCAAAATCCGAATTATCCCGTAAATAAATCAGTTACCTCAGATGATTTGATTTACAAAAAAAAGTGTTCTGATATGTTGTACTTTTTATTTATGTCCCGTGTAAATATGTACCACGCCAGCGACCCCTAGCATCTCTTCCGAACATTCCTTTCTTTTTTTTTCTAATTGACTTTTCGAGACTCGATAATAGTTCGTGACAAGAACAAAAACAAACAGATTAAGTGTGTTCATAACCTTCCCGAACTAAAATCTCATATTTCTGAGATTCCTACCAATTCGTCATAAAAAGGAAGCTCAGATAATAGACTTGTTCAAGGTCCTCAGCCACAAGGGCTACTAGGTTTTTTTTCTTGTATATTTACGTCTTTCGTCTTTAATTACATGAAACAAATAAATAACAGAAATTATTTACAAAATATCCCATATTGGCAAAGAAATTTGTCATAAAAATTGTTTTTGGCTGAACACCGATAGTTTATTTGCGTTTTGACAGCTCTGAATTCTTGAAAAACCTGTGTCCCGTGAGGGTCGCCCCGAGCTCACACCGAACAAACCTAAAAGCTGAACATTGAACAATGAACGTGACCGCCGTCAAGAAAAAATATCAAAACGAACCAAGGAGCATAAGAAAGTATGGCGGCCGATGAGATTATTTCAGGAAAAATAAGAACACAAATAAACAGGTAAGCACCTTCAAATACATATCAGATTGAAATTAAAACAAACATATAGCTACCAATACGATTATTTCGCAGATTTTCTTCCAACATTCGACGAAGGAACAGGCGACAAGCTCAACAATCATATCCTTCCTCATCAAAATTTGGAGATACATGGTGGTGAGTTAACCTCAGTGCCGACTGCCGGGTGATTGATAGTTTAAATACATTTACCGACTATTTTTTTGTAATTTTTTTTTTCTTTAATTTTCAGGTATGTGCGGTGTCACAACACAACAACGGCCTTACAATTCAACCCTTAAAAATTCAACTTTCCACCCCAACAACATAAACAGCTAGAGCAACAGAAACGGATGCAACTCGATCGCCTTGATTCGGTCGCCAAATGCAGATGGATGGTGTCCGTAACACGTTTTTTATTTAAAAAGAAGAAAAGAAATAATTAACAACAATCATTAATATAACATACTTAAGTTTATGCCAAAAATTTGATTACTTTTATTATTTATTGAAATATCGGAAAAATATTTCATAGGTATATTCTTTTCCACATCACCCAGTGGGGTAGAATACTAGATGCGTTTTTTTTGAGGTTCCCTTGTAGGCCTAGTCCTCTTTCTATTACTACATCAAACTACTCTTTGAATATACTTTATATATACAAAATGGATTTTTTTGCTCTTCTTTCTTCTTCTTCTTCCTCTTTTTCCTCGTTGCATATTCCACGGTGAAATTAGTTCTCAAAAATTTTGATCTAGGTTTTTAGTATGAAATTTATAACGGTTTTAAAAATTTGTTTGCAAATGGTACAAGCTCTGACTTTTCGACTTAATTGCATATCTTTATATTGAAAAATCCGACAATTGGATCCAAAGATACAAGCATTTACCTGAACTGGTGTTTTTCGGATTTCGAAAAAATTGGAAAATTTTTGCTGAAACCCGTCGGTAAATAACAATCCCATTTTTTTTAATTCTTCTGCGATTTGTTTAAATATTTTTATGTAACTATACAAAATTCACTACCTACAATAATATCGATCACCTACATACCTACATAATTTTGAGATTTTTTTTTAAAGCACCCTTAAAAAGATAGCTAGGTACATACCTATACCTAGGTAGGTAGGTATAAATAATTTAATTGACGTAAAAAATATTGAAAAATCAAAAATGATGTAAAAAAAAAATAAGTAAAAAATTTCCAGAAACATATACATAGGTATAACTTTCCAATACAACTTACCTATACAATTTATTTTGATCGGACTTCAAATACATTGGGATAAAATCTACGAAATTAACTAATAGAAAAAACTTTAAGATAAAAAAAATATTAAGTCATTTTCACGAATTGACCTTTTTTTTGTTGTTATGGGATTTCTTGCTTGGCCTATATTTTGGCGCGAAGATTTTAGGTGCTGTGGGTAGGAAGAAACATACAAAATTGCACCATGGAAAAAAACCATACTCAGAAACATTTAGTATGTATCTGTTTTGCCTTTTATACCTACATATACCTACAAAGGTTTTGCTAAAGCCAAAAACTACCCCCATATTAAGTTTTTTCTTTTTTTTATTAACCAAAGCAAATTCACAATACATACACAAAGATACAAATATTTTGTTCGTTTTCTCTGGCATCGACGCAAACAGCTGATAAGTTATTTCCACTCTCGTTACCATAGAGTACCTATATTATCTAGAGAACCGACTCGTACCCCCCTTGCCTGAAACACCCGCAAATTTTATTTTAGCTCAATGAGAGAAAACTCTCTTAAATTCCCTGTCCGTTCACACGTATTGAATTGTTGATTCAAAAACAATTGGTACCAGTAGCACAAAAAGTTGAAAAATTGAAAAACACCAGATTTGCGATAATTTAAATGCTTATATCTTTGGATCCAATGGTCGGATTTCTCAAAATTTAAAATTCAAATTAAAGCCAGAATGACAGTCGAGTACCAGCTATTATAAATATTTATTTTCAGAACCGTTAAAAATTTCTTACTAAAAAAATTTAATTAATTTTTGGAGAATAATTTTCATCGAGGCAAACGTAACGAAGAAGAGGAATACACAAGAAAAAAAATTAAAAAAAAACTATTGACTATCGTTAAGGGTAGGTGTCCTCGACCAGCCAACTCAAAACTCATGTAAATGACTTTGAATGTGTTAGTAAGCTCTCTCTTCATCAAATTCTGTATTTGAAATTTAATTTTACTCTTGGGCTCTTTTTTCATCGCAGACGAAGCCGCAGGTAGAATCACGCACGCACAAGAAAGAAAAAACACAAGTAGCAAGCGCAGAAAAGACAAAGTAAAATATGTACCTATACAGAAACAAAAGCAAAAAATTCTGTCGTGAGGCGTGAAGGGGAATGTATGAATATACCAGACACAACATGCTTTTTTTTTCTTTCGAATATCGTGTAAATATTTTGAAGAAAAAAAATAATGATGGAATTGTTGGATCGTTGGATGGTGGTGAAGGCAGCGCAGCGAGGTGCGCGGTGGCGGCGGTGGTGGTGTAATTTTTTTGTTTACAAAATATAAAAGAATAATCTTAGGAGGAATACCTACTTAGATATATTGTATGTTTTTAAAAAAAGTGTATATTCTTTACCTAGGGCAACCTACATACATTCATGAGAGGTAGGAACAAACTTTTTTTGAATGCAAATGCGATTTCTGGAGTGATCGCATTTTAAAGTGACGCATCAAAAAATAGGTATCAAACTAACTAGGTACATACTACATACATACCTATATTTACCAAACACTTGAGCCAGTTGAAGGATTTATTTATGTTATTATTATTATTTATTGTATTATTCATACATGAATGTCAGTTTATTAGACTTGACCATTCTTTATTCCGTCAAATTGACGGATAAAATAAATAATAATAATAACTTAATAGTCTGGTCTGTTGCCGATCTTCCAACCTCTCCCCCTTTGATACGTACTACGAATTGTAGTCTATTGAAATAAGGTATGGAGAAAAATGGAGGCGGAACAAGATAGCATACTTGAAGGCGCTTAGAAAAATGCTGATGCTCTAAATGCATTTGATAAACAAACGATACACATCTCGACCTGTGATGTCAGTGGTCTAAGGTAGTGGAATGCGTAGTGCATACGACTTCTAAGACTGAGCAAATCTGATATGCGTGGGTTCGAATCTCATGGTGTGCAGAAAGTTTTTCATAATAAAATTGGATTAAAGCTCAGCACCACTAATAAGGAGACTGATGATAGGGCTTGGCACCCCTTGAAATAGCTACATCTCCAGCCAAATAATTAATTAAAACGAATTATAAATTAATTCGTATACCATTGGTGGTAGCACCTTTAAGTTGTTGTTGGATTTATTTATGTTTTATTATCAAATGGAGGCAGAATGCTACGTAATTATTTTTATATTTTGTTCTTCATACGCATTTTTGGCGAGTGTTTTGATTAAATGTTTAGGAATGGATAGTTGGGTGTGCTGCCTATATATCCCATAGATTTATGGTAGATATGAAACTACCTATAAAAATCTGATCCGTCAGTACCTATAGCTAGCAGAGCCCGTGGGGAAGATGTTGGCCAATAGGGTTCCCAACTTTAATCGCAAAAAAACGAGGATGTAATTTTTCAAAACAAATTATTATTCGGAAACTTTACAAAAGATTATGTTACAGCTATAGTTAATTAATTTTTGAGATATCTACAAGGTTGCAAAAAACAGCAACAAATTAATTTTTGAGTCGAATTTTAAATAAAAATTCAAATTTCAAGATACCTATGTAACTGGAAATAGACACCAGAAACTTTTTATAATAAACAATTCAGCAAAATATTAGTTTGATTAGTACCTATTACCTAAATGAATGAAGTCAAATCTTCGTCTTGTGTGTGTCTTTCGCATAAGGCAATATGAAAAAGCATTCAAGTGCTCTTCGCAGTTTCAAAATATTTAAAAAAAACTTTATCTTTGCTCTTCAAAACTTGATAAATCAAATATTTAATGTTTTTATCACTGATCGCTATAATACACTGGATAGTGAATAGCCTATAGTGTATAACAGTTTTTGTGAGGCAAGTTTTTTAAAGGGTACCGGCCACGACCTCATATCTCGCTCTATACAAACGAAGAAAGTGATTGAAGATATTTGCCGAAATTGAGCATTTATTTGATATCAGTTGATGTCAACAAGCATTGCGGCTGTAAATATTGAAAAAAATATAAGAAAATGCAGGTCCAGTAGCGTCCATTCCGCTGGCGCCGCTGTTATACTGTTATATGAGGGTACCGGCCACGACTATATTTTTGCCTCAAAAATTTTGTATGAATACACTATCCAGTGTATATAGAGATCAGTGGTTTTTATCAGTATGCTACGTATGACTTAAATATAAATTTAAAATTATTAAAAAACAGCGGCAAAACCTACAGTACTGATTTTGAAAGCCAGAAATCTGTTCTATAACCCTAAAAAAAATTTAAATATTTTTATCAATAGTTTTTGAAAAATTCGCCTGCAAACTCAAATTTTTATAAAAAAACGAAAAAAAAAGTTTAAACCAATTTTTTTTTAATTCTGAAATGAAGTGCTCAATTGGCTTTTAGTGGTCAATGCTTATATAAATTCTGAATCGAACACAGAAAACCGAATGGTTTTACGTCTTCTAGTTATTGAGAAAATTGAAAATTACTAAAATTACTTTTTATAAGATTTTTGTTTTTTTGGTATTTATGGTGGATTAATGTTGATGGTTCATCTTTGTAAGTAAAGTACAGCAATTAATTAAGCGTTACAGTTGCATTACATAGATATGTCACAAACGAAATATAATAAGAAATTATATAGATTTTCTGCAGTCGTACAGTAGTACCTTGGTTATTTGAATTTTTTATAATGCATTACGTTTTCATATATGAAAATGTTAAATGTGGAACTTTGAACAACGTATACGTATATGTATATTTAAAAACAGCTCTAGACTTTGGATATGTAGGATAAATTCAAATTTTCTCTAAATCTAGACACTTTAAATGCAAAAGGAACTTTGCATATACCTACGGTGACCATCCGTTCATTATAATAATGAACAGTTCAGTATTTGAAGATAACCTCGCATCTACCCCAAATCCTGTAGTGTGCCCAAGCATGGGGTTGCAGGGGGGCAGCATGCCCCCTCATACATACCTCACTGTTTATACGCCGTAATGCTGGGCGCTAGCACTGATGAATTTATGTAAGCAAGCAAAAAAACAGAAATCTCATAAAAAAATAGTTTCAGTAATTTTAAATTTTCTCAAAAACTAGAAGACATAAAACCATTTTGTGTTTTGCGTTCGATTTAGAATGTATATTAACATTAACCAAAAAAGCCAATTTAGCACTTCATTTCACAATTTTGAAAAAAATTGGTCTAAACTTTTTTTTTAATCAAAATTTTGAGTTTGCATGCGAATTTTTCAAAAACTGTTGACATAAATAATTTAGTTTAAATTTAGGATTATGGAACAAATTTCTGGCTCAATTTCCGTCGCATAATAAAAAATGCTTGTTTTTGACCCCTCTACAAAAAACCTTTATCAATTCTTGGCGCCATAGTTATCGTACTCGTGCCCTAGTATAAATGAGTAGACAAAATAAGAAATGATATTAAATTATTTTATAAAATTTATTTTCTGTTTAATATGTATAGGTACATAATATAAATTTCCATCCGATTGTCTTTTCAATAAAAAAAGAAGCTCAGAGTCAGAATTCAGTTCCTTTTTATGTTGATCGAAAGTTACGAAATAAAATTTAAATCTACAGTTTATGCAAAACGTTATAAAGATCGCGTGACAAATTAAGCTGCGTAGCGTACAAAACAGGATTCAAAACCAAACGAATTCAAATTAGGTTAGCTACCTACCTTCAGAAACTCAAACTGAAACGAAAACAAATAGACATTCTCTTTTTTTTAACGGAAATTTAATGGTCATTTTATCCCACCAAAAAAACTCGTCCTATGTAAAATAAAAACACATGATTGCGTATTTGCCATATTCTTTCAACACACTTTGACTTAGCTCCAACTCTAACCCTTCTTTTAATAATGTCATGTCACCACCGAAAGCAAAAGTGATCGATTTTCTCCTATTTACTAATGTACCTAACCTACCCAAATTAGGTGTATATTATGGCGCCACTTGACACATTCCTTGCTTGGTGCAGTATCTACTTGCATAACATGCATCTAATATATTTTTTAAATACATCCATTACCTAGGTGCGCAAAATTGAAACAAAACTATCTTTCAGCACGATAGTAAATATTTAAATGACGACCTTGCACCATTTCTTATCAGAAAAAATATCTAACGCTCAATGACCAAAAAATCTCGTATATATTTACACACGCAATATGATGGACTTATTTTCGCAAAAGAAGCAGAAAAACTTCCAACAGATATTTAAACAATAAAAAATACACATAGGTACATACCATACATATAAGATACACAAAATTCAAACAAATCTCCTGCAACGATCCCACGCGAATTTCCACCAAATCTACCTACCCGCTGAAAAAAAAGAATAGCATAGGTATGTACATATTGCAAAATGACCTATAGGTATATTTGAACGACTTCTGTCTTTTTCTTTTATATAGCTTGAACCAATTCAGTTGGCCAACGGTCGGTTGCGCAGAGAGAGGATTTAAGAGAACAAAAATGGCACGCAAGATATATAGGGTGGTAAACGTAGAACCTCATGTCCCATATCATAGAGTACCTATATTATCTAGAGAACCGACTTAAGGGGTTTGTTCTCTTTCGACCTACAAGCTGCTAGAACACTGAAATCTACTTTTTCATAAGCATGTATTAGTGGTCCCGTGCATTTTAAGTGGGAGCCCATGCCAACACTTCTTTGAGCAAAAGTAGACACGCTCAGTTTGAAATATGGAGGATTATGCGCTCAGATATTCAAAATAAGAGTCCGTTAAATTCAAAAAATAAAAATTAAATTAATTTTTTGCTTTTTGATTTTTATCTTTTTGGCGGATGCTTAAAAAAATCTCAAAATCATACAGATGATAGATATTGGTTATCTAATTGTTTTGTAAAATTTTTAGATTTTTCAATTTTTTTTTAACCGAGATATAGACATACTTCTGTTGTTTTATTTATCACCTCATAACTCTTAAGTTATTGCATCCATAGGATTAGTTTTTTTTTAATTCGCATCTAGAAAAATAGACAATTAATTTGATATATAATACATAACTGTACACACTACACGACCTTCACAATAGTTAAACCGGAAACCAAAAAAATCTCGGAAAAATTGAAAAAAAATGGGGTTGTTGTTCATTGCCAACCGACGTGTTTCAGTGGGAATTGCCCAATTTTTGCTAAAATTGAAAAACACCCGATTTGCGGTCACTTAAAAGCTTATATCTTTGGATCCAATGGATTGTCAAAATTTAAAATTCAAATCAAAACCAGAATGACAGTCGAGTACCAGCTATAAAAAAAATTTCAAAACCTTTAAAAATTTCTTACTAAAAAAATTTAATTAATTTTTGGAAAATAATTTTCGTCGGACAAACGTAACGAAGAAGAGGAATACACAAGAAAAAAAATTTAAAAAAAGTTTGCTACTAAGAATATACTGGTTGGAGGGAGATAGTAGTTCTAAAGACGGTGGAGTGCGTGAAACAAAACATCATAACCTTGGCAAATTGGGTTCGCATCGGGAAAAAATTTGCTATACATATGTAAGTATGCACGTTTGTGGTAGGTATTTTTCATTCATTATTTGTTAAGGTGCCTTCATATGCTTAGTTTGGTTGGCTGATAACTTTTATTCTAATAGTCGGATCGTTAAGGTTGAGGTCTTAAAATTTAGGTTGAATATCAGGCTACATATTTTTTACAAAATCATTGCAGAGTAACATAAAAGTATGTTTACAATACAATATGTGTAAGATAGGTACAATATATTAATAATTATCATTAATCATTAATTTTGTCTATTAAGGTAGCCATTTCTTTTTCTTTCTTTTACAATCTTAAAGCTATTGACTATAGTTAATAATCAATTGTATCTTACACATACTGTATGTGTATTGTAAACATACTTTTATGTCACTCTGCAATGATTTTGTAAAAAACGTGTAGCCTGATATTCAACCTGAATTTTTAGTCAAAATTAATGATTAATGATAATTAATTATATATTGTATCTTACACATATTGTATTGTAAACATACTTTTGTGTTACTCTGCAATGATTTTGTAAGAAATATGTAGCCTGATATTCAACCTGAATTTTAAGACCTCAACCTTAACGATCCGACTATTAGAATAAAAGTTATCAGCCAACCAAACTAAGCATATGAAGGCACCTTAACAAATAATGAATGAAAAATACCTACCACAAACGTGCATACTTACATATGTATAGCAAATTTTTTCCCGATGCGAACCCAATTTGCCAAGGTTATGCTGTTTTGTTGCACACACTCCACCGTCTTTAGAATAACTATCTCCCTCCAACCAGTATATTCTTAATAGAAAACTTTTTTTTATTTTTTTTCTTGTGTATTCCTCTTCTTCGTTACGTTTGCCTCGATGAAAATTATTCTCCAAAAATTAATTAAATTTTTTTAGTAAAAAAATTTCGACGGATTTGAAAATTTTTTTATAGCTGGTACTCGACTATCATTCTGGCTTTAATTTGAATTTTAAATTTTGAAAATCCGACCATTGGATTCAAAGATATAAGCATTTAAATGATCGCAAATCGGGTGTTTTTCAATTTTTCAACTTTTTGAGCTACTGGCACCAATTGTTGTTGTATCAATAATTCACAGTTCACACGTATTCACGGACAGGGAATTTAAGAGAGTTTTCTCTCATTGAGCTAAAATAAATTTTGAGGGTGTTTCAGGCAAGGGGGGTACGAGTCGGTTCTCTAGATAATATAGGTACTCTATGTCCCATATCGTGAATAATATCGTCAATCTTATGCTTTGGATTGTGTATAACTCGGTGTCGTTTTATTACCTCATACAGTTCAAGTTTCAACATCTGTATAGTATGCGGAATATTGTTTTCGGTTAGCCATTGTATCATCTCGGATTTCTTGCTAGCAGAAGTAATTTGTTTTTCTTCTAATTTATTGTGATACGAGGCGTTGTCCATTACAATAACTGAAGGTTCCTCCAAGTTATTCAAAACCTGTTCTTGCATCCACTTGCAGAAATTTTCGAAGTTCATGTCGTCGTGATAGTCTCCCGTTTTCGTTCCAGATTTGAATAAAAGTAAGGCGTTTTTCACAAAACCTTTTTCACCACCAGCGTGCGCCATTATCAACCTCTGTCCCTTTGAAATTGGCGTCTTCAACCCACTGCTACTGTCATCAGTCCAAGCCCTTGGCCTTGTATGTGAGCTGTGAATATAGCTTTCGTCCAAATAAATGATGTCATATCCTTTTGATCTGTATTCCCGGATTTTTCTCAGATACTTCACTCGCATGAGTTTAATATCATTTCTTTCACAAAGAAGTTTCCGGTTGTTTTGCGTTTTCTTGTAGCTAAACCCGTTGCTTCTTAAAATCCTGTTGAGAGACGTAATACTTAAGTTAAGCTCCAAGTCTTCCTGGACTCGTTCTCTTAACATTTTCAAAGATATCATCATCTTTTCCTCCTGGTGGAAGTTATGCATTATACGCCGAATAGTTGTGATGTCAAATTCGTCTAGTCCAGTTTTCCACTTCGTATGTGGTACTTTTTTATTTGGTGATTTCGCAACTCCTGTCTCTTCGTATTCCTTAATAATCCTTCTGATTGATCGTTCAGAAATTCCAGAAATTTCGGCAGTATGTGTGGTTGCGTAACTCACAGAATTTTCCAAAAACAAATTCTTGGCTTCTTCCATTTTCTCATTATATACTCTAACAACTATAATACGTGCCTGGCTTCCAATAGGTTTTCCTTTTCTAAATGGATCCATGAAAATTTCTTTTAAATGAATTTAGTTGTTTAACTCGTTGTTGTTTTTTAAAAACTGATTTCCAAACCAAAGCAAATATCTTTTAAATACGTAAATTCCCTCTGATGAAAAATTTCATTCTTAAAAACTAGTAGGTAAAAATTATTCAAACTCATAAACGCTGATCTATTAATGATTCCCCAAAACCCCACAGGTCAAAAAATATATCAAATAAACACTAACGCCATAAAACAAATATAAACACATCGCCCACGGATCCTCTGTTCCTAAGCCACAAATCATAAAACCATAAAACATAGAAACAAACAATAATCCCTTAACTATTTATCAATTAATCCTATGTCACAGGTAGTTTTTTATGTGTAAGCAATAGATTTATTTTTTATTATAGGTGCACTTAAATTTGTCCCAATAATAAAATCAAAAATTCTTAATCTTAACTTTTCGAAGTAAAGTTTACACCTAAAAAATCTCTTTCTTTTATCCCACCAGAGATGAAATACTTTTTTAGACATCAAGCTATGAAAAAAAATTACTCCATGATCATCTCTCAATGAAGGAAAGTCCATCGCTGGAAATCCATTTCTAATTTACTCTGAGCGAAGCTATAAACAAAACTCACCCTCCTTAGTGCTTCAGTATAGAGTTGCGCAAAACAGTTCCAAGAGCGGAACGGACATGGAACGATTCTTTTCCTCATCGGAACTAGTTCCTGGAACCATGTCCGCGGAACTATTAAAATTTTAGCAATTTACTTGTTAATGCTTGTTGGTATAGTTCCATAAAAATACCTTCATAGTTCTCTTCATTCGTAGTTCGATTCTAATTAGAATGGACTAAAGAATATCTTTATTATTCAATTGTTTGTTGTTTTGACGTAAGGAATTCAATAAAAAAATGTTCAGTTTGAAATGAATTATTTAAATATTCCTTAGCTTATTCTTCTGAAAGAAGAATTTAAAATTGAACTAGGTACAATACTTACGGACATGACTTTTCATCTCTTTTAATATAGATGAATTATCATGTTTGAAACTACATGATATTGAATATGACGTATATAATATGGGAAGATATCGTTTCAGATCCGATAGAAAAAAAAAACAAAAGAACTTTAAATAAATTTTTTACAATTTAAACATTTTAATGTTTTATACACAGTAAGTTAGGAAAATAACAAAAAAAGTACAAACTTCAAAGCTTAGAAAACATTGAGCCTTTAATTAACTCAGTCAACGTATGATTGATATTTATTAAAAAGTTTACATTTTTAATACGATTTTTTTCAATCTCGAGCATAAAACAATTTGATAGTTTGAAATTTGAAACTCGTTATTGAAAATTTTAACTTACGGTTTTAAGACGCTTAAAAAGCAAAATTAGTCATTACGACACAATAATTAAGCTTATTAGGTATTACTTGAATAATTATTTTAGTTAGAAACAATTTCTGTTTAGCCAAGCCGTTCGCATAAGAATATTAGGTACTCAATTAATATTATTTAAGCCATAAGTTTTATTTTGGCATCAAAGTTATGAATGAATCTGCTATTTTAAACGTCTCAAATTCAGATATTTAAATTTTCATTAGTGATTTAGTTTCTAGAAAAGCTACAATGGCAAGAAGCTCATAGGAAAGTTCTTCAAAATTTCAATATAATCCATTCGTAAATCTATATGACCTCTGCAAATTGTTGTATGCCCGTAACAAACCAAATACCTACAATAATCCTTTCGTTTAGGCTCTAGCACATACCAACACACTTAAAATGTGACTCAAAACAAATTATTTTGGCTTCTCCATTGTAGGTGAATTTAAAATAACATTTAACATTTCTTTACGTAAATCAAATATCTAATTGCCTTTGCAAAATAACTAAATACAAATCAAACTTCATCTAAACTAAATACAAGAAATAAATTAAAATTACCAATATTCCAATGCAAATATTTTAATATTTTAACTTTTCAAAACAAAACAAAAGAAGACTAAACAGTAAACAAATAATTCAACTTCAAAATACAACAGACAATACAGAAGAAAAAGAAAGAACTATGTCAATTGGATTGAGAATGGATTGGATGGATATGGAACTAAAAATGAGCATGGAACTAACTAAAGGGAAAGGAACTAAAACCTCGAGATCGCATCGGACCGATTTAAATTCAGCCGAACATGAAGGAACTACAACAAATGCACTATACTCCACTCCATACCTATAAGAGTGGAACTACGAAGAAATGTTATATGCAATGTGCTTGACGAAGATATGGAACTAAAGGAGGAACTATTTGCATGATGAGAGGTCGGACCGATTAACGTATATCTCGTTCCTTTCCTGTATGTATCTGCTATACTCTATGCTGTCTTTGCAATCGGTGCGTAATGCGTGTAGGTAGAGGGCAGTCAACAAGACAATACAAACAAACAATATATGCCTTTACCTACCCTGTGTAGAGTGTAGTTGTGGTTTGTGTGTTTTTGTGTGATACTCAACTCGTTCTCATTCTTGTGTGGTTGGCTTTGGCTGGGCATTTCGCAAGATATGCATGTGTGTATTTCGTCTTGTTTTGTGCCTACGTAGTCGGAACTATGGACATGTTTAAATTCAGTTTAAGGAACGAGTGGAAATGTATCCGAGGAAAGACATAGTTCCTGGAACTATTTAGGTCCGGAACTACACAACTCTACTTCAGTATGATCGCAGCAGCGGTTATGACAACAACGTTGGAATGTACATCTTTTTTTTCTTTTTTTCAGTGATTTGTGTGTATCTTTTAAAATTAAAGAGATGAGCAAAGAAATTTAAAGAGATCTGCACAGTAGAATGGCCAACTGATTTGGTTCAAGCTAAAAGAAAGATCGCTATCCATCACGATCTACAGAAGAATGTGTGTGTATACTTTCCATAGAAGAAAAAAAAAAGTGAGGAGTCAAGAAACAACAAAACAAACATTAGAGCTCCTGACTTCTTTTTTTAAGAAAAAGAGAACTGAGAGAAAGAGAATGCATCGCCACCCAGTGGCATTTGTTTGAAGCAAACTTCTTTGTGTGCGTGATAAACATTTGTTTTTTTTTTGAAAACGCAAAATAGACAACTTTTACAAAATTAAAATTAAAAAAACAGTGTTCAAAAACACTATTTTGTTCTTTAAATTTAATAAAAAAAATACCAAAAAAAAAATAAAAAAAATATGTGCAAATTGTATTGGCTGTCATTCCCTCAGAACGGCATGGCAAATAGTGTCATAATGAACTGGATTTTTAAAAATGCTACAAGAAAAAATTTTTTTTTTAAAACCGAGGTTATGTTCAGGATATATTATTCTTTGATTAACAAAATATTGACGAACATTAAAAAATACAAGTATCAATTTCCCAAAGAAACGCACAAAATGTTATAAAAAAATAAATATCTTTTGTTTTCTTGTCTCTAAAAAGTTACTGTGAAAGCTTTAAAAAAAAAATAAAAAAAATAAAAGAAACCTCACATTTCTATTGGCTTTCTAAAAAAGTTCATTTGACCTCGTTGCCTTTCATACTTTAGAAGTTTTATCAAGTAGTTGATTTGTACCACTTTGTAAATTTCGTCAATATTTCATAGTTTTGTCCATTTTTTTTTGGCAACAAATAAATTAATTTAAAAAAAACGAAAAACGGTGTTCAGTATTTGTATTGTCTCTAGAAAAAAAATATAAAAAAAATAAAAAAACAATATTTAACGAATTTCCCATTCATATGCGCAAGCATCGTACTAAATTTTATGATTTTTTCACTTGCCTGGTGATTTTGAGTCACAAATAATTTTTTATTTTTTTTTTAATCTAGAAAAATAATTCACCTTACATATTTTCTATCGATA
This sequence comes from Epistrophe grossulariae, assembly GCA_929447395.1. Lineage (NCBI taxonomy): Eukaryota > Metazoa > Arthropoda > Insecta > Diptera > Syrphidae > Epistrophe > Epistrophe grossulariae. The sequence continues at coordinate 50,877,296 of OV839569.1, forward strand.
ACCATTTGTTTCATTAAAAAATATGGAAAACTCTGAAAGTTATACAGTTTAGCGCAAAACCCCAAACTATTTTTTCAAGGGACACATACCCTTAATAATCAATTGTATCTTATTGTATGATATTATAATATAGGTACTCTATGCACTCAACACTGAATAGCTTATGTATGTCCGTTTAGAAATATGTAGATGTGTATATTTATAGGTAGGTATATGATAATTCCATTTTCAAAGCACATTTTGTGTAAAATTTGTGCGTTCGTTGAATGATCGATGAAGGTCGAGTTAAGGAGTGTATGAATGGAAAAATATGAAATTATGACGTAGGTAGTTAATAGAAAAGGTTAAAATCTTGGTTATATATTTTGTAGGTATATTTGGTTTTTGTTTTATTTCTATACATTTTGATAGGGAACTTTTCAATAAAGGAAATACATTTTTAATAGGTTGACAATATTAGATATAATTATTGTACCTAATCATAAATAGATTGAAAACCTCGTTTCTAAAGCGAAAAGTGCAAAAATTTACCTTTAAGTGCAATATGCAAAAGTTTACCTACTTTTCTAAATAGATATACCTGTGTATGTACCTCGAAAATTATTTTTCTTTTTAATTTGTCACGCATTTATGCAAAAAATCGGAAAAAAATCAAAAGATGCCTAGGTTGGTAGGCAGTGTTGTTCCATGTAGACTATAAATGTAGACTACACGATTGTCTACGTGTAGACAACTCAACGTAGACAATTGGCACTTGTCTACATAGCAACGTCAACAATGTAATCAATGTAAACATTTCATAATTTTTTTATTTTACTTTCCTAAGCCTGTAAAATATTAAAGGATAAACATCTGTTTCTTAAAAATGAAAATTTTATTTGGAAAGTTATATGTTGTATGTAGGTATTTTCTTTTTAAATTCAAAAATAATTTAAAAACAAATCAATTGAAATTTAATCCGAGTCGTCTTCCTCAGAGTGAAGGCCTCTGCCTTCTTCAATTCGTAGGGAGTAGTAGACTTGAAGGAGCTTCTTTGAGCGCTCAAACGTTAGACGGTTCCTTGATGAAGAGTGCACGTGTCCCCAGTTGGAAAAAACTCCCTTAATTTGTGCGGAAAAGGAAGGAATTTGTAAAAGTTTTCTGGCTAGATTTCTCAAATTTGGGTGCTTCATGGCAGCCATGTTTCAGAAAACTATAGGTTTTGAATATAGTTTTTTAATATTGCTTACATTGAATACATAATTGTTGACATTGTCAACACAAATGTCTACTTTTAAATGTAGACAATTAAAGTCGACACGTAGAGGAACAACACTGTTGGTAGGTATGCACTTAAAAAAATTATGTAGGTAGATAGATAGATGATAGATGAATTCTAGTGATTATTAAGTGAAATTAATTTTAAATTGTAGAAAAGAAGTAGGAATGTAGGCCTATAGCCACAGATATTTTTTCTTAAATAAGTGGAGAAGTAGGTTCCTTCCTACATAGGTAGGTTTTAAATTTTTAACTGCATTGATGTTCATTTGTGTTTTGTTAAATTCAAAAGACAAGTACATTACATATCGTTACATTACATATCATGATATTCGTTGATCTAATTAATTCTAAATCAAAAACCGAAAACTAGATTTTATGTCTTCTAGTTTTTGAGAAAATTTAAAATTACTAAAACTACTTTTTTACGATATTTCTGTTCATTAAATGCTTGCTTACATAAATACCGTGCTAGCACCCAGCGTTACCCAGATACGTTTCTCAAAGTCCCACAATTAAAATTTTCAGATATGAAAATGTAATGCATTATAAAAAATTCACATTACCTATAGGTAAATATAGGTACTACTTCATTTCACAATTTTGGAAAAAATTGGTCTAAACTTTTTTTCATTTTTTTTATCAACATTTTTTTGCATGCAAATTTTTCAAAAACTATTGACATAAATAAAAATATAAAAATCTATATGTAAAAATTTTATAAATAAATTATTAGGTACAACATCTTTTCACCTTTTTACAAAATTTTGCGTTTGAAAATGATATTTAAATTTTCACTCAAACATCTTGATTGAAAAATTTAATTTAAAAAATTTAATTATGGCCTTAGAAAATCATATAGTGTATCTTATTACTTTAAACGAGCTATTCTTGTTATTATTATTTACATAGGTATATATTTATATATACATACATACATGTATATACAGTCGACTCTCCCCAAGTCGAATTTTCACAGATACTAAGATTTGTTCGAGTTAGAGAGAGTTTTGGAAAAATTCGAGTTATAAAGAGAAATACATACATATTTTGTTTGTTTTAAAAGGTTTATTTAATAAATTAAGGTTAAAAGATGTATATAAAGCAACCAAAAACACAAAGAAAAGGATAACAATGTTCTTTTTTTTTTGTTTTAGCGTTGCAACTTTTTAAAGTTGTATCTTTTTGTATAGGTAGGTACCAGGGATATGAATACAGGAAGAAACACGAATTTTGACGATGATGGTCCAAGTTTTTATTTTATATCGTTCATCGTAATAAACTCTGAAAATTTTATCAAAGTCCATTCCATTTCCCATTTCCGGGAAAGCAAATACAGTCGACTCTCTCTAAGTCGAATTTCTCTCTAACTCGATTTTTTTTTGCCATATTTTATCATTACCTTCATACAAAAAACCATTCTCTGAGTCGAACTCCCTCTAAGTCGAACTCTCTCTAACTCGAACACGCATTCTATCGATTATTGGCATCTTTTTTCACCCCTTAAGTCGTATTTTGTTTAGCACAAAAAAAAATAAAAAAAAATTACCCCTTCGAAATTTGTATTTGGGTATTGTCTAACTACGAACCATCAAAACCTTAATATATATGTGTAGCATCGCGAGTACCATCATCGTCAAAATTCGTGTTTCTTCCTATATTCATATCCCTGGTACCTCTACAAAAAGATAGAATTTTAAAAATTTGCAACGCTAAAACTTTGTATTGTTGGTTGCTTTATATACATCTATTAACCTTAATTTATAAAAAAAACCTTTTAAAACAAACAAAAAATGTATTTCTCTCTATAACTCGATTTTTTTTCCAAAACTCTCTCTAACTCGAACAAATCTTAGTATCTGTGAAAATTCGACTTGGGGAGATCCGACTGTATATACATATATGTATGTATATATAAATATATACCTATGTAAATAATTGAAATTGAAAACCATTTTTTTTTTTTTTCAAAAAAATTGGCCTTCCTGCCTATATGAGCCCAAAAAGACTCCCTCCCATACGGTTCTATTCGTGAATCGTGACTATTGCCAATTACCTAAATGCCCCAGCTTTTTGTCACATCTGATGTGAATTACCCAGTCCCTACATAATCTTAAATAAATAGCATTTTGAATTAACCCTTGACAACGACTTTAGCGATAAAATGAAATTCAAAAAAATATAGACATTTTTTTTCTCCATTTAAAACCTAAATATATACATTACTTATGTATACATACAAGAATTGCTCGTTTAAAGTAAAATCAAATTCAACAATAATTGTAAGAACTTTAATCTTGTACACCCCAAAAGTAAAAAAGCGATCCTTTTTTGTCTACAATATTGTAACGTTTTACCAAGGGTTCGTAATAGATAAAACTTATTTACTTTGTTTAAAACTTCCACTTATTTATTTCGTAAATAAAACACTTTACTTTCTTACAACCAAACAATTTATTATTCAACACTCAAATATACCGAAACTTATTTCCGAAAACAATTTACTTATCTCTTATTACAGCCAACTTTACTTTTTCACTATTAAAAACAAACTGTCCGCCAGACAGGCGCTTTTATTCTTATTACATAGGTTCCCGAAACTACTTGAACATTCCATAGAAGAAGCTTTTCGATGTATGGAGCTTTGAACTACTTGAACATTCCATAGGAGAAGCTTTTCGATGTTTTGAGCTTCGGTATTCGATTTCGAATTCAAATTCCAAAAGTTATCCCAAAGCTCACAACATAGATATCAGTGGTAGCGTTCAGTACAGATTTGTGGTTTACCTAAATTTCCAAGAGATGGCGCTTCATAAAAGACGTTACATTATAATTCAAAAGGAGTTGAGTAATTTAATCGTTATATTGCCCCTTCTTAGGATTGATCGTCCCCAGCAATTTCATCACTTCTTTCACCGTTGTATCGATGTAAACGGTACAATGAACTACTTTTAATTTGCCTCTTACCCCTCTCTGTATACGGTAGACCACATCATTGATTCTTTTCACAACAGTATATGCGGGGCCTTCCCAGTTTTGTTGGAGTTTTGGTGATAGTTTTTTTTGTCGATGAGGATTGTAAAACCACACAAGGTCTCCTTCTGGAAATCCTGTTGCTGTTGCTTTTACGTCATATCTTGTTTTCATTTGATCACTGGATAATTTTATGTTTGTCCTTGTTCGTTGATGAATGTCAATAAGTCTGTTTTTCAGGTCATCCACATATTCCTCTGTTCCCTGTGACTCATTTGAACGACACCCAAATTTCACTTCACTTGGCAGGCGTATTGTTGATCCGAACAGGATTTCCGATGGTGTTTTTCCCGTTGAGCTATGGGTTGCACTTCGATATGCCATGAGGAACAATGGGATATGTCGGTACCAGTCTCGTTGATAATCGCCGACAACCTTAGATAGATGTTCTTTAAGCGTCCTGTTGAATCGTTCAACCATCCCATCAGATTGTGGATGGATCGGTGTTGTTTTCGTTTTACAATGCCAAGAAGCGTGCAAACCTCCTGAAAGACTTTAGATTCGAAATTCCTTCCTTGGTCAGAATGCAGTTCCATGGGAACGCCGAACCTGCTCACCCAATTAAAGACAATCTGATCCACAACTGTTTTGGGTTCTTTGTTTGGGATGGCAAATGCTTCAGGCCACTTGCTGAAATAATCCATGACTACAAGGATGTATCGGTTTCCACTGTTAGTTTTAGGAAAAGGGCCTGCGACGTCTATAGCAATTCTCTCGAAAGGTGTGCCCACATTATGCTGCTGCATTTTACTCTGAATTTTCCTACCCGGTCCTCTGGTAGCAGCACAAGTATCACATTTTCGGCACCACTTTTCGACGTCATCTCTTGCGTGCAGCCAGTAGAACCGTTATCGTATCTTTTCCAACGTCTTATTCACTCCCAAATGACCTCCAGAAGTTCCGTCGTGCATTTCTTGAAGAACGTCATTTACTTTTGACCGAGGTACGACTAGCTGCATAACATAAGATTTACCATCTATGGATTCCCACTTACGCCTTAGTACCCCTTCTTGCACATGAAGCGAGTCCCATTGTGCCCAATATGCTTTGAGAGCCGGACTTCGGTCGGAGATATCACACCATTCTGGTTTCTCTTGTTGTTCTTTCCATGCAATAATGGGTTCTATATCCGAATCTTCTTGTTGGGCCGTTCTGAGTTCTTTGTTACTCCAGCCGTAAATGGGATCAGTTCTTGTTCTTTGGACGATGACCATTTCCTTTTCTTCTTAGCGTGTGCAATGTTTACAGTCTGGTTTGCACGGTCGCCGAGATAGTACATCTGCGTTTGAATGCAGCTTTTCTCTTCGATGTTGAATCTCATAGTTATACGTCTGCAGCCTTCCGATCCATCTTTCTACTTGACCTTCTGGATTTTTGAAGTTTAGAAGCCAATTGAGCGCACCATGGTCTGTTCGAAGAAGGAACTTCTGTCCATAGTGCTTTGTTGCCAATATCAGAGCGAGAAGTTCCCTCTTTGTCACGCAATAATTCCTTTCTGGCTTCGAGAGTACTTTGCTGTAGTAGGCGACAACTTTTTCCTCTCTGTCGTGGACTTGTGATAGTACAGCTCCAATTCCAACGTTACTTGCATCAGCGTCGATGGTAAAAGGTTTTCCTGGAGTTGTGTAGGCCAGCACAGGTGCATTGCATAAACGCAGCTTCAATTCTTGAAAGCTTTTCTCGCACTCACCTGACCATTTGAATGGCTTCCCCTTTTCAGTAAGCTGATGCAAACTTTTGGCGATCTTAGCAAAATCCTTCACAAAACGCCGATAATATGTGCCCAGACCAAAAAAGCTCCGGAGTTGATGTTTGTCCTGAGGCGTTGGCCAATTCTTCACAGTGTCAACTTTCTCAGGATCAGTCTTTACTCCTTGGGATGAGATGATATGTCCCAAATATTTAACTTCGGTCTTGAAAAGCGCACATTTCCTTTTATTTAACTTAAGATGTGCTTCTCGAAGCCTCTGGAATACAGCTTTAAGGTTTTCACAATGTTCGTCAAATGTTTTTCCGTACACGATGACATCGTCCAAGTAGACCAGGCAAGATTTCCAAGTTAGTCCAAGTAGAACGCACTCCATCAAACGCTCAAAAGTTGCTGGAGCGTTGCATAGCCCAAATGGCATCACATTAAACTGCCACAGACCTGTAGAGAAGGCCGTCTTTTCCCGATCTTCTGGGTGGATTTCTACTTGCCAATAACCGCTTTTCAAATCCAAAGAAAACCATTGGGCTCCTTCCATCGCGTCTAATGTATCGCTGATTCTGGGTAGAGGGTAGCTATCTTTCTTTGTCACATCGTTCAGTCTTCGATAGTCTACACAAAATCGATTGCTCCCATCTTTCTTTTTGACAAGAACGACTGGTGATGCCCAAGGGCTTTTGGAATTTTCGATTACCCCATCTTCCTGGTCGATATCATTTCTTCAACTTCAGCTTGTTTTGCCAAAGGGAGACGTCTTGCTGGTTGACGAATTGGTCTTGCATCTCCTGTATTGATTCGATGCTGCACTAGTTGTATTCTGCCCGCTGGGTGAAGAGAATATATCAGCATACTCATGAAGAAGGTCTCCAGCAACATTAAGCTGATATTGACTCAGATCTCCACATTTTGGTACTTTAGAACTTGCTTACCGATATCCACAATTATTCCATGATCCTTCATGAAGTCGATTCCAACGATGCACTCGTTACATATATCCGCTACCAGAAATAGATGCGAAAACTCCAGTTCTGCCAAACGGATCGTAAGACGAAGCTCATCATACACTCTTGCTGCCTCTCCTGTAGCGGTCTTCAGACGGTAGCTATTGGTGTTATGTAGTCAATTCATCTTGACCAAGTCTCTTCGTACAATGGTCGATTATAGCCACGTGTTTATTGTTGTTTATTATTGCCTCTACTGTCAGACTTTTGTTGTCTCGTTTAGTCTGTGAGACTTGGACAGTGTTTCTGGGGCCATCGATACCAGAAACCAGCTTCTGCACCTCGAAGTTGGTTCTTACTCGTTTCGCGTGGGAATCAAGTTGAGCAGGAGTGTTGGTGTTATTGCTTTGTTGTTCTCGAGCGTTGGTTCTGCTTCCGCAATGTTGACATGCAGCTCTTCTCGGTGGTAATCTGCATTGCCGCTGGAGATGTCCGGTTATGTTACAATTCCAGCATCGAGCTTGTCCGTCATGCTGGCTTCTTAGGAATGCGATTTTCTGGCATGAGCACCCCTCAACTTCTACTTCTCTGACTCGATGAACTCCTTGGGAAGGGAAACGAACGGCTGGGATGACGAAGACAAATTTATAGCTCTGACACTTGCTGATACCAGCAGATAAGAATGGCAGCTTCAGTGCTCTTTTTCAGGCCATTGACTAAACGAGACAACAAAAGTCTGACAGTAGAGGCAATAATAAACAACAATAAACACGTGGCTACAATCGACATCGGTGCCAACAACTGTCAAAGAAAAGTGAATAGTTAACTTTAAAGTCGTTCTGAAAATTTTGTATTTATAATAATATTTGAAATCCAATTTAAATCTTTGAAGTGATATTTTTGGTAAATTAAACCTTAAAACAACCACAGTAATCAAAAACATCACAGGTAACGATAGATTATAAGACGAAATCATTACCAGTTAATAGTGTCACATGACCGACCAAAAGAGGAAAATAAACCAAATATCACCAGAAGAAAAACAAATCGCACGTAAAACACACAAATTCCAAAAAGTTTATAAAAATCAGCAAATAATGTCTATGTCACAGTCAGATTTCCAACTCAATCAAGAATATTATCGACAACTCGCTTCAAGCAGCCCTAGCGAATGTGGCAACGAAAGATGATATTGGTAAATTAAACCAAGAGATAAGCAATTTGCGACAGCAGAATCAAGAGCTTTCCCAAAAAATGAGGGCGTTTGAATTGCGTTGTTGTGTACTCGAGGAAGAACTCGAATTACAAAGCCTTCACGGCTTTGTAATTCGAGGAAAAAACATAAATTTCTCCATTCCCGGTGATTGCGAAAATCCACAAGAGCGCGTCGAGTGTATAACCAAACTTTTATTAGGCAACGAAGCACCCCAAATGCCACCGGCTATCAAAATAAGCGAAAACAACAATTCAATTAAACTTAAACTTAATGCTGGGACAAACAATGTTGCAACAAAAATGTTGAAAAACGCTGCCAAACTGAAGAACACAGGTGTTTACATCCAACGCGATCTGAGTAAACAAGCGCAACTCAAACATCGAATTCTACTCGATATCGACAAATTGTTAAAGAAAAGCAACCCACGGATGTCATAAAAATAACAAATAATATAATGTCGATTGGTGAAAAATCATTTTATTTAAACAAGAATAACTCTCTCATGTACAAAAATCTAAATGGAGAAATCGAACTTCAAAACACTTTTGGTGATCTAAACTTTGAAGCTGTCACAAGTATCAGGGAAAATATTCTGTCGGAGAGATGTCAAAATGAATTGTATAAATTTAGACCAAACGATGTACACACGTCAGGTATGTCACATGAAACGCGAAATAGTAGTAGAAATTGAAATGTAAATGCCGTCAGCCAAATTAAAACTTTTTCTTTAAAAATTCTATCTTATAATATATCAGGCTTAAATAATAAAATTTTATTCGTTGATTTCTTTAATTATGTTAAGACTTTTGACATATTTTTCTTATTTGAGATACATGTAACAAATGAAAACATAGACAAATTTAAAAAATATTTTGGTGGGTTTAAACTTAATTGGTGTGAAGCAATCAAAACTTCAGTTAAGGGTCGCGCAGGTGGCGGAAATTTGTATGGCATACGTTCATCACTTTTGAATATATATGACTTTAATGCATACGATGGAACATCGATTGTCCAGTGTGTACGATACAGAAACATGTGCATCGTACCATATTATATAAACTGCAATAAGTGGGCGAACGACTTTGAAAGGCTAAACCATACAATGCAGCTTCTTGCTGACAAGATCCTTCTTATAGGAGACGTCAATGCAAGAATCTCTAATTGGCAAATTTCAACTATACAACACACTACAAACGCTGTACTAGAAATTTCAAAAAGGAATTCAAAGGATATCGTTTACAACAGGAATGGATCGGAATTATTTCAATTGTTACAAATGTATGATTTGATAATTTTAAATGGCTCTACAGATGGTGATATGGAGAGTAACTACACGTTTATTGGAGGTCAGGGAAGTTCTGGCATTGATCTTTGCGCTGTAAATAACGAGTGGATTAACCAAATCATGCGTTTTGAAGTACAAAGCAAAAACTACTCAGATCATATGCCTATCGTCGTTGAACTTACAAACGCATCTTCAAATCAAGAGACAAATCTACAACTACTACCACGAATGTGTTGGAAAAATGAAAATACGACTTTGTATCAACGTATATTAGATGACCTTGTTACAAATGACGATCTGTTAGACGAATCGGCTGAAACGCTATCTAATCATCTCACAGGATGTATTCGAGCTGCAGCACCCAATAAAATTTCGAACCCAAACTTATTCAAACAAAAATGGTTTGATCACAATTGCTGGAAAGCTCGAAAAAAGTCTTTTACATTATTGAAAGCCTTTCGTTTAACAAACAATCCGCAAATACGTATCTGGTACAATTTAGCTAATACTAATTATAAAAAATTATGCCTACAAAAGAAAAAAGCCTATGAATATGAACAAGCACTTCGATTAGCACAAACTAAAAACACGAAAGATTTCTGGAAAATTACTAAAGAAATTAATGGCATCACCTTCAAAATAGGCATTGGAATATCTGCCGAGAATTTAGCGTCGCACTTCAAACGTTTGTTATCAATCGACACTAATCTCTCTTTCGCCAACGCAGAAATGCTAATATCCGATGAAATTATGGATGCGGACATAACAGTTGAAGATATAAAAACGGTCCTTGAAAAATCAAAAATTAAAAAAGCACCTGGTGATGATGGGATTCCTTATGAATTTTATAAAAACGTAACACCAGCATTTTTAAACCGTATGTGCATACTTTTTAACAAGGTCTTCTCGAGTGCCGATGTCCCTTCCTCTTTTAAGAAATCTGTTATCTTTCCCATTCATAAAAAAGGATCACTAGATGTACCAGAAAATTACAGAGGTATCTCATTTATGAATACATTAGCAAAAATATTCTGTGGTATCCTAGTGGAACGTCTTGAAAAATGGGTTGACAGATACAACATACTATCGGACCTACAAGCTGGATTTAGAAAGAACTACACAACAGTAGATCAAATTTTTACACTTTCATCGATCATAAGAGCGTTTCAAGCCAGAAACAAAAAAGTATACTCATTTTTCGTCGACTTTAAAGCAGCCTTTGATCTTGTCAATAGAAATGCGCTGCTGTACAAGCTTTCATCTATTGGTTTATCGACAAAGTTTTTGAAAGTGGTCAAAGAAATGTACACCAACACAAATGCAGCTGTGTGGGATGGCGAGAAACTTTCAGAATGGTTTGTAACTACTTCTGGTGTGCAACAGGGTTGTTTGCTTAGTGCAATCCTTTTGTTGTTTATAAATGACGTTGCAGAGGATCTACCCGGTAATATAAGAATTGCGAATACATCAATAAACGTTCTTTTATATGCCGATGACCTTGTGCTCCTATCCGAATCACCAGAAAACTTGCAGCTTATGATTAACCGACTTGCAACCTATTGCAAAAAGTGGGGATTAACAATAAATACCGAGAAATCGAAAATTATGGTTTTTGCACGATCTTCAAATTCGCAGAATAGAAGAAGTTGGTTTTATGAAGGGAATCAAATTGAAATATCGAAAGAAGTAAAATACCTTGGAATGAAGCTGAATACAACGTTAGACTTTAGCAAACACCTTATTGAAAAAGCGAATAAATGTCAAAGCTTACTAAATGTGACGTGGAAAAATATCTTTTTAAACAAAAACATTGTCTTATCGGTAAAATACAACATTTTTGATTCGGTTGTAAAATCTACCCTTTGTTATGGATCACAGGTATGGGGGGCCGATGAATACGAGGGCATTGAACGATTCTACAGAAACTTTTTAAAGAAACTCTTCAGCATTCCACAAAATACACCAGACTACGCAATATACTTAGAGACTGGGTTGCCAAAAATGTTGACATCCACACTGAAGCTACAAGCTGATTATATAATCAAAATCTGCAGTATGTACGAAGACAGTAGACTTGCCAAAAAAAATGCTACTATATGAGGTACGTAACAAGGACTGGTGGCTCGCAAAATGGCAGAGTATCGAGTACTTGTGGAGAGATGTTCGATGTTGATTTTAACAATGCAAGTCTATTGAAAGAAAAGTTGTACTGCATTATACAAAAGAGTGAAGACTTTATGCGGAATGAACTAATGACTAAAGCGTGTGAATCCAACAGCAGATTGTTATACAGTCAACTCAACTTCAATCTCGGTTATAGCAACTACTTTAAAGATACTCTGAGCTACACGGATATATCTATTATCTTCAAAACAAGATGTGAGGTGCTTGCCTTAAATGGCAATCCATACAACGGGAGCTTCAACCAATTCTGTTCACTATGTAACCTGAAATCAAAAGAAGACTGTTTCCATTTAATAAGCGTCTGTCCAATCTTTAGAGCACAAAGACGTTCCTTTTTTCAAAAAAACACACTTTCTATGAAAGAAACCGTTGAAATCCTGAATGGAAATGATTGGAAAAAACTTAGTAGTTTTCTTAAAACAATATATAAATACAGAATGTTATTAATAACAGAATTTTCTTGAACAATAAAATCAAATTAAAAATTGTAACACTTTTATTGAATCAAACCCAAAATTGTAACCTTTAAAGGAAACACATTCAAACTATTGTCAACCTGGCTGACGGCATAGCCATAGCTAATAAATTCATAACTTTATACAAAATTGTAAAAATATGAATGTAAATAAATTGAATTACTTACTTACTTACTACTTGTACGAAGAGACTTGGTCAAGATGAATTGGCTACATAACACCAATAGCTACCGTCTGAAGGCAGCAAAAGTGTATGGTGACTGGTGAGGTACGTCTTACGATCCGTTTGGGAGAACTGGAGTTTTCAAATCTATTTCTAGTAGCGGATATATGTGACGAGTGCATCGTTGGAATCGACTTCATGAAGGAGCATGGAATAATTTTGGATATCGGTAAGTAAGTTCTAAAGTACCAAAATGTAGAGATTCCGATGGTCTATGGCAACGAAAATTCAACAACTATTAGGACCGTCATCAAAGAAGACATTTTCTTGCCTGCTTCTTTGGAAGTATTCATGTGGATGAAACTAAAAGGTGACTTTGGAAGCCATCGATACCTCATGGTGGAACCAGATACGGAACAATGTTCCCAAATGGCGATCCCCATGGTAGGGAAGACTCTTGTGGTTCCAAAGAACAACATGGTACCTGTACGGATACTGAACATTAAACCGTATGAAATTAAGCTCAAAAAGAGAGAAATAGTTGGGCAATGCGAATCTGTATCCGCGATTACTAAAATCACCGATAGGAAACAAAGAAGCCTATTGACTCCGAAAATTTAAAAGCCCACATTTTGAAGTCATCTAATCTGAGTCAATAACAGCTTAATGTAGCTGGAGACCTTCTTCATGAGTATACTGATATATTCTCTTCACCCAGCGGGCAGTATGGCCGAACACAACTAGTGCAGCATCGAATCAATACAGGAGGTGCAAGACCAATTCGTCAACCAGCAAGACGTCTCCCTTTGGCAAAACAAGCTGAAGTTGAAGAAATGATATCGACCATGAAGGAAGATGGGCAATGTGACAGAATCAGCGATACATTAGACGCGATGGAAGGAGCCCAATGGTTTTCAACTTTAGATTTGAAAAGCGGTTATTGGCAAGTAGAAATCCACCCAGAAGATCGGGAAAAGACGACCTTCTCCACAGAAAATGGTCTGTGGCAGTTTAATGTAATGGCATTCGGGCTATGCAATGCTCCAGCAACTTTTGAGCGTTTGATGGAATGCGTTCTACATGGACTAACTTGGAAATCTACTTGGACGATGTCATCGTGTTCGGAAAAACATTTGACGAACATTGTGAAAACATTAAAGCTGCATTCCAGAGGCTTCGAGAAGCACATCTTAAGTTAAATCCAATGAAATGTGCGCTTTTCAAGACCGAAGTTAAATATTTGGGACATATCATCTCATCCCAAGGAGTAAAGACTGATCCTGAGAAAGTTAATACTGTGAAGAATCGGCCAACGCCTCAGGACAAATATCAACTCCGGAGCTTTCTTGGTCTGGCCACATATTATCGGCGTTTTGTGAAGGATTTTGCTAGGATCGCCAAAAGTTTGCATCAGCTTACTGAAAAGGGGAAGCCGTTCAAATGATCAGGTGATTGCGAGAAAAGCTTTCAAGAACTGAAGCTGCGTTTATGCAATGCACCTGTGCTGGCCTACACAACTCCGGAAAAACCTTTTATCATCGACGCTGATGCAAGTAACGTTGGAATTGGAGCTGTACTATCGCAAGTCCACGACGGAGAGGAAAAAGTTGTCGCCTACTACAGCAAAGTACTCTCGAAGCCAGAAAGGAATTATTGCGTGACAAAGAGGGAACTTCTCGCTCTGATATTGGTAACAAAGCACTTACATAAGTACATCTATGGACAGAAGTTCCTTCTTCGAACAGACCATGGTGCGCTCAATTTTCTTCTAAACTTCAAAAATCCAGAAGGTCAAGTAGCAAGATGGATCGAAAGGCTGCAGACGTATAACTATGAGATTCAACATCGAAGAGAAAAGCTGCATTCAAACGCAGATGTACTATCTCGGCGACCGTGCAAACCAGACTGTAAACATTGCACACGCCAAGAAGAAAAGGAAATGGTCATCGTCCAAAGAACAAAAACTGATCCCATTTACGGCTGGAGTAACAAAGAACTCAGAACGGCCCAACAAGAAGATTCGGATATAGAACCCATTCTTGCATGGAAAGAACAACAAGAGAAACCAGAATGGTGTGATACCGATCGAAGTCCGGCTCTCAAAGCATATTGGGCACAATGGGACTCGCTTCATGTGCAAGAAGGGGTACTAAGGCGTAAGTGGGAATCCATAGACGGTAAATCTTATGTTATGCAGCTAGTCGTACCTCGGTCAAAAGTAAATGACGTTCTTCAAGAAATGCACGACGGAACTTCTGGAGGTCATTTGGGAGTGAATAAGGCGTTGGAAAAGATACGACAACGGTTCTACTGGCTGCACGCAAGAGATGAAGTCGAAAAGTGGTGCCGAAAATGTGATACTTGTGCTGCTACCAGAGGACCGGGTAGAAAAATTCAGAGTAAAATGCAGCAGTATAATGTGGGCACACTTTTCGAGAGAATTGCTATAGACGTCGCAGGCCCTTTTCCTAAAACTAACAGTGGAAACCGATACATCCTTGTAGTCATGGATTATTTCAGCAAGTGGCCTGAAGCATTTGCCATCCCAAACCAAGAAACCAAAACAGTTGTGGATCAGATTGTCTTTAATTGGGTGAGCAGGTTCGGCGTTCCCATGGAACTGCATTCTGACCAAGGAAGGAATTTCGAATCTAAAGTCTTTCAGGAGGTTTGCACGCTTCTTGGCATTGTAAAACGAAAACAACACCGATCCATCCACAATCTGATGGGATGGTTGAACGATTCAACAGGACGCTTAAAGAACATCTATCTAAGGTTGTCGGCGATTATCAACGAGACTGGTACCGACATATCCCATTGTTCCTTATGGCATATCGGAGTGCAACCCATAGCTCGACGGAAAAACACCATCGGAAATCCTGTTCGGATCAACAATACGCCTGCCAAGTGGAGTGAAATTTGGGTGTCGTTCAAATGAGTCACAGGGAACAGAGGAATATGTGGATGACCTGAAAAACAGGCTTATTGACATTCATCAACGAACAAGGACAAACATAAAATTATCCAGTGATCGAATGAAAACAATTTATGACGTAAAAGCAAAGCAACAGGATTTCAAGAAGGAGACCTTGTGTGGTTTTCTAATCCTCATCGACAAAAAGGACTATCACCAAAACTCCAACAAAACTGGAAAGGCCCATATACTGTTGTGAAAAGAATCAATGATGTGGCCTACCGTATACAGAGAGGGGTAAGAGGCAAATTAAAAGTAGTTCATTAATCATTGTGACCGTTGACATCGATACAACGGTGAAAGAAGTGATGAAATTGTTCGGGACGAACAATCCTAAGAAGGGGGCAATGTAATAGACCGAGAGCCCACAGCAGATTTTGGGTGTGAAGGATAGCAAAAATTCAGTGGTATTTTTAGATAGGTCTTCACTTTTCATAAGCAAATATGAAAGTCTTGCATTTCGTGATTGGGGCCTTTGTCTATAATAGTGCATTAAAACTGCGTTTTTATTTTTAAGCCCAGGTGGAAAGTATAGCAACAAAATTATTATATATTATAAAAGATCTGAGCACCCTAGACACAGAAATGGGGGTACAAAACGTCTTGGATGGGGTCTTCTGCATCCAAGACGAACCCAAAGATGAGTATAAAACCGATCTCTAAATAAAATGTGATAGAATTTAGAAAAAAGTTTTCACTGACAGAAGCTTCCCCTCTGATAACATAATATGTTAATCCAAGCCTTTTTCCATGGGGCCGCTTATCTACCAGATGCACTAAAATAATGCACTTTACTGACAAATGCCCCAACTACGGCATGCAAGACTTTCACATTTGGATATGAAAAGTAAAGACCTATCTAAAAATACCACTTAATTTTTGCTATCTCTCACACCCAAAAATAGCTGTGGGCTCTTAGTCTATAACGATTAAATTACTCAACTGCTTTTGAATTATAATGTAACGTCTTTCATGAAGCGCCATATCTTGGAAATTTAGGTAAATCACAAATCGGTACTGAACGCTACCACTGATATCTTTGAGTGAGCTTTTTCGAACATTGAATGTTCGAAATTCGAAGGGGAATTATTACCCCCTCTACCGTCATAGAAACATCGAGAAGCAAATACGAGAACCTTCCCGAACGTAATAGAAACTAAATTTTTGCTATATAGGACAACTGCGTTACCGACCTGGACACAGTTTGATTTTTATAGTGAAAGAGTATAGTTTGTTGTAATAACAGATAAGTAAATTGTTTTCGGAAATTAGTTTCGGTATATGTGAGTGTTGAATAATAAATTGTTTGGTTGTAAGAAAGTAAAGTGTTTTATTTACGAAATAAATAAGTGGAAGTTTTAAACAAAGTAAATAGGTTTTATCTATTACGAACCCTTGGTAAAACATTACACTCTTGTGTCTACTAAGCGCTCGCTGAAGATGAGCACACAATTATGTGCTCGAAATGCATAGGATGAAAATTTTGTTAATAAATTCACACTTTAATGTTAAAATTTGTGAGTGTTTTTATTAATTTATCGATAACTTGCGGTCTATAAAGAACCAATATCTATAAAATAAAAACAATGTCAACAAGGGTTGGTTGCAAATTTGCGATCAGTCTCCTTTCGGCTTTCACCCGGGGAGCAGATAGGTCATGGTGGGATGTACGTGAGCTCAAAGAAGATTACACAAACAATTTAAATGTAACTCAGTGATTCTGTTTCTTGTTTCAGTGGCAATTTCTTAAGTTAAGATGCATTGGAAGCTGCAGCAGGCACCAGTGTTTTTGAAAAAGCTCTCCCATAAGGCCTGTACTGCAAATATAAATTGAACAGAGTATAGTAACAAATTTTTTATTGTTCACCAGAATGTCAGAAGCCTAAGAGCAAATTTTAATGAATTACTTACTCATCTTGAATCCTTTTGTTGCATCCCAGATGTTGTTTTTGTTTCCGAAATTTGGATTTATAGCTTTGAAAAAGACGATTATAATTTTCCCGGGTTTAATTTTGTGACTAAGACGAATGATAATTATGCGTGTGGTGGTGTTAGGTGTTTTATTAACGAAAAATTCAAAATACTCAATTTCACTTGTGTTAACTTTAAATGTGCTGATATTATAAGGTTTCCATTGAAATTAGCCATGAAATTTACGTCATATTATATTGCTTATATAGATTACACTCGTTTAAAGTTCTTATTATTTTGGAAGAATTTTCTGGTCTGTTAGCGAAGGAAAATTCAAAAAATTTAATTATATTAGGAGATTTTAATATTGATATTCTTGAGACTAATGAATTTACTTCAAATTACTTACCACTTTTAGCTTCACACGGACTTTTCTCTTTTATTAATGAGACTACTCGTCAAGATATCAGGCAGTTGTTTAGACCACATTTATGGTCGTTTAGGTAAAATTTCCATCGATGAATGTGAATCATTTGTGTTTGATTTATTAATGACTGATCATTCTATGACGGGTATTCTTATTAATACCATCTACAATAAAAAAAGCCGCCGAGTTTTGGATAGTATGAATATGCAAAGTACACGAAAAATAGATTTTTGCAAATTAAAAGATTTTCTTTTATATGAGTTTTGGGAAGACGTATACTCGTGCCTAGATGTATCAACTTCTTACATGACATTTATAGATAGTCTTAATCGTCACATTCTTAACTCATCGAATTCAATTGAGCCTAAATTGTATAAAAAGCTGAAGCCTTGGATTAGCAGGTGTTTGATTAACAAAGTTAAAGGCAAACATAAATTAAGGCATAAATGTTATAAATATCCAAATAATACTTAGCTAAAACGTAAATATAAAAATGTGTGTGCGGAACTGAAAAGAGAAATCCCGATTTGTCGTGATACGTTTTATCGAAATCAGTCAATTCGGCTAAAGGTGATTTAAAAAAGGAATGGAAAATAGTTAACAGCATTCTTAATAAATCATCCAAGTCGAAAGTTCCTGATGCTATAACTATTGATGGTTGCGATGTCACCGATAAATTTTTGATTGCTAATGCTTTTAATGAATATTTTGTTGATGTTGCTAGTAGATTACAACCCTATCCTTGTGAACCTTTTTTTGAGATTGACGAAACAATTAAAAGTACCAGTTTTGTTTTCGAATCCATATCTTCTCTTGAGATTCTAAAGGCTATTAGTAGCTTAAATAGTTCTAATTCGTCTGGAGCTGACAATATATCTAATACGGTTACCAAGAAAATTGCATATTTAATTGCTGATGTTTTGGCTTTCATCTTTAACCGCTGTGTTTTCGCAGGCGTATTTCCTGATTGTCTAAAGTGTGCTGATGTTGTACCATTGTTTAAAAAAGGTTTCGTACGTGATATGCGTAACTATAGACCCATCTCCCTCCTTCCCGTTTTCAGTTTCAATTCAATTTTTGAAAAAGTAATTAAAACTAAAATGGTGAGCTTTTTGTTAAGGACAACATTTTTTAACCCTAATCAATTCGGCTTTTTGAATGGAAAATCAACTGAAAACGCATTATTACAGTTCTGTGATCAAATAATGATCAATTTAGATAACAAAAAAGTCACAGCTGGATTATTTGTTGATATCACCAAAGCTTTTGATAAAACCACAATTATTTATAGAGAAAATTGAAAAAAGCTGGCTTTCGTGGTTTTATGCTAAATTGGTTTAGGTCGTTCCTCGAGAACAGGAGCCAAAGATTTAAATTGTGTGGGGTAAGGAGTAATACTGGATATTTAAATCTGGGTGTACCTCAGGGATCCGTTTTGGGTCCTATTTTATTCTTGATATACATAAATTCGCTCCTGCTCTTAATTCTAGTGGTAAACCTACTGCATTTGCTGATGATATTGCTTTGTCTTATGGTTCTTACAGCCGTTTGGACTTAGTGGCCGATATTAATTGGGATCTTGGAATCTTTTGAGGGTTTAGTTTGCTAAACACAATTCCAAAACGAAGTTAATGTTTTCAGCTTATCTTCAGTGAACAACTTCAGTGTCGATTTTTATTTCCATGCTTCGGAATGTAAAAGATTCAAACTACCTGTTCGCAATTTTTCACCTACGGATGATACTTCAGATACCTTCTTAAGCGACCTCAATTGTTGTGCTAATTGTTTCTTATTAGAAAGGGAAAATGAATTTAAATACTTAGGGCTTACCATAGACTCTAATATGAATTTCTCCAATCACATTATTAATTTGGGAAAATATTTCCGTTGCACAATGAGATATTTTTATTACTTACAAAACATGTTATCAGCCGCATTATTAAGAACTATCTACTTTGGTATTTTTCATTCTAAGTTGCAATATGGTGGTACACACATAACCAAAATTAAACCTTTGTTAATTTTGCAAAAACAAGTCATAAGAAAGATTCAACGTAAACCCAGAAGATATCCAAGCTTTCCTCTGTATCGTGACCTAAAAATTCTTCCTGTACGTCATTTATATTGCTTTAAAGTACTCAAGTCCTTTTTTATGAAATCCGGAAACCTCAACTTTCGGCTTATTTCAAGTTATAATTTACGTGCAAACTCGTCTAATCTTTTAACTGTACATTTTTTCCGCACAACTGCATTTCGTAATTTTTATTCCATCTCCTCGCATCGTCTTTTTAATAAGCTCCCTTTATCTCTGAGAACCATTACTGTTTACTGAGAGATTGAAGCTCTGGCTTTGGGATTTAGATTACTTAAATTTAGAATCTTTTGTTTCTGATACTTTGGTTTAAATCATATTACTGATGTAACCTAAATTCATTTAAAAATCTTTAAATTAAATTACTTATTATATACATCTATTAAAATTAAGGGTCACCTCACCCATACTATTTTATTGATCTTTTTTTATTTTTAAAGTGGCATTCAACACTATTTTTATTACAAAGTAATTGAATACAGATGTCCCATCTTTTTTTTATATATTTCATTTACTTCTATTTGCTTTATGATTATTGAATATTTATTGAAATTGTAATTGAATTTATAATAAAAATAAAAATTGTATCTTATCATATATGTTATCTACTAGTATATTTACCCGAACAGTTGGCTACGCTAACTGTCACATGATGTATGTGCAAGACAATGTCTCAATCTACCTTTTACTGCAGTCACACGATGTATGTGCAAGACAATGTCTCAATCTACCTTTTACTGCAGTCACACGATGTATGTGCAAGACAATGTCTCAATCTACCTTTATCTCGAATCTACCTTTAAGTGTCACACCATGTATGTGCAAGACAATGTCTCAATCTACCTTTATCTCGAATCTACCTTTATCTCACTCTTCCTTTATATTAAGAAAGTGTAACTATACAAATCTTACTATTTATAAGTTATAAATTAAATCAAACCAACCAAAATTTCTCTCTGTATCTTTGTCTCTATCTGTCTGTATCTAATTGTTCCTCTCTGTATCTTTCTGTCTCTCTCTATATCTCCCTGTATTTCTCTGTCTCTCTCTATATCTTCCTGTCCCCCTCTGTATCTTTCTGTCTCTCTCTGTATCTCCCTTTATAACTCTGCCTCTCTCTATATCTTTCTGTCTCTCTCTGTACCTCTCTATATCTCATTGTATCTCTCTGTCTCTCTCTATATCTCTTTGTCTCTATCTGTCTATATCTCTTTGTCCCTCTCAATATTTTTCTGTCTCTCTCTGTATCTCCCTGTATTTCTCTGTCTCTCTCTCTATATGTTTCTGTCCCTCCCTGTATCTTTCTGTCTCTCCCTCTCTGTATCTCCCTGCATTTCTCTGTCTCTCTGTATATCTTTCTGTCTCTCTCTGTATCTCCCTGTATATCTCTGCCTCTCTCTACATCAGTCTGTCTCTCTCTTTACCTCTCTATATCTCTTTGTATCTCTCTGTCTCTCTCTGTATCTCTTTGTCTCTATCTGTCTATATCTCTTTGTCCTTCTCTATATTTGTCTGTCTCTCTCTGTATCTCCCTGTATTTCTCTGTCTCTCTATCTATATCTTTCTGTCACTCTCTGTATCTTTCTGTCTCTCTCTGTATCTCCCTGCATTTCTCTGTCTCTCTGTATATCTTTCTGTCTCTCTCTGTACCTCTCTGTCTCTCTCTGTATCTCTCTATATCTCTCTGTCGCTCCCTGTATGTCTCTGTCGCTCCCTGTATCTCTTTGTCTCTCTCTAGATCTCACTGCACCTCTCTGTCTCTCTCAATACCTCTCTGTCTTTCAATTCACTAACTTATATTAGTATAGGTATATATACATAACTACCTATGTATGTATGTATCTATGTATGTATGTTATTATATGTACATACATACATACTTTTTTTATTTTAATAGTAACAAATAATTTACCTTTATTTTAAGACTTTAACCATAAAAATATGACCATTAGAACTCAAGTTATAAATCTATATCCGATTTGCCCAGTCAGCCCTTGACCTACTCTTCTACCTCTAGCATGATAATTCACCTTGATTTTGGGAAATTAATCTTGAAAATCTGACCATTGTTACTCGTCAAGTTATAAATCTAGTCTACCTTTTATTCCAGGCACTCACTTAGTTTGACCTTTGTCGATAAAAATCGATTGCGGGTCCCCTGTCCCGCTCACGCAACTCCGTTGCTCCGCTTAGGGTATGTTCAGTCGCCAGGCAGGCGCCCAAGTTAACAGTACCTTTGGGTGAACCGTACGAATTGTTTTGATAACTTGTTTTGTTTTTTTTTTTTTTACTTTTTGAACACTGTTTAGCCGGATACTTAATCAAAATTTAAAAAACTTCACCATGAAAATCTGACCATTATTAAAAATGTAACCAACTTGCCAAGTCAATCACTTGACCAAATCAACTCTTTTCTATAAATCTGAGTATCAAATTTGTTGCCCAATGCCCAGCCCAGCCCGTGCTCATATTAACGAAAGCGATTTTTTTAAATTCAATTTTAATTTTTTTTATAAATTAACTTGAAGTTAGCCTAACATTTTACCTTTATTTTAAGACCTTAATCTTACAGATCCGATTAATAGAACAGAAGATATAAGCCAACTAAATAATATACTCTACCCACATCATAATATTTCATTAAAAAGGTCATATAACTTGAATGACATTCTACCTAAATTTTAAGACGATGAGATCATTAGAACAAAAGTTATCAGCCAACCAAACCAACAATGAGGGTACCTTTAGTATTATTAGGAATGAGAAATACCTACCACCAACGCACGTGCATATTTAATAATATAAATATGTATATGTATATACCTACAAAAATAGAAAAATTTTCGCGTTTTTTCATTTATTTTTCAAGAAAATTATTTAAGATTTTTTTATGAATTTTTTTTTTTTAGAACGTTTGATTTTTGAATGTATGAAATCGATGATATATATATATGTTTTATATATCAAAATACTTGTTTGCAAGCGAATAAAAGTCATTTGATTAAAATCCGTTATTGTAGTAAAAAGTAATGAGCATTTTAATGAAGAAAACACTATGTCGCAAAAAGCATGTTATAAATAAATTAATTTCAAAATTTATTTAATATCTTAATTCTTGTTGGACTTAGAACCTTAAGATGTTCAACAAATATTTAGACAATATATTAATAAATAATATGTAATAAATTTTTTTTCTCTATTTTGAATATAAAATATTATTTAAAATTTTTTAATCAATCAAAGTGGGTGTAAAAAAAACATTAATTCAATTTGTTTTTACATTTTTTTCATAATTGTCATGAAAATTTGATATTTTTTTTTACATACATTTGTTTGTTTTAATGACGGTATTTTAAGACCTTAATTTTGAAAATCCGTTAAGAATTTTAGGAGTTATAAATTAATTAATGATGTTATGTGGGATGATTTCTTTGATTAAAATCGATTTTTATGGTAAAAAATCATTTAAATCCCCCTCCCGCCGCACTTGTTGAATTTACCCCTATAACACCATTGACTTTTTTATAGATAAGGGGCTACAATATTGTAGAACATAATATTTTGAAATTCGTAAAATTTTCATCAACTTTTCGATTTTTAATACAGAAAATTGAATTGATGACCTCTTTACCACCACTTTTCGTATAGAACGCTTCCCCCCTTCACAATAATTTTTATACAAAATTAAATATTAACATTTACTGATTATTTTAATATCTTAATCTTGAAGATCGGACAATTAGAACAGAAGTTATAAATTATTTAATCCATCAATATCATTTGGATTTTCTGATTTTGTTAAAATAACGGGTCATCTGCCACTGGTCGGTGGTGGTTGGCAATGAACAAATGGGGTAATTTCGATTAAATTTAATGGATTTTTTGATTGAACTAAAATTAAAATTGTGATCAATCTATAGTGGGTAGATTAACAAATGAGGTATCAAAATCATTGTTATCATATTGCCGTGCGGACTAAAGAAAAATGAAACCCATGCGTGCATGCACTGATGAATAATAAGCTGGCATGTAAAACAACCTTTATAATTCTGTTATCTAAACTTGAGGGTATAAAAAAAATTAAATAAAATTAAATTCACATTTAAATCAATAAATTATATAACCTGTGAAAATTTCAACCTTCTATGATTACTAAATAATTAAAAAGATATTATTAGAAAACCGTTAGAAAAAGTTTTTTAAAATTTTTTATACTTGAATAACTTTTCTCAACGGCACTTTAGGAATCCAATTTTCACCGAAATCATGTAAATCCGTAATCTCTATAAGATGATATCTACCCGCATTAAAAAGATAAAAAATAAAGAGTGTGGAAAAAACGTAAAAAAAAAATTGTGTTTTTGAAAAATTGCGTGTGTCAAAAATACGATGTAAATAAAAATTTTGTATTACACGCCTAATTTTTATTTCTATGCCCTTTTCAAAATAGTGAGTATAATAAAAATCAATGAACCCCCTGATTTAATATAATTTATTTGTGAAACATTGATTTTTGAGATTTTGCGTTTTAAACGTTGGTAAGTGTTATAATAATTTTTTATAATTTTTTTAACACCCCTAACACACCTTAGAATAAAAAATCTATAAATTCTATATAAATTAATAATTTTATCTTAACCCATTTAGAAAATAGAAATCCGACTTTACCCTATTTAAACCTAAGTTTACCCTATTAGTTTTATGAATTTCAAAAAATCCCTTCTTAAGCCTAGTACGCTGCTGATGCGAAACGAAATATTTCTCTGATCTCCAAACAGACAACGAAACGCTTGCGAAAACACAACGGAAAATATCCTTGGAGAGTTTCACTAATTCCAAAAACAAAATAAAACATAAACGCTAAAAGTCAGAGAAACCAATGATGTAAGAAAATAATAAACAAAAAAAAACACAAATAAAACTCAAATGTCATTTTTCCGCACACAATAATTAATAGTCTGTATAATTAAATCAGTGCGAAAAAGGAGCGGAGACTTCTCCAAATAATCTGCTACAATTATGAATTTCGCTCTTCGAACAGCGTACTGCAAAACGAAAAGCAGAACGAATTTTTCCGTTTATGATTTCGTTGCGTCATTTTTGTATAGGATTTTTCGTTTCGCATCAGCAGCGTACTAGGCATTAGTGGAGCTTTACATATATGTAGTATGCGAAAAAAATTTTTATATATATTATATATATTACACAGTAAGCTGTACAATGATTAGTTAATGAATGAGTGAGTCAGTCAGTGAGTGATAAACTTTCATCTTTCGAATAATTTAATTTTGTTTTAAATTATTTTTTTTAATAAAAGATTTTATAACGTTATAAGAATGAAGGAGTTTTGAAATTGAAATCGTTAAATTTATTTTTTGTGGTATGGAAATTTATTTTTTTTGTAAACGGAAATTTTTGTTTAGAATGAAGCTTTAGATACTTTTGCAAGGGTGGGTGTGAACGGGCAGAGATGAGTGAGAGGTAAGGGAAGATGAGAGGGGGTTTTTGCTTTTAGTATATGGAGGTTCGCAGAAGCCAAGGACGCTTCTATTGGGTGAAGCGTGGGGGGGATTTGCCTCATGGACAAATAACACCATGTCCAAGTCACACTCCAGGATTGCAACTTTTCTTTTTTTTTGATTTTTATATTTTTTTATTTTAAAACTCCGATACAAAAGTAATTCTGGGATAGAATTCGGTCTCAAATTTTATATTTGAACCTACTTTTTTTGAAATTTTTTTTTATTTTCGGCATGAAATTTGTGACGACAGTTCTGATTTGCAACGGCAAGAACCTACCCCAACCGACGAGCAGAGCCTTGGCTTAAGCAAGCATGCCGAGCCGTTGTAAGCAGGACACCCTTCGCTTCGGAGGCCAGGACCGGCCTTCTCAATCCTGTTTTTTGTATTTTTTTCTTAACAACATTATTGGATATGGACACTCAAAAAAAAATTTTGCAAATTCACTACGAAACATTTTCGTAGATTGATTTTTCGTTTAATATACGAAATTTTGTAAAATAAACAAATTTTTCGTAGCCAACATGGAGATCAAAAAATTCAGAAATACGAAAGGTTTGTAAAATTTACGAAAGAACATTTGTAACGCTTTTTCACACCAATGTTTCGTGATTTGTACAAAAAATTTTTAAACTGTACTCAATATATCTCTTTTGATGATAGCAGGAATATGCATATTCAATTTTCGAATATTTTTACGAATGATTTTGTAAAACTACAAAGATTTGGTAAGTGTACTAATACATTCGTTAAAAATTTAAAACATTTCGTAAATTATACAAAATATATTTTGTGTAGATACGAAATACAGTTGTATTTCTCACAAAATGTCTTGTAACAAAACTAGGTTTTTTCCATTCGTAATATATACGAAAGTTCTGACCAAGGATTTCGTAAAAGTACAAATATTTTATAAATTCACCAAAACAGTCGTAATGCCATGAGTGTGTTTTCGTATATTATACTATCGTTTTGTGTTTTCAAGCATGTATTTGTATTATCTACGATTTTTTTGTAATATTATATTCCTACTTTGTACCATTCGTAAATTACACAAACGATTTTAATTTTATTTCATGCATACGACTAAATATTTTGTAAAGCTGCAGCTGCACCTAGTAATTTATTCGAAACGTGTTCAGTAGCTTTTTGAACGCCGCGCGCGCCGGCCGTAGTAAAATTGAAAAAAAGTGAAGTGAAGAGAAATTAAAAAGTTAATAAAAACAAAGTAAAAAACTAAGAAATAAATAAAGAGGAAAACTAAAAACAAAAAACGAAAGAAAAAAATTTTAATAATTGTATTTTGGTAAGTTTATTATTAACATGACCCTTTATTTTGTTTAAACTACTTTTAATTATTTTTAAACATTTAATTTAAACGTAAATTTAAATATATGTATTATAATATAATATAATATAATTATAATATAATATAATATAATAATATAAAATATATACATAAAATATGTATTTTGTTTTTAAAACTTTAAAACTTTTTATTTTTTAAGCATATAATAATACTTATCTTCCTTCTCCTCGATTTTTGTTTCTTCGTCTGGTAATTGTGTTTCGTTTATCTGTGTGTCTGTATTTCCTGCCTCTTCCAAATCATTTAATGAGTCCAATTTTTCTCCGGAAAAAATGTCTTCATCGAAATTTGCGGAAGAGCAGCTTGAAACTTCCATAAGGTCCTTTTGGGAGTATTGTTTTGATCCACTTAGTTGTATTTCTTGTTGTTTTTGTTGTTGTTTTGGTTGTCGACTTCGTTCTATTTGACGTTGTCCTAATTGTTGAGACTGTTTCGGATGTTGGCGTTGTTCTGGTTGCTGGCATCGTCCTTGGGGTTGTTCTTGAGGTCTTTGTTGTATTTTTTGATAATATTTATCAAGATCTTTTAATAAATTAGTTGATTAAAAACCAGGATCTTCTAAAAAACAATTTAAAAAACATTGAAAATTTAAATAGTGTTTTTAATGGATTAATATTCGAATATTATTATTATTTATAAAACTCTACATAAAGGTACAGAATAATACTTAAAGCTAAAATCTGCCAGTTCTTCTATCTGAGGTAATATTTGAATAACAATCAAAATTGGAACGTCACCACGTTGGTAGAATACAATTCCGGACAAATTCACACATCATGAAATTATTATCAAAATTATTTAACTTTTAACAAATTTCTAATGTAAAATGGCCAATTTTACATAAGAAGTTATCTTGTATGTATAATCCTTTACTTCCCGACACAGATTTTCTATGAATTTAGTATATATGTATGTGTATGAACTTAAAACCAAAAAAGTTTTATGTTCACTTCGCAACGCAAATTTCAATATTAATTCACTTTCTCATTAATTTTCGGTGCCTACGATGAAACGATGAAATTTGAA
Source organism: Epistrophe grossulariae (assembly GCA_929447395.1). Taxonomy (NCBI): domain Eukaryota; kingdom Metazoa; phylum Arthropoda; class Insecta; order Diptera; family Syrphidae; genus Epistrophe; species Epistrophe grossulariae. The sequence goes on from OV839569.1 coordinate 50,904,878, forward strand.
ACAAATCGTGTGAGTTTTGTTCCTTTTTCCACTATTTCTCGATCAATTTTATGGACGCGAGTGTTACAGAACATAGACACTGATTACTCAGTAGGTATCCAATCATATTTCTTTTCATTTTTTTTACAAATATTTTCATTATTTTAAGTCAAAAATTAAAAAAAAAATTACCTACAACTATTTCCTGCTACCGCTTACTTTAAATTACCAACAAAAAAATCGTCTTAATAAAATCCTTCAAACAAATTCACGAACCATTTGAAAAATTGACGAATCAAAAAATCCATTCTATCCGTGTTCAAATATAAGACAGCAATTTGAACTTAAGAACGTGTGCAGTGTTTTATATTGTCAGTTTAAACGGTTGGTAGATATTTGTTTACATGCGTCGTGTAGAAGTGCACCAAACATTTTGCAATATGTAAAATATTTTAGATGTACAAACATTTCTGTTATTATTGTTTTCCACAAAAACTGGAAAATTCCTTTCCACTGTACAAAAGTATCAAAAAAATTATCTCATAAAAGATTTTTAAAAAACTAACACTTACCAATTATTTTTCTTTTTGTTTTACTTGTTGTATTACTTGTATATATGTACACAAATTTGGGTTTAAATATGAATTTGAATCTCCGTTTCTGTTTCCGTTTCCGCATTATATGTATACGTATTACGTATTAACGTATTTAATTTGTGGATCTAGGATAAAAATAAAAATATGTGAAATGATGACTGTTAGAACATTTTTATTTAGCCCCTTATTATGAATAGCGAATCGAACTAAAAACTTTGCAAATTCGCTAATTTCATATTATGAAGAGCGATTCACACAAATAAAAATCTTCGTTACTTCAATAGTTAGTTTGGTTACCACTTGATTACGAATAGCAAACCTTCGCAAAGCGAATGTGGAAGCTCGCTATCGATAATACCGGGAAAAGCGAAATTCGCTAAATCATTCGACTTTATCGGACGTTCTATTCGCTATTCATAATGAGGGCCTTAAATTCATACGCCAAAAGAAATCTAATATGCAAACTGAAATATTAAGATTTTAATAATTCCTTTACCGATATTAGCAGAAAAGACCTAGAATATTATTATTACATATTACTATAAATATATGTATGGTCAAATCTCAACCTTCCAAGAGCAATTCACATCAAAATGAATCATTAAATGAAAAAAATGAACCGTCTTGGAACGCTTGATAGATGTGAAAAAAGATACAAAAATTAAAAAAAGTCAAAAAGAATTTTAAAAAATTCAAAAAAGTTGAAAAATTTGAAAAACCTTAAAAATTTAAAAGCTAGGAAGTAAAAGAATCTGAAAAAGTAAACAAAATATTGAAAAAGGCAAATTTTGAAAAAAATTAATAATTTTGAAAAAAGTCAAAAAAATTTAAAAAATTCAAAATTTTCCAAAAAGTTGAAAATTTTGAAAAAAGGTGGAAAATTTTGAAAAAAAAGTCAACATTTTGAAAAAAAATTCAAAATTGGAACCTCACCACGTTGGTAAGAATACAATTCCGGACAAATTCACACACCATGAAATTATTATCAAAATTATTCTACTTTTAACAAATTTCTAATGTAAAACGGCCAATTTTATCTTGTATGTATAATCCTTTACTTCTCGACACAGATTTTCTATGAATTAAGTATATATGTATGTGTATGAACTTAAAACCAAAAAAGTTTTATGTTCACTTCGCAACGCAAATTTCAATATTAATTCACTTTCTCATTAATTTTCGGTGCCTACGATGAAACGATGAAATTTGAAACAAATCGTATGAGTTTTGTTCCTTTTTCCACCATTTCTCGACCAATTTTATGGACGCGAGTGTTACAGCACATAGACACTGATTATTCAGTAAGTATCCAATCATATTTCTTTTCATTTTTTTTTACAAATATTTTCATTATTTTAAGTCAAAAATTAAAGAAAAAAGTAAAAAAAAAAGTCAACAAATTAATTTAGATGCATTTTTCGATTGTTGGTAGTCTACAGTTTGAGAGCTACTTTTCTGTCCAAACCCCTTCTTGAAATCATTCCCCGTTGAAAAGTTATCTTGTAATTCCTAAAACAAATTTACATTAATTCTTATTACAGACTGAAGACAAAAACGCGTTTTTCTCGAAACCTGTTTTTTTTAACATAAGCTACTCTGTCTTATTGCCACAGATTTATTCTGTAGGCTTTTAATGACTTTTACACCAAGTGTACCTAGCAGAGATTTCCTTTTTCATACAAAAAGAAAATACCCACAACTATTTCCTGCTACAACCAACTTTAAATTACCAAACAAAATTCCCTTAATAAAATCCTTCAAACAAATTCACGAACCATTTAAAAAGTTAACGAATCAAAAAATCCTCTTAATAAAATCCTTCAATCAAATTCACCAACCATTTAAAAAATTAACGAATCGGATGAACTAAATACACGAACCAAATGAGCGCATCGAATGCACGACCCATTCACTTGCAAAATTCTATTCTAAGTTCTGACCAACGTGCAACGTGGCGACTGGGACATCGCCACGTTGGCCATTGGCCAATTTTACATTACAAATTATATTTATTATACTTATAGTTCCAGACACTTTTTTTAAGAAATTAGTATATAATAGTATATATATAATTAGTATATTAGTATATAGGTATATACATTGACTTACTATATATGGACTGCCAGGAGCCAACTACACGATGGTTCCACCTATAACCAAACGCCACTAGCTCTCACGTTTATAAGCGGAAAACACAGTGAAACACTTTTGACATTTTGTGCTGTTTTTTTTTTTTTTCTTTCATTCGTGTTTTTGTTTTTTTTTTCAATAATTTTAGAAAAATTATCTATTTTTTTAAATTTTGGAAAACAATAAATGTATTTTTATAAAAATTTCTTTTGTAATGGTGAAAAAATATTAAAAACTACTAAATCGTTTTATTTAGAAAAGAGGACTTAATATATGTATATAGAAAATCGACCTACTTGAAGTGCGACAAATAAATGCACTGGAATTCAATGATCTGCTCAATGAAACAACTCCGCATCACCCAGATCATCAGGCCTTGCGACAGGCCAAAAAGACGAAACATGCTTCTTAAAGCAAATTAATACGGCTATAATCAGCGACTTCCCTGGAATCAAATAAAAACCTTCAAAGAATTGTTAAGAACTCTATAATCGTAGAACTAGTCGATGGTCATCGAAAATTACGACATCTCTTCCTCTTTTAACGATCCGATTGCATGTGCCAAACACAAGGGATCTGGTCGTGATCGACTGATATGATGTTTATTCCTTTTAAAGATGTGGACACATATGAAGAAGATTCGTCCAGAATCGTCACCAGTGTATATTATGCAATTGAAAACAGAAGTATGTACGGTGCGTGATTAAATTCAGCTCGAGGAGAAACAAAATTTCAAGGGCAAATGGAATGCAAAAATGGCCAATGGGAGTTCTAGGGTTTCTATGGACAATGAAGAAGCTATGTTCTTAAGTTTCAAGAAAAAATCCAGATGGTTTGTAAATCACTTAAAAAAATAATCAAAGTTAATAAGTTTTTTTTTGTGCCTTTTCGTCACAGTCGTATAATGCGTGGCCTTTTGCTGAAATCCAGTAAACCTAAAAAACCGATGCAAAACTTTCACTTCTCGCAACAATTCAATCAAACTTTGTAATTCCAGAGCTTCCAGCTGTTGCCGAGTTTTCGTCTGGAGAGACGATGGGACACTCAGCTGATCGTCTTGCCGCTTCATTCCAAGTGAGTCGCAAAGAACAAGACGACTATGCTTTAAGAACACAAACTTTGGCTAAAGAAGCAGAACAGAAAGGTTACTTTACCGATATGGTTCCATGCAAAGTATCTGGTGTTGACCAGACAGTTGACAATTGGACAATGGCATTCGTGTCTCGTCAACAGAGGCCTTGGCTAAATTGAAACCAGCTTTTATTAACCCTCATGGAACAATTACAGCCAACTCTTCTTTTTTGACTGATGGATCATCTGCTTGCCATAGTGATGAATGAAGAAAAGGCCAAACAACTTGGACTCAAACCAAAAGCATATTTAAGGAATTTCTTGTACGTCTCGCAAGACCCCGTTGACCAACTTCTTCTCGGACCAGCCTATATGGTATACCAAAACTTCTTAAAAAAGGTATTGACTTTGAAAGACATTGACTCATCGGAAATTCACGAGGCCTTTGCTGGACAAATTGTTGCCAATATTAAAGCACTCGACTCAGATTGATTCTGCAAAACTCACCTGGGAATGAATGAAAAATTCGGAGCAAAGACAACAATCAACCAGCATACCTATAACATACATACATACCTACATAGTTTTTTTTGTTCATTCATAAACATTTTTATAAATTAAATTGATTTTATATTAAATCGACTTTTTGTAAATAAAAAAAAATTTAGATTATTTTTAAATCAATTGTTTATATTTAAATTAATAAATAGAGTCTACTTCTATTAAAAAATGACCCTTTACCTTTCTTTCTTAAAATAAATTCAAAGACTGGGTTACACCAACTTGCTCTTATGTACGATTAGACTGTGGATTTAAAGTCTGAATAAATAATAATATTTAAGAAAAAGTATTAGTATTAATGGCGAGAATCAGCAGCATGTTTTGATGAGCCATATAGATCAATTCTGATAATAAAAAAACGGCTAATATTCTGATAATAAAAAAACGGCTTTTTATTTGCGATAAATGTTTTTCTCTTTAAGTTGAGTATTTTAGAGACAAGCGAATAATATTGGGATATAATGTGGATAAAGGTTTTGAGCATGCGTTGTGTGTGTGTGGTTTGGAAATAAAATTTAAAGAAAAAATAAAAACAGTTTCAACAAAATTTATATTTTATTTTTTATTTAAGTATGTATTTATTTAGAAAAAAATTATATATATATATATAAATGTTACAAAAGGAATAAGTGATGCTAATGGCACGATAACTAAATATGTAAATAAATATATTGCATATTTTAATAATAAATTGAATAAAGAATAAAGTGGCGAATGTTATGCTAGTGTATGTAATACAATACTTCTGCAGTTCTTAATAGCAATAAATTAGATTTTTTTGTTTTTTCTTTATTTTATGGGAAAGTTGAAAATAGTTAGATGAAAATTGGATTTCCCTGATTTGTCATGAGTTTAAACATTTGTATAGGCATTGTTTTCATTAAAATCTGAAATGAATTATAAATATTTAATTAAATTTTCTGAAGAAAATAAAATATATGTATATAGATAACTTATCTCGCCAACAGATGTTGCTAACAAATCATGAGGAACAGCCAAAACACTTTGATTATTTATTTCAATTATTCTATGACCCACTCGCACATTCAGCTGTTCCACCGCGTAAAAGACTACAAATCTGTAAAGAAACATTTGTTGTTTGTAAATTTATTTTAGAATTCAGGAATATAGGAAGGAATTCAAAATTTAAATTTTGTATTTTCTGTTGCTTCATTTCTATCTAGTGGATATGAAAATCGATATTAATTCAATTTCAATGGAAATAGAGAACATGAGTCTGTTACATGTTTAATTTTTTTTTTAATAACACTAGTTCGGATATCATGTTTAAATATCTTTGTTTGATTGAAAAAAAGGAAAAATTCTTAGGCTTTCAATAAAAATAAGATATACAACGAAAATATTACATACCACTCCATTTTGAACAATAAATCTTAATTGATATTACGTCGTTTAATCTTAACTTCGACTACCGGCGGACAAGGCACAACCGTAAATTTTACAGTAGTGTGATTCTTCGGATTGCGTATATAACTCTGACAAGTCGATAATGGAAGCCCGACAAAGCTCATGCAATTTATAGCAATTAATTGGTCGCCGAAATTTAACTGAACACATCTAGCTGCAGCGCCAGCTGACATTTAATTTGCAGTTACAACAGTGGGCAACGTTGAACCCCAATAACTCTCCAAAATCACTAGGCCTAGTATTTCTCCTTTCGCTTTTTGTACACCGACGTCGTTTTGCAATTCCTTTCTCGCAAAGATCTCCAGTTCATCGCCAAAGATCTCCCCTGACTATTGAGCACTTTTTGGTAATCTATTTCTTTAGTAAAACTATGATCCTCAATTCCATTTTGCTTTCAAGATTTCCATGTATGCCACTTGGAATGCCTGAGCAATTGATTGTGCTATAAATTGTGCTTCGTCGCTCTCGAATACATGACATATCATTTTCGGTGTTCGATTTGGTTTAGGGCCTTCACCAGTATCTGCTGGCACAAATCTGCGTCGTGCCACAAGAACTACAAAATCACAAATATCAGCGATGTAGGAAGAGTATGATCCATCATGATCTCTTTGAGACCAGTGTTTGGAACTATTATTTTCTCGGTTGATATAAATAAATCAACCTCGGTGGATGGTTGACTTTCACCTTCTGGTGCCTATAAAATTAATAAATTGCATTGAATCTTGATTGCTTTGATTTTGAATAAACAATTAAGCTTTTGAGGTGTATAGAATTGAACGTACTTACCAAAGCCTGTTGGTATGCATGCAAACAAAGAGTGGGAGTGTGATTAGTAAGTTTTTCTTTGATCGGTGATGATGATTATGTGATTTATGAGAATATCAAAAGCAAAATGGTTATAAACCTACCTTAATCCTCGAAACAGCTTCTTCGGCCTGCATCATCCGAGTAGATTTCATTCGTTGTCCTTGGTACACTAGCTGCGTCGAACCCAAATACCTTGCTCGAAATAAAACCCCTTCGATAAGTACTGCCGGATCAAGTAAAGCTGTAATGGGGATAAAGCAATATATTAAATTCATATTACTTACTTCGGGAAATTCTAAAAAAAATAATTTCTATAAAAATGGCAAGGAGGTTAATGTTTAGAATGGATGTTATCATCTCCATCAAAGTCTATGAGAGATGAATGGATTCAGTCCGAACGTTTATTTTTATTTAATTTCAAATTTGAAAAATCAAGATACCATGAAAACTTCTAGCTGTTTCCTTAGATTTAACAAATAAATAGTACTTTTAAATTAAAAACAAAAAATATAGCACACAAATGACAAATGTCAAAATGCACATTTGAATATACATACAGAAACAGGTGGCTCTGTTTTGTAACAGATGTCAGTAGTTTCTTTGTTACCACAACATTTTTTTAACAAAGAAACTACTGACATCTGTTATTAAAACAGTGAAAATAATTACTTCTGTTTCCCGTGTTTCTACGCAAGGGTTAGTGTCGCTAAGGAGTGGTGGAACCACTTTTATTGGAGTTTTTGTATGAAAATGAAACTCAACTAGCAGTCCATATATAATAGGTCAATGGGTATATATGTATGAACTTTAAACCAAAAAAGTTTTAAGTTCACTACACACCGTGAATTTTAATAATTAACTCAATTACTTACCTATTTATTTCCTGATTATCCAGTAGGTATCCAATTTTATTTGTTTTCTTTTCACTTTTTAATTTTTTAACAATAATTTTCTTTTTTCTTTTTAATTTTCTTTTGTCTTTTCAATTTTCTTTTTTCTTTTTAATTTTAAAATTTTGTGACGATCGACGCCATTCTTGATTCTAACACAAATTACTTAAGACTGAACATTACTGAAGCCTAGTACGCTGCTGATGCGAAACGAAAAATCCCATACAAAAATGACACAACGAAATCATAAACGGAAAATTTCGTTCAGCTTTTCGTTTTGCAGTACGCTGTTCGAAGAGCGAAATTTATAATTGTAGCAGATTATTTGGAGAAGTCTCCGCTCCTTTTTCGCACTGAATTAATTATACAGACTATTTATTGTGTGCGAAAAAATGACATTTGAGTTTTATTTGTGTTTGTTTTTGTTTATCATTTTCTTACATCATGGGTTTCTCTGATATTTTGTGTTTATGTTTGATTTTGTTTTTGAAATTACTGAAACTCTCCACGGATATTTTTCGTTGTTTTCGCAAGCGTTTCGTTGTATGTTTGGAGATCACAGGAAATTTTCGTTTCGCATCAGCAGCGTACTAGGCTTGACTACGCATTAGACAAATAACTGAATCATCTTCTTTTATTCGACTAAAGCGCCATTATTTCCCAACCGGCATTATTTTTCAATGTATAATGAATCGATTTGGATTCGATTTTCGATACATGAGTTGAACAATCGATTTGGGGTTGAGTTGAAATAAATGAAAAAAGAATATAATTTGTTTATTTTATAAAAAAAAATAATAAATAAAATGGAATACTCGAATACTGTCTAAATAAACAAAGATTAATTAATACTGTATAGGTAATTTATACGTTTTAATTTCAACCATACAAAGAAGTTTATTTTGTTTTCCCGTATTAAGGCTCTCCCAAACCAACGCGAAATCGTAGCGAATCATTCACAATAATAAAAAATATGACAAACACACAACGCTAAACAACAACAAAAAACTGTCGTCGACGAATGTTTCGCGTTGGTTTGGGAGAACCTTTAATAGGAGTGTTTTTTTTGCAAGCCCGGGGGAATTTGATGAAAAAAACGAAGTCGGTGCTAAACAACTATCATGTTATATGCAACAACAACTAATCCCAGAGAATTCTCGGGGCTTAACTTAATCGCACAGAAAAACTGTGTTACCGGCATGAATTACATACATGTTATCGATAGTTTGTATGAAAAAACGATGTCGTTGCTAAACAACTAACATGTTATATGCAACAACAACTAACCCCAGAGAATTCTCGGGGCTTAACTTAATCGCACAGAAAAACTGTGTTACCGGCATGAATTACATACATGTTATCGATAGTTTGTATGAAAACTCAATGTTTTTTACTGTGATGGCGTCGCGTCGATAGTCCCCGTTTTCTTTTTTTTCAACCAATTCCCCCCGGGCTTGCAAAAAAAACACGCTTAATAGCTTATTAGTCTTTCAGCTTATGGAAATTCAGCATTAAAATTCCCCACGCCAACGCGAAAATGTCGTTGCGACTACAAAGACAATAATAACAACACGTTGTTATCAATAAAAAACAACACGTTGTTATTAGCCGCACTACTCCATGACGATAATTTAGTGGGTGAGATCGGCGAAGAGTACAGAGCAGGGTTCGTTAAATATCGCGCGCCAATCATAAAAACTATATGGAACCAATCATTCTTTTTCCATTCAGTACGGTTATGAAGTAAACATTTTGAAGAAGTTAAAATTTTTGTAGAAGGTGAAAATTTTTGAAAAAAATTAATTTTTTTCAAAATAAGTTAAATTTTTTAAAATTTTTTTTATTTTTGAATTTTTTTTTTCAAAATTTTTAACTTTTTTGAAAATTTTGTTCTTTGGCTAAAATTTTTTGTGTCTCTTTTGAAATTTTGTAAATTTGTTTCTTATTTGAACGGTTTATGAAAGTATCTTTAATAAGGATCCTTCATGATAAATTCGGGAAAAAAACATATTTTAGATTTGATTCGATAGTGAAATCGAATTTTAATTTAAGGTTCGCCCACACCAACGCGAGTCTGTCGTGGCGACGACGAAAACAATAATAACGTGTTGTTAAGGCTCTCCCAAACCAACGCGAAATCGTAGCGAATCATTCACAATAACACAAAATATGACAAATACACAACGCTAAACAACAACAAAAATCTGTCGTCGGCGAATGTTTCGCGTTGGTTTGGGAGAGCCTTTATTGTTCTTTTCGTCCTCGCCACGAAAGATGTGCGTTGATGTGAGGAATCCCTTAAAGAAATCAAAAATCAGATTCACGATCGAATCAAATTCCCAAATCATATTTCATCGCTCTTCAAATCTTGGTACATAGCTCCCCGCGAATCTCATTGACAAAAACATTGTCATGGCTTAAGACTCGATGTAGATACTGACTTTTCAATACACTCTGTTTCCTTCGCCGATATAATCCACAAAACCATCGTCATGACGTAGTGAAAAGTCACAATCTAAACAGGGTCTAACAAAGTCAGTTAAACGGGGTCTTATAAAAACGCTTGTATGCGCACCTTAAGTGTATGCCAATTAGAAACACTGGCGCTGTTATAGGTAAGAAGACAAAATAAGAAGAATTTAGAGAAACGTCAAATTTCTCAAAACGAAAATTTGCAAAATCGTCTTCATACGATTTTTTTTAAGGTAAGTTTTTAATTTTAAGAGTATTGTTTATTTACCAAATATTTTACTTTCAGATGGGGCCTATAACATAACAGGTAAGTACAATTTTTAGTTTATATATTATTTTAAGTGTTTTTTTGGTTTGTTTATTAGTTTTGCTGAAATATACAGCCAAACTGACAAACAAACCAAAGAACACTTTTATATAATAGTATAAATGTTATATTAGTATTAAATAATTGACGAATGTAAATTTTTAGTCCTTTTAAGGTGGATGGTATTGTCGGTTTTTTGGACATTGGTCATAGACATTTCAAAAATGACAGCAATCCTGATAAAATTAAATTGCTCGATATGTTATTAAAGAAGAAGGATAATTTTTCAGGCGGTAAGTTCCTACCCTTTTTATTCTTTCTATATTTTTTACTGATGCGATTTGCTTGTAGCAATTCATAAACACCAAAATTTTTAACATTCTGGGTGGAACTTTTAAAACAAGGAGAACAGTAGCTTTTTGGATTCGATTCGTGATCGTCGTCGAGTGCGGACGTCTTTGTTTGTAGGAGCATAATAAATAAAATATATAAAATAAATAAAAATAGAATAAATAAAAATAAAATAAAAATTATAAAATAAAAATAAAATACAAAAATAAAATAAAAATAAACTACAAAAATAAAATAAAATAAATAAACATAAAATAAAATAGAATAAAATAAAATAGAATAGAATAGAATAGAATAGAATAGAATAGAATAGAATAGAATAGAATAGAATAGAATAGAATAGAATAGAATAGAATAGAATAGAATAGAATAGAATAGAATAGAATAGAATAGAATAGAATAGAATAGAATAGAATAGAATAGAATAGAATAGAATAGAATAGAATAGAATAGAATAGAATAGAATAGAATAGAATAGAATAGAATAGAATAGAATAGAATAGAATAGAATAGAATAGAATAGAATAGAATAGAATAGAATAGAATAGAATAGAATAGAATAGAATAGAATAGAATAGAATAGAATAGAATAGAATAGAATAGAATAGAATAGAATAGAATAGAATAGAATAGAATAGAATAGAATAGAATAGAATAGAATAGAATAGAATAGAATAGAATAGAATAGAATAGAATAGAATAGAATAGAATAGAATAGAATAGAATAGAATAGAATAGAATAGAATAGAATAGAATAGAATAGAATAGAATAGAATAGAATAGAATAGAATAGAATAGAATAGAATAGAATAGAATAGAATAGAATAGAATAGAATAGAATAGAATAGAATAGAATAGAATAGAATAGAATAGAATAGAATAGAATAGAATAGAATAGAATAGAATAGAATAGAATAGAATAGAATAGAATAGAATAGAATAGAATAGAATAGAATAGAATAGAATAGAATAGAATAGAATAGAATAGAATAGAATAGAATAGAATAGAATAGAATAGAATAGAATAGAATAGAATAGAATAGAATAGAATAGAATAGAATAGAATAGAATAGAATAGAATAGAATAGAATAGAATAGAATAGAATAGAATAGAATAGAATAGAATAGAATAGAATAGAATAGAATAGAATAGAATAGAATAGAATAGAATAGAATAGAATAGAATAGAATAGAATAGAATAGAATAGAATAGAATAGAATAGAATAGAATAGAATAGAATAGAATAGAATAGAATAGAATAGAATAGAATAGAATAGAATAGAATAGAATAGAATAGAATAGAATAGAATAGAATAGAATAGAATAGAATAGAATAGAATAGAATAGAATAGAATAGAATAGAATAGAATAGAATAGAATAGAATAGAATAGAATAGAATAGAATAGAATAGAATAGAATAGAATAGAATAGAATAGAATAGAATAGAATAGAATAGAATAGAATAGAATAGAATAGAATAGAATAGAATAGAATAGAATAGAATAGAATAGAATAGAATAGAATAGAATAGAATAGAATAGAATAGAATAGAATAGAATAGAATAGAATAGAATAGAATAGAATAGAATAGAATAGAATAGAATAGAATAGAATAGAATAGAATAGAATAGAATAGAATAGAATAGAATAGAATAGAATAGAATAGAATAGAATAGAATAGAATAGAATAGAATAGAATAGAATAGAATAGAATAGAATAGAATAGAATAGAATAGAATAGAATAGAATAGAATAGAATAGAATAGAATAGAATAGAATAGAATAGAATAGAATAGAATAGAATAGAATAGAATAGAATAGAATAGAATAGAATAGAATAGAATAGAATAGAATAGAATAGAATAGAATAGAATAGAATAGAATAGAATAGAATAGAATAGAATAGAATAGAATAGAATAGAATAGAATAGAATAGAATAGAATAGAATAGAATAGAATAGAATAGAATAGAATAGAATAGAATAGAATAGAATAGAATAGAATAGAATAGAATAGAATAGAATAGAATAGAATAGAATAGAATAGAATAGAATAGAATAGAATAGAATAGAATAGAATAGAATAGAATAGAATAGAATAGAATAGAATAGAATAGAATAGAATAGAATAGAATAGAATAGAATAGAATAGAATAGAATAGAATAGAATAGAATAGAATAGAATAGAATAGAATAGAATAGAATAGAATAGAATAGAATAGAATAGAATAGAATAGAATAGAATAGAATAGAATAGAATAGAATAGAATAGAATAGAATAGAATAGAATAGAATAGAATAGAATAGAATAGAATAGAATAGAATAGAATAGAATAGAATAGAATAGAATAGAATAGAATAGAATAGAATAGAATAGAATAGAATAGAATAGAATAGAATAGAATAGAATAGAATAGAATAGAATAGAATAGAATAGAATAGAATAGAATAGAATAGAATAGAATAGAATAGAATAGAATAGAATAGAATAGAATAGAATAGAATAGAATAGAATAGAATAGAATAGAATAGAATAGAATAGAATAGAATAGAATAGAATAGAATAGAATAGAATAGAATAGAATAGAATAGAATAGAATAGAATAGAATAGAATAGAATAGAATAGAATAGAATAGAATAGAATAGAATAGAATAGAATAGAATAGAATAGAATAGAATAGAATAGAATAGAATAGAATAGAATAGAATAGAATAGAATAGAATAGAATAGAATAGAATAGAATAGAATAGAATAGAATAGAATAGAATAGAATAGAATAGAATAGAATAGAATAGAATAGAATAGAATAGAATAGAATAGAATAGAATAGAATAGAATAGAATAGAATAGAATAGAATAGAATAGAATAGAATAGAATAGAATAGAATAGAATAGAATAGAATAGAATAGAATAGAATAGAATAGAATAGAATAGAATAGAATAGAATAGAATAGAATAGAATAGAATAGAATAGAATAGAATAGAATAGAATAGAATAGAATAGAATAGAATAGAATAGAATAGAATAGAATAGAATAGAATAGAATAGAATAGAATAGAATAGAATAGAATAGAATAGAATAGAATAGAATAGAATAGAATAGAATAGAATAGAATAGAATAGAATAGAATAGAATAGAATAGAATAGAATAGAATAGAATAGAATAGAATAGAATAGAATAGAATAGAATAGAATAGAATAGAATAGAATAGAATAGAATAGAATAGAATAGAATAGAATAGAATAGAATAGAATAGAATAGAATAGAATAGAATAGAATAGAATAGAATAGAATAGAATAGAATAGAATAGAATAGAATAGAATAGAATAGAATAGAATAGAATAGAATAGAATAGAATAGAATAGAATAGAATAGAATAGAATAGAATAGAATAGAATAGAATAGAATAGAATAGAATAGAATAGAATAGAATAGAATAGAATAGAATAGAATAGAATAGAATAGAATAGAATAGAATAGAATAGAATAGAATAGAATAGAATAGAATAGAATAGAATAGAATAGAATAGAATAGAATAGAATAGAATAGAATAGAATAGAATAGAATAGAATAGAATAGAATAGAATAGAATAGAATAGAATAGAATAGAATAGAATAGAATAGAATAGAATAGAATAGAATAGAATAGAATAGAATAGAATAGAATAGAATAGAATAGAATAGAATAGAATAGAATAGAATAGAATAGAATAGAATAGAATAGAATAGAATAGAATAGAATAGAATAGAATAGAATAGAATAGAATAGAATAGAATAGAATAGAATAGAATAGAATAGAATAGAATAGAATAGAATAGAATAGAATAGAATAGAATAGAATAGAATAGAATAGAATAGAATAGAATAGAATAGAATAGAATAGAATAGAATAGAATAGAATAGAATAGAATAGAATAGAATAGAATAGAATAGAATAGAATAGAATAGAATAGAATAGAATAGAATAGAATAGAATAGAATAGAATAGAATAGAATAGAATAGAATAGAATAGAATAGAATAGAATAGAATAGAATAGAATAGAATAGAATAGAATAGAATAGAATAGAATAGAATAGAATAGAATAGAATAGAATAGAATAGAATAGAATAGAATAGAATAGAATAGAATAGAATAGAATAGAATAGAATAGAATAGAATAGAATAGAATAGAATAGAATAGAATAGAATAGAATAGAATAGAATAGAATAGAATAGAATAGAATAGAATAGAATAGAATAGAATAGAATAGAATAGAATAGAATAGAATAGAATAGAATAGAATAGAATAGAATAGAATAGAATAGAATAGAATAGAATAGAATAGAATAGAATAGAATAGAATAGAATAGAATAGAATAGAATAGAATAGAATAGAATAGAATAGAATAGAATAGAATAGAATAGAATAGAATAGAATAGAATAGAATAGAATAGAATAGAATAGAATAGAATAGAATAGAATAGAATAGAATAGAATAGAATAGAATAGAATAGAATAGAATAGAATAGAATAGAATAGAATAGAATAGAATAGAATAGAATAGAATAGAATAGAATAGAATAGAATAGAATAGAATAGAATAGAATAGAATAGAATAGAATAGAATAGAATAGAATAGAATAGAATAGAATAGAATAGAATAGAATAGAATAGAATAGAATAGAATAGAATAGAATAGAATAGAATAGAATAGAATAGAATAGAATAGAATAGAATAGAATAGAATAGAATAGAATAGAATAGAATAGAATAGAATAGAATAGAATAGAATAGAATAGAATAGAATAGAATAGAATAGAATAGAATAGAATAGAATAGAATAGAATAGAATAGAATAGAATAGAATAGAATAGAATAGAATAGAATAGAATAGAATAGAATAGAATAGAATAGAATAGAATAGAATAGAATAGAATAGAATAGAATAGAATAGAATAGAATAGAATAGAATAGAATAGAATAGAATAGAATAGAATAGAATAGAATAGAATAGAATAGAATAGAATAGAATAGAATAGAATAGAATAGAATAGAATAGAATAGAATAGAATAGAATAGAATAGAATAGAATAGAATAGAATAGAATAGAATAGAATAGAATAGAATAGAATAGAATAGAATAGAATAGAATAGAATAGAATAGAATAGAATAGAATAGAATAGAATAGAATAGAATAGAATAGAATAGAATAGAATAGAATAGAATAGAATAGAATAGAATAGAATAGAATAGAATAGAATAGAATAGAATAGAATAGAATAGAATAGAATAGAATAGAATAGAATAGAATAGAATAGAATAGAATAGAATAGAATAGAATAGAATAGAATAGAATAGAATAGAATAGAATAGAATAGAATAGAATAGAATAGAATAGAATAGAATAGAATAGAATAGAATAGAATAGAATAGAATAGAATAGAATAGAATAGAATAGAATAGAATAGAATAGAATAGAATAGAATAGAATAGAATAGAATAGAATAGAATAGAATAGAATAGAATAGAATAGAATAGAATAGAATAGAATAGAATAGAATAGAATAGAATAGAATAGAATAGAATAGAATAGAATAGAATAGAATAGAATAGAATAGAATAGAATAGAATAGAATAGAATAGAATAGAATAGAATAGAATAGAATAGAATAGAATAGAATAGAATAGAATAGAATAGAATAGAATAGAATAGAATAGAATAGAATAGAATAGAATAGAATAGAATAGAATAGAATAGAATAGAATAGAATAGAATAGAATAGAATAGAATAGAATAGAATAGAATAGAATAGAATAGAATAGAATAGAATAGAATAGAATAGAATAGAATAGAATAGAATAGAATAGAATAGAATAGAATAGAATAGAATAGAATAGAATTCCGATTTCCTTTTTCCTACCTAAGCCTCATACCTACTGTCCTTCCTCACATCCTCTTGCCTCGCAACAATATTTCAATGCGTCAGCTGACAAAATTTCCACCCTCTACAACAAGCTGACAAATTTTTTTGTATAATATAATATATGAACTATAAAACCACCAAAATTCAGCTCTGTTAAAATCACCAACCATCTTCTTTTTTTTTACATGTTTGGGGGGGCTGCCCAAACCCACCCATGGTGCCGCAGGTGACTTTCACTAATCTCTATTATAACACCAAATTAACCATATAACAAACAATTAGCCCTATAATAGAATAGAATAGAATAGAATAGAATAGAATAGAATAGAATAGAATAGAATAGAATAGAATGGAATAGAATAGAATAGAATAGAATAGAATAGAATAGAATAGAATAGAATAGAATAGAATAGAATAGAATAGATCTAAACAAGATTTATTCAAAAACAGAAACCGAAACATCATTCTCTAAAAGTAAAATAAAAGATATTAACGCTTTTTGTAATTAATTCAAAACTACCTAATTTATATATGTACAAACTATATCTAAAACAATTTAAATGAATTAAAAAAAAAAAAAAAAAAACAGAACAAACTAAGCTCAAGTTTAATCAAGTTAAATTATATGTTATAAAACCGAAAACTATCCTATCACTATTCAAAACTTATTCACTATTTAAATTACTTAAAACTTCCTATCATATTTCGATTATCATAAAACCTAAAGCTATTTCCACTACCACTTTAATTTACACTACTTACAACTACAAAAAAAATGTATTTGAGGAAAATTACTTAAACTTATTCTAACTAACTAAACTTAAGGTTAATCCAATTACTATTAAAAAAAAAAAAAAAAAAAAAAAAGAAAAAAAAGAGAAAAGAAACTTAAAATTAAATCTTGAAATTATAAGATAAACAAAAGAAAAGGAAATTGTTCTAAACTACCCAAAATTATCTTAATATTAAAAGTTACTCAAACTTACACGAATATATACCAAGATTCTAAAACTACTTGAACCAACTTAAAAGTTATTAAAACTATTAAATTTATAAAAACAATTGAAACTTTTCCTAACCTACTTGCTATCAATATTAGATTCATTCTAAGATAAATAACTCTGTACAATCTATTAATTAACCGAACCATTATTCGGGGCGTAAGTAAAAATATCGCCAAAAACATTAAAATTTCAATTGTAAAACCTATTTTTGTGTCCGTCGGAATTCCTATCGTTTTTTTTCTGCCGTAGATATATTATACCCTTTGAGGTTTGCATTCTTCAAACAATCTTTAAAGAGCTCTTTCAAGGTAGGGAAGATATGATATGTGTTTTGTTTTGTTGGGAGGTGAGGTCTAGTTTCGGGGACAAGATCCCCCCCATTCCGGCGAGCTAAGTCGTGCTTCGCGAGCAGGCCGCGTTCCCGAACTAGGCATTCCAGTCCGTTCCTTTTCGGATCCGTTTCCTTCCGATTTCCTTTTTCCTACCTAAGCCTCATACCTACTGTCCTTCCTCACATCCTCTTGCCTCGCAACAATATTTCAATGCGTCAGCTGACAAAATTTCCACCCTCTACAACAAGCTGACAAATTTTTTTGTATAATATAATATATGAACTATAAAACCACCAAAATTCAGCTCTGTTAAAATCACCAACCATCTTCTTTTTTTTTACATGTTTGGGGGGGCTGCCCAAACCCACCCATGGTGCCGCAGGTGACTTTCACTAATCTCTATTATAACACCAAATTAACCATATAACAAACAATTAGCCCTGTTTCGATGACTGACTAAAATATGTCATCAGCTCCCGGACTATACCCTTTTTTTATTCATTCATGCTTTTTAACTACATATGTACATACTTCGGGTGATACAAAAAAAACACATTACCTTATCCCAAAAAAAAAATTATGTCTAGTCCACCTGAATGTTCACTGCGCTGCTCAGTGTGCAATGTGCATACACACTCATGTGTTTTGTATGTTTGTAGGTAGGTATGTGGAATAAAATCCACACAGTCCACGAGATTCCACAATTTAATGCAAATAATGGTTGCAGTTTCAGGTAAGCTAAGCCGCCATCTAGCGATCAGTTAACGTAAGATTATCGTTCGGTCGAGATGGCTCCTCTATGTGTATAAACTCAATGATAATAGCATTGAATAATTAAATTAAGTAATTATTCAATGGCTATATCATGATAGTGTAGGTATTGACGTTGTGTTTTTATGTTCATCTTCTATATTATAATTTTTTTTTTTTAATTTAGACCTCAAACCTAAAGGGGTGGACAAATAGGGTGGGCCATGTCTTTAAATCACGTTAATAAAAATGTACCAACAATAAAATAAAACTGATGCTTTTATCACAAAATGCACAATTTTTGTATACTAAGCCTTAACTCTTCCCCGATTGGTTTATTTCGAAAACGGTTAATTATTATACCTAGGTATGAAAAAAAGTATGTTAGGATTTTTGTAGGAAATTTTCTAAGCTAGAAATTAGTCCTTGCCATTTTTTCTGTATAACTTACTATTTGGGAGTTATTCCTGAAAATCCATTTTGGAGGCAACCCCACCTAAAATTATTAGCGCAGCCAATATCGATGAGGACTTTTGACAGTTTCTTAAGAACACCATGAGGAGCCCCTTTTTTTCAAAATCCAGCTTTTCGGCGATTATTTCCTGATTGGGCTGTTTTTATGGCTTTATTGACTGCCCCTACTAAATAAATGTTCGGTACACTTCGATTAGATTTATTATTCTTTTATTTTTGTTGTATATATCTACCTACATACATACTTATATTCATTTGTGATGAATATAGGTAATTACATACCTAATATAAACCTAAAAAATAATATACCTTCCTATGTAGGTATTTGCAATTTAAACTTTGTTGGTACCTATTAATGTTAAATTCATCCACCGAAAAAAATAAATGCTAAATACAACGAAAAATTTTGTAGATACTGCGAAAGTATTCGTTTATTTGCTCCACGAACGTTTCTCGTACATTTTATAAACAGACATTTGTAAATTGCACGAACGATATTTTGGAAGAAGTTTTCGTATATCTTGCAAAACTTTCGTATCACTAAAAAATAAGAAAACAAATAAATTTTGTACAATTGTAGATTGATCGATCTAGCTATAGTAACTTAAAAAATACGCTTGTACTATTTACGAAACATTTGTGATTTATGATCCTTTTTTTTTATAGAATATACGATTATGTTCCTATATACTACGAATTTATTTGTATTTCAATTTAAATGATTTCGTGATTTATAGGAACGTAATCGTGTATTCTACAAAACTAAAGGATCTTAAATCACAAATGTTTCGTAAATCGTACAAATGCTTTTGTTTGCATTAAAATTAGTATCATTTGTTGTAATAAATTCTTCCTTTATTGGATGGATATTGGATATAGCAAATATTTGTAGTATTCACAAGTTTGTAGCATTGGCACAGAATGTATAGATATATATGTGTGGATTAAACACAAACTTAAAATAAAAAACATTGGTTAATTTTAACTTAAGTTTATTTTAAAATTAATTAAAAATAAAAACTTAAAACCTTAAACCTTAATCACTTTTCATCATCAACCTTTGTTTCTTCTTTTGCAACTATAAAAAAAAATGGTAATTTTGTATAATGTTTAAAAGAATAAGGAAATTTTACTTACATTTTATTTCATTAAGCAGCGCATATAGCTACTGTATTGTATTGTAGGTATTGTATTGTTTCCCCTAAGGGTTACAACTCTCCTATCCCTCTCGCCTTACTCCTTCTCGCAACCTCTAGTGCCTTTATCCACTCTTCCCCCCTCCGTCCTTTGTCCATTATATCCCTCATCTTCTCCCCTATTGACATCCCTTCATCATCGCCTGACCTGCATCTTTCTATCACATGTTCCCACGTCTCAGATTCACCTTCACACACTCTGCACATTCTTTCTTCTTCATGCTTCCAGTACCATCTTTCTCTCACCTCATTCCCTAGCCTGACTCTCGCTATTCTCCTTGTTCTGTCTGCCTTCCATCCCGCTTTCAAATATTGTGGGATCCCCTCGGTCATTACTTTCTTATACCACCTATTATATCTGGATTCCAATATTAGTTCCAGTCTTTCCTTCTCCTGCTCTCTTCTGTCTTCCTATTCTACTCTCTCGTACCCTGTCATACTGTCTTCTCTTCCTTCCCTTCCTCTCTTTCCCATTCTCCCTTGTTCCCATCGGGATCCTCTCTCGCTTCCTTCCCTCTCTATCTCCCTCATCTCCTCTAAACATTCCCTCGCTATGTAACTTCCTTTCCCACCTGTTAATTTCTCTTCATAATTCCATGCCCTTCTCCCTGCCCTTATCATTATCTTATCTCTTTTGGTTTCCTCTCTCACCATGTATCCTGGAGTTTGCCATTCTACTCCTAGTGTCCATTTGAGGCACCTCTCCTGCATTCTTTCCATTTCTTTTCTCTCCTCCCATCCCCATATCTCCGCCACATATCCCATCACTGTCCACACCAGGGTTTCAAAAAGCCACATCTTCCTCTCCCATACCTTCTCGAATTTCCTCCTCCCAATCCCCCATGCTTCCTTCATTACCGCTGCTGTCTTTTTTATTCTGTCCCTTATATGTGCCTCCTACCCTCCATTCTTTTTGAACACATACGCCAGGTATTTGAATTCTTTTACTTCTTCTATCTTTTTTCCCCTCCATCTCCAGTCTACTGTTGTACTCCTCCCTCCTCCTTTCCTGAACCTCATCACTTTCGTTTATCCCACGTTAACTTCCAGTTTGCGTCGATACGAAGCGATGATGATGAAGAATAAATCTTATTTATAACTAATTTTGTAAAATAAAATCGTTAATTTGTATTGTTATCATTTAATTATATTAAAGTTAGATACTAAACAAAATTACACATACTTTTCTTATACAGCCGATAAAATAGCTCGATTAGTTAAGAGTCAAAATAAAGTGCATTAGAATCAATATATAACTGCTATTTGCATTACTTTTTAAAAAATATGCTCAACAGAACAAAAATATTTAGTTTAAAATTTGAACAAACATTGTATCTATCTATGCAACACTGAGCACGAGGATCAAATTTGATTCGCAAAATAAGAGCCCAAAAAACACTGTTTTGGTGATGGTAAAGATCAATAATTATTAAATTCTCCAAAAATACTTGCCGGATAAATTTTTAAATTTATAGTTTATTGTTTAGAGGAAATTTCCACCTTTATTTAAATAGTAAAATAAAACAAATCAATTTACCCAGTCTTGAGATATTTGATTTTCAGCATAACCATTCTTTCTTGCCTCAGTAAATTTAAAAATTTCAGTGAAATATATAGTTTTTTTGATTTTGAATAATGTAATTATAATATTTACTATAAACCCTTGATTACTTTCTATAAAATATAGCTTCAAATCTAATAAATTCCGCTCAATAGATAAAGTGTGCCATACAAAAAGTCTAGATAATGATTTTAAATCGATGCACGTAATGCACGTTTAGTAGAACATCTTTAGAAATATGATACAAACAAAGATGAAAATTGATATAATAATAGCTTAAACAATACTTTATACAATAAAAATAGTCCGCTGGCTATATGTCGGGGGAAAAGCCGTCAGCTGACATAATGAAGTGTGCGCAAGTGTTTTAACGGTGTTTCTGTAGGTGCATATTTCAATACGTCAGCTGACAAACTTTCCACCCGCTTACAGCCAGCTGACAAATTTTTTTGTATAATATAATGTATGAACTATAATCCCATCAAATTTCAGCTCTGTTAAAATCACCAACCATCTTCTTTTTTTTTACATGTTTGGGGGGCTGCTGTACTCAAACCCACCCATGGTGCCGCAGCTGACTTTCACTAATCTCTTTTATAACACCAAATTAACCATACAACAAAAAATTTGCCCTGTTTCTATTGGTCACCAAAATCTGTCATCAGCTCCCGGACCAGTAACAAGATTACGTCACTTCGGTTTTTAAGTTTTTTGTTGTAATTATTGTTACCAAGCCCCGTGAAGATATTGTAAACAAAAAAATATCCCTTTTTTACTTTTGGGGTGTACAAAATTAAAGTTCTTACAATTATTGTTGAATTTGATTTTACTGGTCGCGTTCGGGGATCAATCCAAAGCTATCTGGATAGGTTTGTGATGTAATCCCTTGTGACAAAACAGCTGATGCAACAACAACCAAACGTATCCGAAAATTTTTGGGATAGGTTGACACCCATTGGATAGATCCCCGAACGCGAGGACTTTAAACGTGCAATTCTTGTATGTATATACATAAGTAATTTATATATTTATGGATGTAGGTAGGATTGTATGTAAGTATGTATGTATATCTATTTGGATGGTCGTATAGGTAGTTTTTTTGGATTTTCATATTTGGATGACATTAAATAGGTTTTAAATGGAGAAAAAAATGTCTATATTTTTTTGAATTTCATTTTATCGCTAAAGTCGTTGTCAAGGGTTAATTCAAAATGCTATTTATTTAAGATAACCTATGTAGGGACTGGGTAATTCACATCAGATGTGACAAAAAGCTGGGGCTGGGGACAAAAACTAAAATACCTAGGTGGGTACGTAGGCACATAGGTACCTAAATCCATTTGGTTTTTGAAATTCGACTACCTATCAGTTCATATAAATAACAGGTTGGTAGGTACACGAAAAAACAACAATTAGGTATAGGTACCTACCTACCTATATGTAAAAATTTCATAAATAAATTAATAAAACATCTTTTCACCTTTTTACAAAATTTTGAGTTTGAAAATGATATTTAAATTTTAACTCAAACATCTTGATTGAAAAATTTAATTTAAAAAAATTAATTACGGCTTTAGAAAATCATGTAGTGTATCTTATTACCTTAAACGAGCTATTCTTGAATATATGTATGTTATTTACATAGGTATATATTTATATATAGGTACATACATGTATATACAGTCGACTGTCCCCAAGTCGAATTTTCACAGATAGGTACCAAGATTTGTTCGAGTTAGAGAGTTTTGGAAAAATTCGAGTTACCTATAGAGAAATACATATTTTGTTTATTTTAAAAGGTTTATTTAATAAATTAAGGTTAATAGATGTATATAAAACAACCAACAACACAAAGAAATGGTTAACAATGTTTTTTTTTTTTGTTTTAGCGTTCCAACTTTTTAAAATTCTATCTTTTTGTAGAGATATTAGGGATATGAATATAGGAAGAAACACGAATTTTGACGATGATGGTACTCGTGATGCTACACATATATATTAAGGTTTTAATGGTTCGTAGTTATACAATACCCAAATACAAATTCCGAACAGGTAATGTTTTTTTATATTGTTTTGTTGTTTTGTGCTAAACAAAATACGACTTAAGGGGTGGAAAAAGATGCCAATAATCGAGAGAATGTGTTCGAGTTAGAGAGAGGGAGTTCGACTTAGACAATGGTTTTTGTATGGAAAATTGAAGGGAATGATAAAATATGGCAAAAATTCAAGTTACAGAGAAATTCGACTTAGAGAGAGTACGACTTAGGGAGAGTCGACTGTATTTGCTTTCTCGGAAATGGCTCTAACGATTTTGATAAAATTTTCAGAGTTTATTACGATGGATTTGGTTAAATCCGCCCACTCCCACGCCCACTTTTTTTTACTTCTTAGTATGACGGAAACGGTCGGAAATATCTTTATTTCTCGGAAATGGCTCAAACGATTTGAATGAAATTTTCAGAGTTTACCGTTATGGGTACGAAGAAAATTACAAAAAAATTAGTAAAATCCGCCTATAGCTAGGCCCACTTTTATTAGTTTTTGGTTTTTCGAAAACGGCTCCAATGATTTGGATGAAATTTTCAGAGTTTATTCTTATGAACGAGAAAAAAAATACAAAATTAGATTTAGTAAAATTCACCCACTGCCACGCCCATTTTTGTTATTTCTTAGTTTCTCGAAAACAATTCAAACGATTTGAATGAGGTTATAATAGTTTATTCTTATAACAAAAAATTGAAAAATTCTAAAGTTCTAAAATCCACCCACAGCTACGTCCACTTTTATTATTGCTTGTCTCGTAAACGGCTGTAGATATTTTCGTGAAATTTTCAGAGTTTTTTCTTATGAACGAGAACAAAATTTTAAAACTAGATTCAGTCAAATCCGCTGACTGCCACGCACACTTTTCATACTCCATAGTTTAGTAATGTCTCTATTTCTCGGAAACAACTCAAACGATTTGAGTGAAAGTAATATTCGCCCACAGTTCCACCCACTTTTTTGGTTTATCCGAAACGGCTCCAACGAATTGCATGAAATTTGTGAACAATTATGAAAAATTTGAAAATTTGATTCTGTAAAATGACTTAAAATGGAAAAAAAATATTTTAAAACAAATCCAGCACCTATAATGAAGTACTATACCGATTTTAAAAGAAATCTGTTCTATACTCCTAAATTTAAATTAAATTATTTATGTCAATAGTTTTTGAAAAATTTACATGCAAACTCAAAATTTTGATAAAAAAAAAAGTTTAGACCAATGTTTTCCAAAATTGTGAAATGAAGTAGTATATTTACCTAGGCAATGTGAATTTTTTATAATGCATTACATATTCATATCTGAAAATTTTAATTGTGGGACTTTGAGAAACGTATCTGGGTAACGCTGGGTGCTAGCACGGTATTTATGTAAGCAAGCAATTAAAGAACAAAAATATCATAAAAAAGTAGTTTTAGTAATTTTAAATTTTCTCAAAAACTAGAAGACATAAAATCATTTAGTTTTCGGTTTTTGATTAAGAATGAATTGGAATTGGAATTTCAGAAAAAAAATAATAGGTACCTACCTACATAATTTTACAGTTTTGAAAAATTACACTTTATACTTCTTCATGTCTTTTCCAAATTTTGGGTTTTAAACCCGTTTTTTCAAAAACTATGTACATGCATAGATTTCACTTCATTTAAAAATTAGCTAATAGAATAGAGTATTCGCTTTAAAAAAAAGGGAAGGTAGGTATAATACTTAATTCTAAGTATTACCGTCATTTTTAATATTTGTTTATCCATTTTTTAGTACTTTTTTTTATGAAAGTGCCCCTCCCACCCAAACGGGAGAAGATAGACCTATGTATATGCATAGATTTCACTTCATTTAAAAATTAGCTAATAGAATAGAGTATTCGCTTTAAAAAAAAAGGTAAGGTAGGTATAATACTTAATTCTAAGTATTACCGTCATTTTAAATATTTGTTTATCCATTTTTAGTACTTTTTTTATGAAAGTGCCCCTCCCACCCAAACTGAAGAAGATAGACCACCCTTAAGAACTTGGGATCATAAGCTCAATTTCGTCCAGCTTTAGGAGCTTTACGTATTTAGCTGACGATATGTAATGTATGTACCAAAATATTTGTTAAACTACCTATCCACTCGTCTTTTGAATTTAACAAAACACAAATGAACACCAATGCAGTTAAAAATTTAAAACCTACCTATATAGGTACCTACTTCTCCACTTATTTAAGAAAAAATATCTGTGGCTATAGGCCTACATTCCTACTTCTTTTGTACAATTTAAAATTAATTTCACTCAATAATCACTAGAATTATGGGGAAATTATTTAAGAAACATCTCCTAGGTACCTACATAATTTTTTTTAAGTGCATACCTACCATACCAACCTAGGCATCTTTTGATTTTTTTCCGTTTTTTTGCATAAATGCGTGACAAATAAAAAAAAAAAAAAACAACAATTTTCTATGTACATAGGTATATCTATTTAGAAAAGTAGGTAAACTTTTGCATATTGCACAACGCTGTGGCTCCATTAGCAATATTTGAGGCAGTATCAATTTAAATGGCAGTGGCAATTTATTTGCCTGGGTGGGCCTTTTATTGCCAGGTAATTTCAGTTGTGAAATGTCAATGTAGAAATTAGAACCACAGTCAAGTGTTTTTTGCTCTTTAAAATCACTGTTTTTGATAATAACTAAAAAACTTTAATTCACTTAATTTCTCTTATTTTCTCTTATTTTCTCTTATTTTCAACTTTAATTTCAAAACCAAGTACAATTCATTCAAAATCGCGGAGAAACCATTTTGAAAAAGGTGAAACGTCAAAATTTGTTGCCTCAACGATGGAAATCAATAATTGCCTTTCATCAGCCAAGCAATATTGTCATTGCCATTGCCTAAGCGTCTCCATTAGCAATATTCAAGGCTATGGCAATGAGCCAAGCAATTTATTTCCTCAAGTATTGCCAATTGAGCCTCTGGGAAGCCTAGTACGTAGATCGCCATTTAGCGGGACTGCAGTTATGGCCGCGGGACAGAGACCTCAAAAACGGGACTGTCCCGCTAAAAGCGGGACGTATGGTCACTAACTTTAAGGTAAACTTTTCGCTTTAGAAACAAGATTTTCAATCTATTTGTGGTTAGGTACAATAATTATATCTAATATTAGCCGTGTTTTTTTGCAAGCCCTGGGGGAATTGGATGAAAAAAACGACTTCGGTGATAAACAATTAACATGTTAAATGCAACAACAACTAATCCCAGAGAATTCTCGGGGCTTAACTTAAGCGCACCGAAAAACTGTGTTACCGGCATGAATTGCATACATGTTATCGATAGTTTGTATGAAAACTCCATGTTTTTTACTGTCATGGCGTCGCTAATCCCCACTGCCGTTTTTTTTCAACCAATTCCCCACGGGCTTGCAAAAAAAACACGCCTATTGTCAACCAAGTAAAAATGTATTTCCTTTACTGAAAAGTTCCCGATTCAAAATTAATAGAAATAAAACAAAAACCAACTATACCTACAAAATATATAACCAAGATTTTACCTTTTTCTATTAACTAACTTCGTCATAATTTCATATTTTTCCATTCATACACTCCTTAACTCGACCTTCACCGATCATTCAACGAACGCAAAAAATTTTACACAAAATAGGCGTTTTTCTTTTTTAGCATCGAGCGTGGCACTGAGCTGTCAAAAAGAAAACTATGTTACTTTTTAACTCGGAGCGCTCCGAGCTCTCAAATTGCATTTCTTTTTT
Source organism: Epistrophe grossulariae (assembly GCA_929447395.1). Lineage (NCBI taxonomy): Eukaryota > Metazoa > Arthropoda > Insecta > Diptera > Syrphidae > Epistrophe > Epistrophe grossulariae. The sequence continues at coordinate 50,932,500 of OV839569.1, forward strand.
AGCTCAGAGCTCGACCGGAGCTCGCTCGATGAGCTCGGAAAAAAATGACCGAGCACATCGAGCACAACGCTGAGCGCAGCTAACTTCATACAATTTTCGACAGATTACTAAGCATATGAGAGTTCAGTGCTCAATTGAGTTTCTTAAATAGATCGGTGCGCTCAGGTCACGCTCTGTTCGGAGTGAGCTCTATTCGCTCAGAGCCCGCTCTGTGCCCCGCTCAGAGCCAAAAAAGAAAAACGCCAATTGAAACTACTGAAATCAATTATTTTATTTCTTATAAAAAAGAGCCACGTCCTGTCTCAATTCAAATGACGTTTGTTACTTGTGTGCTATTATTCGAATTTTTTTTCGGTAGTGACTGGTATTTTATAAAATTTTATATATTTTTTTATTTTATATTATTATTTCATCTCTTAAAATATAGGAAAAAAGAAGAACCATCCAAGAGAAACAAGCTCAGCCGATACACAGAATGCTCCCAGTCGACATGCCGATATTCTTCACAAAGAAGTCAACCAATTCCAGCTTTTGAAGAAGCAAAACGGCGATTGCTTTACAATTGGATAATTTTGTGATTTTGCACGAAATGAAACTGGAAGACCTCAAGACGAGAAGATTTTCTCGAACAAAAGGCAAAGGAGCCAGGACGCTACAACAACCAAGGAATGCAGTTGCTCAAAGAAAAGAAAGAACAAAACACAATTCTTTTGTGAAGATTCCGTTGTTCCAGAATGCTCTTTAACAGTCTGAAGAACAACCAATTCCTTGAGCTGTGTAAGAACCGAGCTGGTACACTGTGCATTGGAATAGCTTTTCAATATCTTTTTAAAGTGTTATAGATACTACTTAGTATTATTATCACTCTATAAAATACATAATTTATAAATGATATCAAAGAAGTCAATCACTATTATGTACAATATAATAAGAATGCGAAACATGTAACCAATATGCACGAAATCAACAAAAAGAACCACTTAAAATTCCAGATATTCCAAACACGCCTTTCGAAATAATATCAATGGATATTTTTGAAATGATGATAAATGGACAAAAAAAGAACTTTCTAATAACAGTCGATCATTATTCAGACTTCTTCGAAATTGATATTTTAGATAACATGTCAGCAAAAGCAACAATATACGTGTGCAGAAAAAATTTTAGTAGACATGGAATTCCACTTAAAGTTATAACTGACAATGGCACAAATTTTACAAGTGAAGAATTTAAAACATTCGCAAATAATTGGGAATTCAAGCATGAAACTTCAAGTCCATATCATCAACAAGGAAATGGGAAAGCAGAATCAGCAGTAAAAATTGCCAAACAGCTATTAAAAAAAATCGATATCATCAAGCACAGACTTTTATAAATCGCTATTAATATGGAGAAATACGCCTAACAAAATTGGATCAAGCCCATCAAAAAGATTTTTTTGTCGGTGGTTACGTTGCGATATACCTAACATCAATACAAATCAACAGATTATAGAAAAAATACCGGAACGAATTCAGCAAAAACGTCTTAACAGTAAGAAATATTTTGACAGAGGAACAAGAAAAGAAAATGTTATTAACATTGGTGACAAAGTGTATATAAAAATAAATCCAAATGACGACTGGATAAAAGGGGAGATAAAAGAATGTTTATCCAATAGAACATATATAGTCATTGTTGGTACAAAACAATACAAGCGCAACACGATCCATATAAGAAAACAACCAGAACCAACAAAAAGCCGTCATAACTATCCAATTCAAAGAAACGAATTAACCCATCAGCACCCAGAATCAACAAAAACCCATCATAACTATCCAGTTCAAACAAACGAATTAACCGATCAGCATCCTGTAATATACCTGCCAGAAATTGAGCAGTTACCAACAACAACAAACGTATTACACCAAGCATCAGAAAAAGAATTATCAATTTCCGAAAATAACCAAACAAATCAAGAAGAAGACATTGAGAGAAGACCAAAGCGTAACATCAGACCACCAAAAAAATTGGAAGACTACGAATGCTCATAAAAGAAAAAAAAGGGGATGTTATAGATACTACTTAGTATTATTATCACTCTATAAAATACATAATTTATAAATGATATCAAAGAAGTCAATCACTATTATGTACAATATAATTTAATTTTATTCATTCTTTTTCCGAGTTTATCAACGTTAAATGTTATATATATTTATTGATATTAAATAAATTGTTCATATCATAACATAAAGTGTGTTTGCATATATATATTTTTTTTTTTCAAATTATCCGTCGGTGCGACTCGTGCAAAGACATTTTGTATAGATTATATAATCGTGGACGCCTTTAGTGATTTGGACGCGACTTCAGCATTAAAATAAGGTAATCTTTAATTGAATTATTATGATTTCATAATAATTTTATCATAAATATCATTATTGTTAGTTTTATCGATTTCAATTAAAAAAGGAAAGGAAACTAATAAAGAGAAAAAACTTGAGTACTAACTTAATATTTTCTTTCAGGTTCCATTGGAAGGACTTTTTCGTTGCAAAAACACCACATGATTAGCTATTGCATCTAGGCCAGTATTGCAGTACCTACTATCAGAACAATTTTTCTTCGGAATTTCACAAACAATGCCATTTTAACAATCCTCAACCGTCTTCGGTGACAACGATCAAGGACAAGTAATCTTAAAAAGAAGATTATATTGTATGTACTTATATAAAACTTTTTTTTTCATAAAATTTTGTATTAGTACATACATAGTACATATTACGATTTTAAATTTATGAAGGCTGCGCTGAAATACTTACTATTTTTTTTATAATAACGGGTGATTTTTTAAGAGGTTTAGAACTTCTTTTAAAAAAAAAACACACAAAATTCGAAAAAATGAATGAAATATTTATTTGAATCGATAGTTTGAACCTTGCAATTTAATGTTTAAAGATAATTTCATGCAAATGTTGACCGCGGCTGCGTCTCAGGTAGCCCATCCGCTGAGTCCAATTTTGGCATACTCTTTCACACATATCGGCCGGTATCTCACGAATGAATGCATGGATGTTGGCTTCCAGTGCGTCAATCGAAGCGGGCTTGTCCCTATAGACATTAGCCTTGACATACCCCCACAAAAAATAGTCTAATGGTGTCAAATCGCACGATCTAGGCGGCCAATTGACCGGCCCGAAACGTGAAATTAACTGTTCACCAAACTCGCCTCGCAATTGCGCCATTGTTTCGCGTGCTGTGTGGCATGTGGCACCGTCTTGTTGAACCCACATATCATGCAAGTCAAGAACTTCCATTTCGGGCAAAAAAAAGTTTGTTATCATCGCTCGGTAGCGTTCACCATTGACAGTAACGCTGCGATTCGCATCATCTTTGAAGAAATATGGCCCAATAATGCCGCCGGCCCATAAACCGCACCAAACAGTGGCTTTTTCGGGATGCATTGGTAGCTGTTGCAATGCTTCTGGCTGATCTTCACTCAAAATGCGGCAATTGTGCTTATTTACGTACCCATTCATCCAAAAATGAGCCTCATCGCTGAACACAATTTTTCGATAAAAAAGCGGATCCTCAGCCAGCTTTCCAAGAGCCCAAAAATTCGGCGTTGTGGTAGGTCGGCTGGCTTTAGTTCTTGCACCAGCTGTATCTTAAAAGGCTTTACGCCCAAATCCTTCCGCAAAATTTTCCACGTAGTGCTGTAACAAAGGCCTAACTGCTGGGAACGGCGCCGAATCGACATTTCGCGGTCTTCTGTCACACTAGCTGATACGGCCGCAATATTTTCTTCACTACGCACAGTACGTAAACGTGTTGGTGGTTTAATGTCCAACAAAGTAAATTTGGTGCGAAATTTGGTCACAATCTTCCGAATAGACTGCTCAGAAGGTCGAGAATGCCGACCATAAAATGGAAGCAGCGCGCGATGAACATTTCGAACCGAGCACGAATTTTGATAGTAAAATTCAATAATTTGCAAGCGTTGTTCATTTGTAAGACGATCCATGGTTAAATTGCAAACCAAACTGAAGCTGTTTGACAGTGACACAAGGTACTAAACACACGTCAGCTGTCAAAACCAGTGTTGCCAAAACCAAACCAGCTAAAAAATCACCCGTTATATAACGCAGTTTACTTTTTGAGATATGGTACGTGAATGACAGGTCCAATGAGTGTTGCATATCTATTCCTACCGTACGGTGAAGCTAGTAGGGATGTGCTAAAGAGCGATTTCAAATGAGCAGCGATCACAGAGAGCAGTACACAAAATGAGCAGCTATAAATAGCAGCTATTTAATCGCTCTTTAGATAGCAGTAAAATTCAAGAATACAGATAGGTTTAAGTTGTTTCTATCTGATTTAAAATTTTTGTCTTGCCTCATTTTTTTGATTTTGATCGTTAATAACAAAAAAGCATAGAATATATTCTTAGAATAATAAGCACAAATAGGAACATTTATTTAAAGGATTCATTAAAAAAAAAACTTAAGGTACCTATAGTTGGTTAACAAAAAGCATAAATAAATATTTATTCAAATAATGCGATAAAAACAAGTTTTTGAAAAAGTTAACACCAACAGGAACATTTCATTTAAAGATTTTATTTATTGCTTGTGCTGTGCACTTTTGTCATTTATTAAGATTGATTTAAAAATATGTTATATAAAGATTGCGAACACAAAAGGAACAATTACAATGTCAAACAAAAAAACAAAATTCGTTAATAAAACTTAAGCAACAAATAAATAAATAAATAAATATAGGAACATTTATTTTAAAGATTCATTCATAAAACTAAAGGTATCAAAGAAGCAAACATAAATATTTATTAAAATAATATGGTAAAAACTCACCAAAGCAAATTCCCCAAATACTTATAAATATTAAAAAAGCCTTTCCCTTTCATTTTCGTAACACATCTACAGGATTTTTTGTTTGCTTTTAATTCCCCACATCCTTTTCAAACAAAAAACTCAAAGAAGCAAACTTCCCAACAAATTAATATACATATTCGTTTTGCCTATTATTTTTTAGATAAAAAACTCAAAAAAAGATACATAAATGTAATTTTCCAATGACCCCCGACACAAAAATACATAATACGATTTCATTTAGCGATTTCAACCTGCTCTTTCTGTTCAAAATTCTCTTTTGCTTCATCGCTTCATTGTATGCGATGAGCAATTTATTTTAAAAAAAGCAGTGAGCAGATAAAATGCTCACTGCTCACCTAATCGCTAATAGATATTTCGTTTCTGGGCATTATCAAGAAGAACAAGAACATAATGCTACATAAATCATCAGAGCAGTTTAAAAAGCACACAGCCAGCTACACACATGACACAATATTATCGTTTTCAATTCTCTGTGTTCTCAGTTTTTTTTACATTGCTCACTGCTCAGTGGTCAAAGCTCACAAAAGAAAGAAATAGAGAATGTTGTTTCTTGCTCATTTTCTTGAAATGTTTCTCCTTAGATAAGCATAGAAAGGGGTAAACGTTTACCTACTGTACGTGGGAAAAAGATGCATGTTCGTTCGTTGTGTTTATCTTTTTTGTGAAATGTTTTTTGATGTGTGTGTGACTGTGTAGTTGTAGTTCATCTGTTCACCTATCATTTGCTTGGACGTTCACCACTGAGCAGTGAGAGCAGTAACATTGAAGAGCAATCGCTACTGCTCTCTGCTCAGTGAAATAGCAGAGTGATTTAAAGCAGCGATCGCAATAGCAGCCGCACCACTAGAAGCTAGACCTCTACCTATAGTCAATCCTGTTGTGCTGGTACAAGAAGGGCCATTAGAATCAAATGTTACTTCAGGCTTGCCTGTGCACCAAACAATATTACGAGAAGAGAAACCAGAGATAAGGAACTTGATAGACATCGGGTTAATGGACAATACAGAAATTGTTATGCGTATTGCAACACGAATTCAAAAGGAAAATCAACACTAGATACGGAATTGGTGGTACAGAACTAAATTGTTTACATTGTTGTATTTGTAATTTCATTTTGTGTCGATGAATAGATGTGAATTGCAACAACAATATAATGCGGTGAGTTTATATGTTTTGACAGTTCTAATTTTTTTTTATTAATATGCTGTGGGGAATATTTTATTTTGGTTACTGTGCCTCATTTACGTCATTTTTTTGGGACAAAATGTAGTTTTTAGTAAAACAATTAATAAATATATATAATATTTTGGTTTACCTTCAGGATCTCTCAACCTTAGCCTCATCGGGTAATGTTTCTGTTTGTGAAAGGAGTGGCCGTCTTTGCACAGTGCCGCAAGTCGAAGGCAAATGAAACTCCAATGCTTTGGAATACTATCCAGAAATAAATATAAACTGCGAGATATTTAGTCCATCTGCTGCAAAGCCAGTTGATTTATATCGATTGGTAATGAAGGAAAGGATCCAGCTCAGCTGCCTCAAGTCCGATTATATGGTCTGCTGCGGAAAACACTTGCCGAACATTAAGTATTCGTAGACTAGAGATTGGAGCAGAAGTTGCATTTGATATATTGTTTGGCCTCCGAATTGTTTTAAAATCGCAGTTGCCGGCTCAGATGACGTTATTCGCATCTACACAGACGAACCGGCTGCAGTTCCTATTCTTAAAAATCCTATCCAAAAAAGAATCAATACAATGGCTTGACGACCATACAGTGCAGCTGAACCAGCAGTTTGTTGCCAGAAGGGACTCTGCTTGTGGGCTATGGACAGCAGTATGCATATAAACCGATCTCTTTCACAAGGTTTCTTCAAGCACGCAAAACCAACAAGAACGACAGGACCAGCAACAAGTGCAAAAGGACCAACAAATTCTTCCACAGAATGGTCCACAAATACGGCCAGCTAGTTCTATTACCGGCAATGAAAACATAAGTTGGCAGTGAAAGTAAAACTATAAATACGCACCAGTTGGCTCTACTGCAGACAAGTTGTTCAGCAAGAAACAAGTAAGTGTTGAAATTGTATAGAAACATGTATTATGTTGTGATGAGCGGTACGCCAATAACAATACAAAATGGGCAGACATTGGTCCAGGCTGCCCAACAACAAGCTGCGCAACAGCAAGTCGATAAACAAAAGCAATTATAGATGCATCAAATCAAGCAGCTTCAACAGTTGATTATGCAACAGAAATATAATCAGCAATTAATTAAAAAACAAATCGCCCAACAAATTCAACTTCTGAAGCAGAAAAGAAATAAGCTGTGGAAGAGTCTATTCTGTGTTCCAGCAGATATGATCGAAAGCGAAACTTGGGGCAAGGCCGGCCACAAGTTCAAGAAAAAGAAAAGTTTCTATTCACCTTCTATTGTTTAATACAAATTTACATTTAATTTCGTTTGTGGCGAAACAGTATCATTATGTAATATTATGGTAATTTCGTAGTTTTTGTAAGACAATGCAAATTTAAGAAATTTAGGTAGATAATAACTGAATTATGTATGTCGTTCAATATTATTATATAGATTTAAAATTATAATTATACTTAAGAACTTTAATAAAAAGACATGAAGCCACGGCTTAATATAATTAAAATGTGTTTTCATTGCTTACGTTTTTACGAATGTTGTTTGGCGATTGCTTTTTTTATTTCTGTTTTTGAGTAAAAGATTTTGTTGCTTCTTTGAACGGCATTGAGTGCTGATTCCAGAAAGGTATCATTCATCTCTGTACGATTAAACGACACTCGAAAACTTTTTCCAATTTTGTCATCATGAAGAAAAATCAAAAACGTTTTCGAGTGTATCTTACCAACTGTATCACGTACAGCGACATTTTTTTGAACGGTGATTCTTTTTCATAGAATTTTGATACTCGTTTTAAGAGCATCAATTGCTGATTCCAAAAAGGTATAATTGATCTCTGTACGATTTACCGTTGACCAGATACACTCGAAAACCTTTTCCAATTTTGTCATCATGAAGAAAAATCGAAAACGTTTTCGAGTGTATCTTACCAACTGTATCACGTACAGCGATGGTTGATACCTTTTTGGAATCAGCAATTGATGCTCCATTAAAAAAATGTACTTTTGGAAGTCCCATGTTGGAACCTGTGTGAGTATTTTAAGAGTTCTTTTTCTCAGAACAACTTTTAAGTAAAAGACAAACACATTAAGTGCTGATTCCAAAAAGGTATCATTTATCTCTGTAGGATGTACCGTTGGCCAGATACACTTCAAAACCTTTTTCATTTTTCTTAATTTTTCCCACTATGAAGAAAATTTTAAAACATTTTGGAGTGTATCTGACCAACGGTAAGCCGTACAAGGTTGTTGATACCTTTTTGAAATCAGCAATTGTTGCTTTAAAAACGAGTATCAAAATTTGTTGAAAAAGAATCACCATTAAAAAAAAATTAACTTCTGGATCTCGCATATTGGAACCTATATGCGTATTTAGTGCTTTTTCTCATTACAACTTTTGAGTAAAAGATTTTAATGCTACTTATAACAGCATTAAGTGCTCTTGCTTCCTCTTGCTTAGATTGAAATCAATTCTTAATTCTACTAAAAATAAAAAAAAATCCATCTGAAAGAAATTTGGGCGTAGTTAAGTTTTCAAAAACATGACCGAATTACTTTTAGATAGAATTTTTTTTTAGTTTTTGATTGAATTGAAAATAAGTTATCTATAACGTATTAAGAGTTGTGCAATTTTCAAAAATCATGGCAGAATTACTTTTAGATAGAAATTTTTTTAAATTTTTGAAAGAATTGAAAATTTTTAGTTACAGCGTTTTTTATGTAACCGTCAGAAGAATTTCGTATGATTTTCTATTGTACCTTCAGCAACCACACAAACACCAACACCAAGAGGTTGTCCTGCTACTTGGAATTGTTCTGAAATCTTTTTGAATCATTTATTACAAGATGCTCATCGACATTTTTACCTGGTATGCAAGTTCATGTGTTGGTGTAAAAATCAACGCGAAATGATTTACATGTTCTTCACTTAGTTTTTGTAGAATCGGCAAAGCAAACGGACATTTTAATTCCAAAAATAACACAAAATTACAAAAAAAAAAACAAATAAATTCTGCTGGTGGAAATTTGTAGTAGTAGTAGTAATTTTTATTGAGATTTCATTTGATATTACATTTAGGGCCAGTTTCACAGTGCACACTTAACAAAATAAGTGGCACTTAATTTTCCCATTTTGGCACCTAAGCCGCAGTTTTACTACCTGAGTAAGTGGAACTTAAGTGGCCAGCATCGGAGACTTAAGTGTCACTTATTCCGATAAGTTTACACTGTGAAATTGGGAATTAGTTTTCCATATTCGGCACTTAAGTGGCACTTACTTCACTGTGAAACTGGCCCTTATTTTTTTATAACTATTGGTCACTTAATATATATATTTGCCGACTTTGAATTGGCCCGGCTACACAGTTAATGTTTTTATTGATTGTTTTTACAGATTTCACTTAGTTGTTTTTTTTTAGAATTGAATAAATAAATGTTTATATGCGTCCACTCAATGAGAACCATACTTTTTTATGGAATATAAAACTTAACCTAGAAAGAAGATAGAGGAGAGAAATGAAAGGGATAACAGTAAAAATGAGAACGGGAAAGATAGACACGCAAGTCAATATCTACTCTCAAAAACACTTGTATGTGTTCAAGTAGTTAGTATCTCATAGGTATATCTGTTTTTTTTTCTTTTTTTATGTAATTTAAATAGGTATTTCATTAGACATTCTTTTGTGTTTACATTTTTGTTTGTTTTTTTGTTTTTTTTTTTTTTTTTAATATTTTTCACAGCTGAGTTACTTATAAATATGAATACATGTATAGACTTAACATAAATTTCTTATTGACTAAGTGATATTAAATGTTATTGTTTTTGATTTATTTTAGTTTCAAAAAGGAAACTGAATCACAAGAGTTTCATAAATTCACAGCCGGCTCAAAAGGCCTCAGTAAGAATAATAGAATAAAGTTTGTATGGTTGAGTTGCTTAAGGCTAGTAATGAATAAATAGCTTAATACTAGGATAAATTAAGTCAAATTTGATTGTTCATATGTTTGCTTATGTATTTTATTATTATTTTTTTTTAGTTTTTCTTTTTTTTTTATTTTTCCATATTTACATTAAGTGATGACTGGATAAAGTCATATATAAGATTCTGGACTACCTAGCCTCTATAAGTGTTTGATGAAGTTTTTTTGTAGAAGGGTCCGAGAAACATATTGTCATCGTTTTGGAGCACAAATTCCGGACTAGAACCCTCACAGAGGATACTTATTGGAGATATATAATATCGTTCATTAATTGAATAGTTTATGTTTTCAGAGAATACGATCTGGAGGATAGGGTTCTCATGATGTTCTAATGCAGCAATTCTTTTCTTAGAAAGAAGAACCAAATAGTTTAGTAAAGGGTCAATACCAGATTCTTCATACAGGGTTTTGTTGGTGTACCATTTCCCTACGTCCTACGTCGTTTTGAAATACAGTTTTTTATGACTCTCCTCTCAAACCTTTGCAATTCCATCGCAACATTTGGGGTGATGTTAAACCAAATTAGGAAGCCATACGATATTAACGGGCGAATTAATGTTTTGTACATTAGCAGTTTAGTTTTTTTTTCTACCTCTTTGGAATTTAAAAGAATTTTGAGTTTCGCTGCAGCCGCTTTCCCATTACGAAGAGCCACTCTTGCGTGGGGGTTCATCTTTAGACGTTCGTGGAGTCGAACTCCAAGATATTTGAAGGATTGTTTTAAAGGTATTGAATTACCTTCAATGACCAGTTTAAGATGACGACTCTCACGCACCGCCAAGTGATGGCCCCTGCCCAAGGCGTTGCGAAAGCAAATGAGCTCACATTTTTTGAAATTGGGTTTTATACCCCACTTGTTATAGTACGGTATGACTTGATTAAGGTGGTTTTTATCTCGCTGAGGGCCTCATGGGGTCTTTCATGGGAGCTAAAAATGATTGTGTCGTCGGCATATAATATTGCATCAGATAAGTTATTTCGTACAGGAAGATCGTAAAGATACAAATTGAAAAGGAATGGACCAAGGATTGATCCCTGTGGTACCCCCGCTAAGATCGGGATAGGATTCGAGTTTATATTTCCCAGGGACACATACATGCTGCGATTAGAAAGAAAGCTAGAGATTATTTAAATGAATTTAGGGGGAAAGTTGAGCTCCTGAAGTTTATAGATAAGACCAGCATGCCAAACTGAATCGAAAGCTTTATTGAGGTCTACTGCACACGCTACCGTGCACATTTTTTGCCTTAAATTGGTCAATATATGGTCTTGAAATGTTAATAGTGCGTGTTCGGTAGAATGACCACGCTTAAAACCAAATTGCTGTGCTTGAATGAGCTCAACATCATCAAAGAAGTTCTGAATTTTTAAAAGTATGATTTTTTCAAGGATCTTCCCAGTGTTGGAAAGCATCGAAATGGGACGAAAATTTTCAAGGCTATTGGAATTGTTACTTTTTTTTATCGGTTTTAGTTTCGCTATTTTCCAAGAAGTAGGGAAATAGCAGTTATTTAGACAATTATTGAAAATTGGAGTCAAAAATTTTGAAATTGATGATTTTACTTTACGGAGAATAAAATTTGGGATGTTATCAGGACCTGTAGATTTTTTATTATTAAGCGAGAAAATTATGGATTCAACTAAATCTTGTGACACAAAAAAGTCAGTTGCAGTATCAGGCGAGTCTGACCTATTCAACGGGCTGAAGTCGTTGACTCTTAAATTGGCGTTCCATATCTGAAAGGTACTTTTGAAGGTGTTAACTGCTAATAAGTTGAGAGGATCACTTTGTTGCATCTTTAGAGCAAATAGGTCAGTATAGTATGATTCAAAGCCTGAAATTTTTTCCGCTGGGGAAGACAAACTTCTATCTCCATAAGATAGTGCTTCATCCGAGTCGGAAACATTACTTTTCCTAGCTGTTATTTGATTTATAACTTTGAAAACATTCGCCGATGGTTTTAAGCTGTTGAGTTTGGCTCTAAATTGTGAATTGAGTTCGATTCTTACTCTGTCTCTTATTATACTGTTAAGGCATCTAATACGGGAGGACAGTTCCATGTAATCTTGATTAATGCGGTCACCTAATCGATGATATATTCTTTTGAGATGTTTTTTCCAAACTTTCCTTGTTTTAAATAACTGAAGGGTATCATCGGATATTTTATGGTGGTTATAACGGATTGATTTCTCTTGACTATGGGAATTGAGGCAATTTATTAAAGAGTTTGAAAAAGTATTAATATGAGAGTCGATTTCTTCATTGGATAAATTTCTATCCGTAGGAGGCGCCTGGTTGTTTAAGGTTGAGTTTAATGAGCGGTTGAAATTAACCCAGTTGGTTTTTTGAAGCATTTATAAGAACTTGGGGAGGTTGGGAAAACAGAAGTGGATTGGAGTTGCATTGCTAGAAATACCGAGAAATGATCTGAGATGGGATCCAGTGTTAAACAGGCAATATTTTCTCTTGCTGAATTGCTAGATCGAAGGTTAGAAGAGGCTATAAAAAAATCGATATGGGACCCCGAGCTAGGTCGCGTAGGGCCCGCTGCAGCTATAATGTACAAATCAAGAAATCTGTTATCCGAATACCATTGAGACATTCGAGTCTCCCCAAAGTGGATGTCGGGAGTTAAAATCTCCACCTATGATTATGAAATCAAAATTGGAAAGATTTGAAAGAAGGTCATCCAAAGCCGTACGCAGAGAAGATCCTATATTACACGGTATATAAATTGATACTAACGCTAAAGATTTTGTAGTATGATGAACTTTTAAGGGGATTGTCGCTTTGGTAGCAGAAATGGTCTGATTATGAAAAAGTTTTTGAGAGAAATCTAAGGATTTATTAATGACGATACCAGTACCTCTTCCATCATTATTCGTAATGATGTTGTAGGTATTGTTAAATCCGCGTTTATTCTTGTTTTTTTTAAAGCAAGTTTCTTGTAATAGGAGCGCTGTTGGGGAAATGTCCACAAGCAGCTGCTCGACTTCTATTTGTTTATCAGGTGCGAGAAGGGAGTTGACGTTTGCTGTTATAATGCTTAAATTCATGGAGGCAATGAAGCTCAGATAAGCAAAAGGTTTTTCATTAACGTTGAGTTTTTGATATTTCGGCCAAAAAGACCGTATTTTGGAGATCAGCTGCCCTAGTGGCACTCCAAACAACTTTTGAGACTCGTTTAGGAAGTCTGATATATCATCACCATCCTCGAAGTTCGGAGGAAGTTCTTGTCTTACCTTCACAGCTTTCTTGGCCGCATTTAGGTAAGGAAAATCTTGTTGTGGTAAACCTTGTTGAAGCAAACCTAATTGTGGTAGATCCTTCTGGGGTACCACTCGATTTGGTGTTAATACAATCTCATTGTTGAGAATCATAATTTTGTTTTTCCTTTGAGAAGATTTGGAGAACACTTCTTCTCTTCTTTTAAGATAGTCGGCTCTTTTTGGGCAACCTCGAAAATTTGCCGGATGTCCCTGCTCACCGCAGTTGACACATGAAGCCACTGAAGATTCACTTTTTGGACCTAGCTCACATTTACCTACTTCATGGTTAATTAGGCATTTAACACATCTTGGCATGAAAGCACAGTACATAGCTACATGGCCAAACCTTTGACATCTGAAACACTGACGCATTCCAGATTTTTTGACGGAATCCCACTTTATTCGGTGCCTTAGCAAGGATTTGATGGATTTGAGGGTAGATATACTCTCCCTATCCTCCAGGACGCAAATAATCAAGTCAAGTGGTATACCACTTTCCTTGGACCACTAGGTTTCAAAATTTTTTACCGATACCCTCATTGAAGGCCAGAATTTCTGCCTCAATTTCAGCGGGAGAGAACTCGCTTGAAAGACCTTTCAGAACAATATTATATTTTTTGCATTCCTGCGGTGTGAAGGAGAATGCCTCAATTTTACTATTTTTTAAATGCTTCTAACAAAAAACTATGCATTTCCAAATCTTTCACATGAATTTTTATTTTGCCGAAGCCTTTATTTTCAAAACGAACATTATGACAATCAAATTTAGACTTACTTATCTCATTTATTAGGTCCTTCGATGAAACTCCCTTTGCGAAGATGGGGGGACACCAATTGATAGGCTCCGCAAGCTGCTCTATTTTTCTGCCCTGTTGAGTATTATCAGGAACCGAATTCACTTGAGGTGAAGAACTGGGACGAGTATTGCCCGCTGGCTGGTCAGGGTCAAGCACCGCATAATAGTTCTGGATATTCACTTTGTCTGTTGCAACTTTTTTTGCATTATTATTCAATGAAATTTGACGCCTTTTTCGCGCCGATACGTTTTCATACGTTTTTTTGTTGCCCTCAAGCATTTTATTGAGGGACGCGAAAACTGTAAATTGGGGATCTGCAGCGGAGCTGGCAGATACATTCACATTTTTTAAGAGAGTATTTCCTATCACTATACTATTTTCTGGAAATAAGTACGGAGTGGCACTACTGGTTGTTGCTTTCTCACCAATGGGCGAAGATAGTTCTTCTGTTTCCATTTCACTTGAGTTTGGTAATGTTAGTATCGTATCTGTGTACGAATTATCCGTTGGGACGCCGTTGGCTTCGCCGGCATCGTCGCCGTAATTATACCAACCGAGACTGGTAATAATTTTTTTTTATCTTCACTATTAATAAGGGAATAGGGAAGGGTAATAGATTTCCCACTCTTTAAAGATTTGGAAAGTTTTTTATCAGGAGGTTCCGAACCATCCATCTTCAAAGATTTTGTTTTAATTTTAATTTTTGTTATTTTTTTATTTTTGTTTGTAATTTCACTTTCAGAGCGCAGTATAAAAAAAACACGCCTTGCCTTCACGACGGTCAACCAAACTCGGTGGAAATTTGTAAACAGAATTTGATTTGACGTTTAAGTGCACTACGTACCTTTTGTTAATAGGGGGGTTCACATTCTCAAATTTGTTTGACAAGCATGGCTTGATGATGTTTGATGGATTTAGCCCATTTTGCGTTCACATTTGTCAAACAGACTGTCAAACATCATTTCTCTTTAGAATTTTAACCATGGCGGACGTTTTGATTGCAGCTCTTGTAATAGATCAAATTTTAGAAGATGAAGACCAAGAAGAAAAAAAAAGTCAATAAAATAAGGGGAAACGAATTTGGACTAAGGAATGGCTAAAAAAGCGTCCAAAATTTTTTTTTCGTTTTGTTTTTATAGTCTTCATTTTTAACTTGCCATGTCTCTGGTAAACTTCGATATATTTCAAAGAATTCCCTCCAAAATTCACAATTTCCGCTTACTGGCTGTTCTTTTCTTTTGATGCGCACAGGTTGCCAACTTTTTTTAGAATGAAATTTCCTCCTGGTTTGACAAGAATGCGTTCATATTCTCAAATATGTTTGTCAAGCAAGCAAAATATCAAAATATGTTGATATCCATCAAACATGCTTGACAAGCCGTTTGATGGAGCGTTCACATTTTCAAATTCGAGTCAACCAAACCATGCTTGTCAAGCATATTTGGTAATGTGAACCCCCCTAATGTCGAATTCCTTTCAAAAAAAGAATCGAATTTTTTTCCAAAAGAATCGATTTTTTTTCTGTCAAAACGAATCTTTCTACACTAGCAAGATTCATTTTGACAGAAAAACATCGATTCTTTTGGAAAAAAATTCGATTCTTTTTTTGAAAGGAATTCGACATAATTCACCTCAGAAATGTTGGTTGGGGATGTGTTTGAAAATTCTTTTTTGAGGGTGCAGACACACTGTATTGATAAAAAAATTTTATTTATGTTGATTTCGTTTGGCAAATCCAGATTTCGATTTAAAATTTGTTTTTTTTTCGATTGATTTGTTTTGTCATGGTATCAGTGTATATTGATTCGTGTATGTGGAATTGGTGGCTGCAAGTTGTACTTTGGGGTTTAGTACTGTAAGGCCAAAATTGTCAAATTAGTGTTCTGACAGATCTGGTTAAAAAAAAATATTTTTATACTTTAAGATACCCGTTAGACTGCATTTTCATTTTGCGATTTCGCTATTAGCTGCATTTTACCTTTGTATATGAACACTATAGTACTCTCATGGAACAAAAAATATTAGTTCAGAATCGCCTCTCACACAGCGCTGCAATCGCCACAATCTGAAATTGGAGAAATTAAAAGGCGGGAGAAAGACAAATCAAAAAGAAGTGAAGATAAGTAGTAAGAACGAGAGGATTATATTAATATTATTCTGACAACAATAATGAGACTAAGGGAGATGGTTAAATTATATTTTTTGACGTGGCATAAAGCAAAATAAGGGAAATAAAATGAAATTTTTTTGTCGTATGGACGAAGCTTATTGTGGTTTGTCATGACAGGGGTATATATATATAGGTTTAGGTATAAATATGTAGGTATTATTTGAAGCGAAATATTTTCAATTTTCAAATTTGATGCAAATTGAATATATCAAAGCAACGTTGTTAAATTTCACAATATGTGAGGTAAATACAACGTTGCTATATTTATCATTTATTATGCTTTTTTGCTAGGTAGGTATATAGGTAGGTAGGTATGAATTGAAGTTAGGTTTTTTTTATCGTTTTAGGTAGGTATTATTATGTGGTAACTATAATATGTTAAAAAATAGTGGAATTAGGTTTTTAAGTTTAAAAACCAATTGAAATACCCGAAAAACCAATTTTTGAAAGAAAATAAATTATTTTCTTCTAAAAACTGTTTTTTTTGTTAAAGGCAAGTTTGTAAAAATTTAAAAAAAATGTGAATTTGGTTTGCAAATTTTCTAAATCGATTGAAATACACGTGAAAACTATTTTTCTAAAAATAAATAAATAATTTTTTAATGGAAAAAACATTTTTTTAATTATCAAATTTTATAAAAATTTTTAAAAAATGGGCATTTGCTTTGAAAATTTTTTAAATCCATTGAAATAGGTACATGTGAAATAGATTTTTCCAAGAAAATTTAACTATTTTTTTCGGAAAAAGCTTTGTTGGTTAAAAAATTATATAAATGAAAATTTGGTTTGCAAATTTTAAAAATCGATGAAATACACTTGAAAACTATTTTTCTAAAAAAATAAATGATTTTTTTCGGAAAAAAATTAAATAGGTAGGTAATATTAAAATTTAGGTTTGCAAATTTTAAAAATCGATTGAAATAGTTAGATAGGTACTCGTAAAACTATTTTTCAGAAAAATTTAATTATTTTTGTGAACCATCATTTTTTGATTAGACATTTTGTAAAAATTTAAAAAAGGGGTATTTCGTATGCAAATTTTCCAAAAACGATAGAAATAAACGTAAAAATTAAAAAAAAAATAAAACAACTTTTTTTCGAAAAAAAAGTTTTTACTTACCTACATACATATATCTATCTACATCTAGATAGAATAAAAAAAATAAATTCGCACTTAAGTATGTAATTCTATAAATATATCAATTGAAGCTTTTTGTCGACAAAAAATTACTTTTTATTGGGAAAAATAATTTTAGAAAAATTAAAAAAAAAGAAAATTGGTATCAAATTATATTTTAAAATTATTCACTTTTTCACATACATTCTTATATGATCTCAATGATTTTTTAACTCAATAAGTTAGCCTGACATTTTACCTTTATTTTAAGACCTTAATCTTACAGATACGATTAATAAAACAGAAGTTATAACCAACCAAATCAATCCTTTCTTACTATTTTATTAAATAAAAAATTACCTACAAAATGTACTCAACATATAACATATTTCCTTAAAACGGTCAAGTGCACGTGCATGAAAATATTTTTTTTATTAAATTTGTGTTTCCATTAAATTTTAAAATAATTACCTTTTTCACGTACATATAATATATTCTTTTATGTTACTCCGCAATGATTTTGTAAAAAAAATGTATCCTGACATTCTACCTATATTTTAAGGCCTCAACCTTAACAATCCCATTATTAGAACAAAAGTTATCAGCCAACCAAGCCAACTATGAGGGGACCTTTACAATTATTATGAATGAAAAATACCTACCACAAACGTTTATTCCTATATAGGTACATATAGACAAATTTTTTTCCGATGCGAACCCAATTTGCCAAGGTTATGGTTTTTTATTTCACACACTCCACCGACTTTAGAATAACTATCTCCCTCCAACCAGTATATTCTTAAAAGCTAACTTTTTTTTTTATTTTGTTTGTAGTACTCCTCTTCCTCATTACGTTTGCCTCGATGAAATTTATTCTCAAAAACCAATTTCAATGTTTTTAGTATGAAATTTTGAATGGTTTTGAAAATTTGTTTGTAGCTGGTACACGCCTGTCATTCCGGCTTTAATTTGAATTTCGAATTTTGAAAATCCGACCATTGGATCCAAAGATAGAAGCATTTAAGTGACCGCAAACGGGTTTTTTTTTAAATTTTTGCAAAAATTTTACAATTCTCCACTGAAACACGTCGGTTGGCAATGAACAACAACCAAATTTTTTTTAGTTTTTCCGAGATTTTTCAAACTGTTTCTTATTTAACTGTTGTGAAGGTCGTGTAGGGTGTACAATTATGAGTGATGTATCAAATTGTGTGTATTTTCTTAGATGCGAATAAAAAACAAACTAATCGTATAGATGCAATAACTAAAGAGTTATGAGGTGAAAAAAAGCCATTTAACACATTACGATTAGATTTTTCGATTATGATGATGATTTACCCATCTGGGTTCACAGGGTTATGGCCTCGCCTGGAGAATCTGCCAGCTTGCGCTACGTCTGTTGCTAGTAGAAACTTTCTAGCTGTAGTGCGTTATAACGGTAAACGGAGTAACGGGGTTAAGTTCCAGTCTGGTGACGATCATGAACAGGAACTAATAAGTTGTTGAAGATAGAAATCTCCAGATTACCAAGCAGGTATCCCCCTCCAAAGAAACAGCCTGGTAGACCGTTTTGACGGTAAACGGGAACGGTATAGGCCTGGCACGAGGCACAGGAACTAATCAGTTGCTGGAGAAGCCTCTTCTGATGCCATGCAGAAATCCCCTCCCCAAAGAACTCTGCCTGGTGGTTTTTTCTAGCTCAATGAGAGAAAAATCTCTTAAATTCCCTGTCCGTGAATACGTGTGAATTGTTGATACAACAACAGTTGGAGCCAGTAGCTCAAAAAGTTGAAAAATTACCCGATTTGCGGTCATTTAAATACTTATGTCTTTGGATCCAATGGTCGGATTTTCAAAATTTAAAATTCAAATTAAAGCCAGAATGACAGTCGAGTACCAGCTATAAAAAATTTTTCAAAACCGTTAAAAATTTCATACTAAAAAATTTAATTAATTTTTGGAGAATAATTTTCATCGAGGCAAACGTAACGAAGAAGAGGAATACACAAGAAAAAAAATTTAAAAAAGTTTGCTACTAAGAATATACTGGTTGGAGGGAGATAGTAGCTGTGTTTTATTTTCCCCAAGATCCGAACCAGATTGGATTTGCTTACAAAAATACATGTTTTACAAAAACAACACAAGATCCAACTTTGTTTTGAATTTGGATTTCCAAATCCATTTTGAACACACACCCTTAATTTTTAAATGTCGTCAGTAGTGTAAAGAAAAAAGGCAAACGGTGTATACGAATAAAAAAAAAACAAAGGAAAAAAAGAGTTGGGTATATAACGTATGTCACGGAGATCCTGGGTTGTTTTATTTTCCTGATCTGATCTGGATTGGATCTGGGGGAAAATAAAACGCAGCTAGTAATTCTAAAGACGGTGGAGTGTGTGCAACAAAACAACATAACCTTGGCAAATTGGGTTCGCATCGGGAAAAAGTTTGCTATACGTATGTAGGTATGCACATTTGTGGTAGGTATTTTTCATTCATAATTTATTAAGGTGCCTTCATATGGTTAGTTTGGTTGGCTGATAGGTAACTTTATTCTAATAGTCGGATCGTTAAGATTGAGCTCTTAAAATTCAAGTTGAATACCTATCAGGCTACATATTTTTTACAAAATCATTTCAGGGTAACATGTATGTTTACAGTACATATACAATATGTGTAAGATACAATAGATTATTAACTATAGTCAACAGCTTTAAAGATTGTAAAAAAAAGAAAAAGAATGGCTACCTTAATCGACACAATGAATGATTAATGATAATTAATAATACATTGTATCTTACACATATTGTATTGCAAACATACTTTTATGTTACTCTGCAATGATTTTGTAAAAAAATGTAGCCTGATATTCAACCTGAGTTTTAAGACTTCAACTTTAACGATCCGATTAGGTATTAGAACAAAAATTATCAGCCAACCAAACCAACCATATGATGGCACCTCAACAAATTATGAATGAAAAATACCTACCACAAACGTGCATACCTACATATGTATAGCAAGTTTTTTCCAGATGCGAAGCCAATTTGCCAAGGTTATGCTGTTTTGTTGCACACAGTCCACCGTCTTTAGAATTACTATCTCCCTCCAACCAGTATATTCTTAGTAGCAAACTTTTTTATTTTTTTTCTTGTGTATTCCGAACGTGGCCGGTCGTGCCTTGCACACCGTGCATTTTCCGGAGATTTTACTCCAGTAATTTTTTTATTGGTTCCTGTGCCTCTTCACTGGGACTGATTACACTCGTTCTCACTCACCGTGAAAGTGATCCACCACCAGGCAGAGTTCTTTGGGGAGGGGATTTCTGCATGGCATCAGCAGAGGCTTCTCCAGCAACTGATTAGTTCCTGTGCCTCGTGCCAGGCCTATACCGTTCCCGTTTACCGTCAAAACGTTCTGCCAGGCAGTTTCTTTGGAGGGGATACCTGCTTGGTAATCTGGAGATTTCTATCTTCAACAACTTATTAGTTCCTGTTCATCGTCACCAGACTGGAACTGAACCCCGTTACTCCGTTTACCGTTAAAACGGACTTCAGCTAGAAAGTTTCTACTAGTAACCAGGCGAGGCCATCACCCTGTGAACCCAGATGGGTAAATCATCATCATAATCGAAAAAAAAACAATCTAATTGTAATGTGTTAAATCATTAATGTTTTAATGTAATTTATGACTTTTACATATCGTTTTACTTTATTTTCATTGCCAGTAATTTATTTTTTTAATGTAACTGTGAAAGAAGTGAATGTAAAATAATCAAAACAGTTCTTTTAATTAATTATACCTATTCATGTAAAAGTGATTTCATTAAATTTGAAAATTCTACATAGAGCGTTCTCGCTCTATAACACGAAATTTTATGTATGTAATTAAAATGGCGGACAGTGGTGAATTCATATTTTTTCACTAGCTCTCAGTGGGAAATTTCTAAAAATTCAATGGTGAATATCTTGCTTCTTCCTTGAGGAAAGGGAGCAGCACCCGCTTCCTTTGTGCGGAATACATCGAGGATTTTAACATGGGCATGTCATTAGCAGGGTGCACATGCAACCATCTCGGTGAAAATTCCACAACTAAATCACTACTTCCTTGGAAGTTGCTTATTCACCATTTGGACTGAGGACTCCGGTGAAAAATATGATGAATATTAAGCGAAGAAATACTTAAACAAAAGTAAATGCTTATTCATCGGATCATTAATTTTGGATGAAAAATATGATGAAAATTCTTTTATGAAATCGCTTAATAATTTGGACTTGTTTTTTCACTACCTCAATATTTGCCAATGAAAAATATAATGAATATTCAACAAAAAAGTCACTAATTGCGTGTTACTTAGTTATTGATCAGCTTAATATTTATTATTTTCGATGAAAATTATGATGAAAATTTAGTAGTGAAATCAATCGGGAATTGGGAGTTGCTTAATCGCTAAATATTTAATTCATAAATTAGAAAAATACTTCTCCTAAGTTGGAACGATTGAATATAATTCAATTAAAATGTAAGTGACCTAAACTCCAAAATGCGTCTCTAAGACGCAAATTATGGTCAATTTTTACCGACCCTTATAAAAACCAAAGCATGAACATACTGTGAATTTTATTTTTCTAAGTGAATTTTTTTAAATTAGATATACACAATGCTCAGTTCATGATAAATGTCTGATGAAAGGATACATTACTTTTCTTCACAGAAATCCTCATATTGATCGCGTCAGGTAAAGGAAAGGGTAGTTTTCATTCTTTTCTTGCTCAGGGGAATAACAAGAAAAAAAAGAGAGCGTCGTGGGAGAATTATTTTTTCTTCTCTCTCAAAGTATACTTTACAAAGCAGACGAGTGGATCTAGACAACGAACTGCTGAACTTATGCATTACTTGTTAACGATTGAATCATCGCATAATTTTACCTATTAAAATAGAATCTTTTAATTCCGCATTAAACTCACTTGATTTTTGTGTGCCAGGTAAAAGAAGGGAGTGTTTCGACATTTTGTCCATTTACAAAGCAGACAATTTGCATAAAACCATGAACTGGTGAAACTATGCATTACTTTACAGTAACTAAATCAGTGCTTGCTGTTTCTTCGAAGAAGTGGCATTTGAATTCAATGTTGAATTCGGCTAAATTTTTCAGTGAGGATGAAATTTCCTACTGGGCTTCCATGATTTAACGCACATTAGTGCAAAAATATGAATTCACCACTGCATAAATTGTTGCAATTCACATCTATTCATCGACAGGAGATGAAATTACAAAAACAACAATGTAAACAAATGAGTTTTGAGGGATGGAATGGAACGTACGAAAGATTCAAATCTTTATAATTCAGTATCTTTGGTTTATACCAAAGATACTGAATTATAAAGATTGGAATCCTCGGCTGTCATTCTGGTTTGCCTACAAGCTAAACAAAATGTCGGACAGTGGTGAATTCATATAAATTGATAAATTGTTGTTGCAATTCACATCTATTCATCGACACGAGATGAAATTACAAAAACAACAATGTAAACAAATGGGTTTTGGGGGATGGAACGTACGAAAGATTCCAATCTTTATAATTCAGTATCTTTGGTTTATACCATACCCAATAGGTTTCGTCAATTCTGTAGTTGGAACGCAGAAATATTTCCAAACGAAAGTTCATATTGGCCGGTGCGGTAGTGTCTTAGTAATTTCATTTAGTTTTATTTTAATATTAAAAAAACAATTTTAAGATTTTGAATAAAACACCAATTCCATTTCACCTACAAATTGTATTGGTAAGTTCTTTTAATTTAGGTAATAAGGTACTATGGTGCGGGAAAAATGTTTCTTTGTTTATAAACCTTTGCTTACTGCGTCATCTACAAGTAATTTTGACGTTTGTTTTTAAGAAAGTGAAATGCCCATTTACTGTGGGGCATGAGCCTACTGCCCAGGACGTTCAATTTGGTAACAAATGAAAGCTGTTGTTGAATTTGTTATATTGTTGAATTATTTCCAAAATCGTTCACGTTTACGTCGTTTAGATATTTTAGTTTGATGTTGGGAATTGCAAAATGATTAATTTATTTTTTTTTTGAAATAACTTCATTATTATCATCGTGCAACATAAAGGAAACAGATTTTAAAAAATACGAAACGGATTTTTCTTTTTATTTAAAATGTTCTTGCAAACAAATTTTCCTACTTTAAATATCTTCTTCTCTGCCTTTTGCACATTTATAATTTAAAAAATCTGTGGTGTGATATTTCTTAATTAAATATATTATAATGAAGTGTACTCTTTCGAATAAACACCTACTTTTGATTTTTGATTGATTTTGAGAAACATGCATTTGCTACACCAAATATCACTACTAAGCGCAACTAGATGAGTGTTTTTCTTTGTTCGTAATATTTGCAACAAGCATTTTGCATTTCTTTATTCAACAGAATATTCCGGATAAACCATTCTGCTGTTGTTTATTGTTATTTAATCACTAAACAAAACGTGGTTTCTTTGTTCTGTTATTTAAGAATGTTTTTTTTTTATAAATCTTTTTCTTGCTTGACCGCAAGTTTTCGGTAAATAAAAAAAATAATTCGGGTTAAATAACGTATGTTTTCACTATTCTGCAGCTCAGTACGTATCAGATGAATTTTTGTAATTGTTAAACTCCTCTTTTTTGTATTTTATTTTATTTAATTTTCAACTGTTCAATTGTTTTGGCATATAACCGAACAAATATTTGCTATTTGTTCTAGGTACTTTGGTTTTTTTTATTCATATCATTCTGGATAAATATTTTGTCTCTAGAGATTGTACTTTTGAAGATGCAATAGAATTAAGTTTGCTCTAGTATTACATCAGACGTTTCCTATAAGCTTTGTTCAGTGATAGAAAGTCAGATCAGAACTACTTAGAACATTGGCCTAATTCTCAAAAATACATACATGTATGTATGTTCCTTTAAGTAAGACATAGATAACTTTGTACATTACGAAATTTTTAACAAGAAGCCAAAACTTAAAAAACCGGTTTCACATTCAACGAGATGCTTATCAAAACGTGTCGTTTCAATAGATTTTTGTAATGGGAACGCCATTCGAATTTTGATAATTTTCTTTGTCGGACCACCGCTGTAGTAAATGTGAACTCCAGTTGGCAAACCGAACCGATCTGATGTATATGAATCGAAGTAAAACAACAAAACGGTATCAGAAAAAAAGGTCAGTATTGGTGCAAATAATGAAATGAAAGCGACATGACAGTGGCTGAATAACAAAGCGAGCTAAAAGACCGCTAGGCATAGGTGCAAAATTTTAAACGATTTAGTAAAATGTTGAAGCATTCTTATCAAATTAAAAATTGTACTAAATTGTTTAAAATTTTGTGCCAACATTTTTAAAAATTCACAAAGTTGCTCGTAGTTAGTAGATCTGTTGACCAGAATGTAGGTTGACAAATAATTTTATTTTTAAATGTATACCTTTATTTTGCTCAATGTACAATGTACAAAGTATTTTACAGTTTTAATTACATTCAAAATATTTTTCTAGGAATTTTAATTAGCAATATATTTTAAATACACGCTAATTTGGCTTTTAAAATAAGTAAAATTATTTATATTTCGTATGTATACTAGATGACAGATTGTTGAATTTTACATTTTACAATTCCAAACAGAGCATGCTGTGCATACCCTGAAAGCTCTCTGGACAGAATGTGTTCGGTAACATTGCATTAAAATCCTATTGCTTTTCTTAAAGCCAGAAACCCATTTCTAAATCTTCATCTTAAATAAAGTTATTTTAATCAACAGGTTTTGAAAAAATTACTTACAAACTCAAAATTTTGAAAAAAAGGAATTTTAAACAAATTTTTTTTTAATTTTACGTTACTGGGTCTGTTTCACAATGGGTACGTTCAATGCATTTCGTTTTACATCTGAATTTTCAGAAGTCTGAATTTTTAGAGCTTCTGATTGGGCAGGTGTCATAAAAAGTTAGATGACTTTTAGTGACTTTTAGTTACGTTTAGTTACGTTCTCATCTCCAAATTCAAATGAAAGGGCGGGTTCAATAAAAATAGCTTAACATCTGAATTTTCAGATTTCTGAATTTATGTCGTTGAACGCAAAAAAAATCTGAAATTTCAGTCGAAAGTCGTTGTGTCAAATTCCTGCATTTACCTAAAGGATTTACATTGAAGCGAAATAAAATAGAACTTTAATTACATTTGTAAATTAAACATTGAGAGTGAGTAGTTGTGAGGATGAAAATATATGTAACTAAATCAGCAACAGGTTTCATTACCTTCATTAAAAGTCCTTTTATTGATATGTATGACTTACAAAAACATAGCAAAACTTTCCAAACATCAATTAAAAAAATTGTTGATTTAAAAATTCACTAAACAATAAACAAAAAGTTCGTTCATTTAAATAAGTATTAAATTTTCATGACAAAAACTAAAAAAATCAACCACCAACAAGACGAAAATTATAAAGTTCAGCTTTTATGTGTGCTTTTGGCACTTCCCCCACCACAAACAACTTTCATCTGAATTTTCAGATGAGAATTTCTTGTCTGAAAATTCAGATGAAACGTAAATAAACGTAACTAAAAGTCACTAAAAGTCATCTATCTTTTTATGACAGCTGGCCAATCAGAAGCTCCAAAAATTCAGATGTAAAACGTAATCGATTGAACGGACACAAAGTTGTATGTGGTGGGGGAAGTGCAAAATCAGCTGAAGCACTGCACATAAAAGCTGAACTTTATAAATTTCGTCTTGTTGATAGTTGATTTTTTTAGTTTTCGTCCTGAAAATTCAATACTTATTTAAATGAACGAACTTTTTTGTTTATTGTTTAGTGATTTTTTAAATCAACAATTTTTTTTATTGATGTTTGGAAAATTTTCCTAAATTTTTTTACGCCATACATATTAATAAAAAAAAAACTTTTAATGAAAATAATAAAACCTGTTGCTGATTTAGTTAGATATAATTTCATCCTCACAACTATTCACGCTCAATCTTTAATCTTTAATCTTTAATCTTTAACATTATATAAAGACGAAACGATTATTTAGTTTGTCACGAGAAATCTCAGAAACTATTTACCTGATTAACTTGAATTTTTTTTTACAATATTCTTAATGTTTAGAAGGTTTTAAATAGCAAGTTTTTGTTTATCTAATTCGTTTGTTTATTACGAAAATTAAATTTTTTTTAATTTTTGGTCAACTTTTTTCTTGATATTGACCCACATATTCACTTATAAATACCAAATTGATTGATACTTAAAAAAAACAAAAATTATTTCCAAGTCAATTTTTATATGCAAATTTTAAGCCCTAAATCTTTTCTTAATTATGCATACCTACAACCTGAGAAATAAATATAAACAAATGTCTAAGTCATTAACTTTTTCTATTTTTTTAAATCCAGAAATTTAATTCAATCGCATTCACGAGGTCGATGCTTTGTTTCATTTCATATCATTTCCACCCTTTTGCATTTTCTCTACCTCCCTTATGTTTTTTTATTTATGTTGTGCAGGTTTCTCTTTGTTTACTCTTTTTCCACAATGGAACATTTTGAGTATAACGCTGCAGGCAGGGATGGCCGAACTAACGCTTTTTGGAATAAACTACATTTTTTACATTTGCTACGTAGTTTAGATGTGTAGTAAACTTTGAAGATTGAATTTGAGTTGAACTGTTTTTATTGAAATTTTATTATTTACCTAGCTTTAGTATGTATGTAGCAAAGGTAACATTTTGTAGTATATAAGGCGCGTAGTAAATTAGCTACGCGTAGTTAATCATGTAGAAAATGAAGTGTAGTTAATTTGGCCAACCCTGGTTGCAGGTAGTCAGGCAAGAAGAAGATGTTTACTTGGGTGCGAAGTATTATACAGATGTATATTTGTATATGCAATAAGTGTTGTATTTTGTGGAAGATAAATGCTAAACTCAATAAATAAAAGACTTCGCTTTTTACAGGCGTCTGCCGTTCATGAAAGTTTTATTGAGAATAAGTTTCAGTTATTTCAAATATAGTTTGGAAGAAGAGAAAATAAGAAAAGAAGGACAGATATAGATAAGATAGAAAGATACAAATGTATCTGTTGAGTGATGAACCCGTGATGCCAAATAAGTGTTTACTCATTAGTATCAACACCCCCTCTCAACGCGGGTTTCTCTTCCACTATGCCAAGTCCTGAGATGAATTTTCGATGTGATGGTCCAAACAGTGTTGTCACTTCATATTTAAAAAAAGTGGTAGATAAAGCTAAAAAAAAGTGGTAGATTCAGATTTTCCGTCGTAGATTTAATTTAAATAAAGAGGGAAACAAATTTAGTTTTTAGTTTTTATTTTTATTAAATATAAAGAATACTCTTTCCGCTGCAACACTACTGTGCGGTAAGAAAGCTAAATTGCACATATACTGGCTTATATTTGTGAACATATATTCTTCATAAATATTCTTTTCCTTACTTAGGTCTTATTATTTTATTTTTTATGAAAATTTAAGAGCGATCTCCTATCATTTTTACTATGTCCTATGAAGTCATTGAATGGGAAAATTCTAATTAATGGTAAAATTGTTTGCTGTCGGCCTTTTGAATTTCTTTCTTGGAGAAGTTTAAGATGATCGCTTGAAAAATCAAATCTTTTTAACTTACTTTTCAGACGGTTTAATTAAAATTTTTCGCATTTTAATTTTTTTTTTTCACTTGAAATGCAATTGACTTCCAATGACCATTCCTCTAGAAAATTTCGAAAACAATAAACGTTTAACTGTTTACCGTTAGTACGAAATCAAAGTAAACAATATAACTCTTCTAAAATAAGGCACACAATCTTAGGAGTAAGAAAATAGGAAGTAGGATCTACTTATTTTTCTTAAGCAGACTAGAATTTTTTTTTTACAAAATAAACGTAGGTATATACCTAATGCAGAAAAAAGAAAAAACGATAGGCAGATACGCGTATATGCAAAATGACAGATGAAAGCATTCACATTGAGTAAAAAAAAGCATTGTGAGATAAAGCCAATAAATGTATTCAGGTAAAACAGCATAAAAAGTGCAGAGAAAAAGATTTTTTTTTTTTTTCAAAAATCGAAGGAGATATTTTATTTATTGTTTTTATTTTTTTTTTCTGGACGAGCAAAAAGGGGTAGATTTTTTTGCTTCCGGGGGAGAAGTGGTGGATTATGAAAATGTTGGAGAAAAGAGGTAGATCTACCACAATTGTGGTAAAGTGACAACACTGGGTCCAAATAAGCTTTTGGTGAGCACGTCAGCGATCATTTCTGTTGTTGGCAAATATTTGACTTCTATCTCACCTTTTTGAAAAACTTCTCTGATATAGTGATGTCGAATGTCGACGTGTTTAGTTCTTGAGTGAAATGTTGGATTTTTTATTAATTTTTGAGCTCCTTGGTTATCACAATAAACGATGGTAGGCTTAGCGTCTTTATTTAAGAACCCAAGTTCTTTAAATAGATTTCGTAGATAAATGGTTTCCTTCGCAGCTTCCGTTAGAGCCATGTACTCTACTTCCGTGCTTGAGAGAGCGACTGACTTCTGCTTTCTTGATTCCTACGTCACAGCAGCATTGGCTAGTATAAACGCATATCCGGTGTACGATTTTCGATCATCTACGTTTCCGCCCCAGTCTGAGTCGACGTATCCAAGTAGTTGTGGGTTATTGGATTTCTTGTATACAAGGCCAATATTTTGAGTGCCTTGTAAATATCTAAGCACCCGCTTAGCCGCCTTCCAGTGTTCTTTTCCTGGATCTGAATTGTACTGGCTTAGCACACTGACAGTATGTGCGATGTCTGGACGTGTTGAAACAGCAAGGTACATAAGTGAACCTATTAATGAAGAATACGGTGTATTTTCCATTTCAAACTTTTCTTCTTCAGTTTTCGGTCTGAACAACATAACATAACTTTTGATTCGTTCATTCCATATTCAAGTAAAATATTTTGTATGTATTTAGATTGGTTCATTGTCACGGTATTTTTAGATATATCTTGATTAAATTCAATACCAAGGCAGTAATGTAACTTACTTAAATTCTTGCGACATGTGATGCTTCAGCTTTTCATACGAATTTAAATTGTTTGTTGCGACGATAAGATCATCCACATATATAACGACAACCATGTAGGTGTCTTCAGTCTCCATTATGTATATGCATTTTTCGGTATTTAGCGGTTTCAGTCCTAAATCCAAAAGTTTCTGCTCGAGCTTGAGGTACCATCTTCTTCCCGACTGCTTCGCCAGGTTTAACGAAACCCTCAGCCTGAACAATTCTTCTTCAAGATCTCCGTTTATGTACGCCATCTCGACATCTAATTGAAAAAGTACTAAATCAAATTCTGCTGCAAGCGCCATGAGAATCCGAATTGAGCTTTGTCTAGCTACCGGTGCAAATGTCTCTTGAAAGTCGATACCCGGTTGTTGTGAGCAGCCTTTAGCAACTAATCTGGCCTTGTGTCTCTCGACAGTTCCATCAGCATTGAATTTGGTTCTTAAAACCCATCTGCAGCCTATGACCTTTTTATTTTTCGGACGTTCCACGAGTTCCCAAGCTTTAATGTCACGAAGAGCATTAAACTCTAACTGCATCGCAGTTTTCCATTCACTGGAATTCGATCCGTCCATTGCTTCAGTCAGTGTTGGATTGATTTGTATGTTGACTTGGTTTGCTTTTTCTGCTTGTTCAGCTTTTGGTTTCAGTTTCGCCTCAAGCATGTTAAACAATTTTCGGGGTCTGCCCCTTCTACCAGTCCTTTCAATTTTCGGCCTTCCAGGCCCCCTCTTAAGTGGAGTTTCTTGTTGATTGTATTTCGGCTCGCTAATTGTCTTTATATTTTGATTACTTTCGACACTCTCATCGTTGAAAATTTTTGATTCACTGTCTTTTATGTCTTGTCGATTTATATTTTCAATTTGATCTTTGATTTTTGTTTCAGCCGGTTTTTTTAAATTAAAAATAGTTTCAAATTCCATGAATGCACTTTGATTTTTCACTGCTTCATTATATTTTGATCCTTCAATAAATTTAACATCTCTGCTAACAATTACCCTTTTCGCCTGAGGATCCGATAGAGGGTAAGCTTTTGATGAATGTGCATTTTATTGATCTTGATTCAAATTTGCCCTTGTTAGGTTTTTTGTTCAGAGCAAATGCTTCACAGCCAAAGATTTTAAAATGCGAAACGTGTGGCTTATATCCATATCTTACTTCAAAAGGCGTCATGTTGCTGAGTTTCTTGGTTGGACATCGATTCCTTATATACGCAGCTGTGGCAAAAGCCTCACCCCAGAAACTTGGCGGAAGATTTGATTGGAGCATCATACACCTAGCCATTTCGACTAGTGTCCTGTGCATCCTCTCTGCGGTTCCATTTCGTTGAGGTGTATGCGCTACGGTGTGTTCTCTTCTTATTCCGGCTTGTGAAATTAGGCGTGAAAAATCCTGTCCGCAGTACTCTAGTCCATTGTCTGTGCGCAACGTTTTTATTTTTAGTTCCGTTTGGTTTTCATTCAAGTTCTTAAACTTTATGAATGCTTCCTTGACGTCACTTTTCGCCTTCAGGAAACAAACATCCACAAATCTTGAATAGTCGTCCACAAATGTTCCGAAGTACGAAGCACCACCCACTGTTGTTGTTCGCATTGGGCCACACACATCGGAGTGAACTAACTCCAACAATTTGTTTGTTCTTGTCTCCGATTGTAATGTCCTTGAATGCAAATTTCACACATAGTGAGATGACCAGCAGGTAAATGAGGAATACCTTTTACCATATCTTTGGCGATAATCTTCTTTAAGTCTTTTTCGATAAGGTGACCATACCTTTGATGCCATTCGTCCAGCTGGCTTGGTTGGTCACTGGCAGCTGAAGTAGATTCGCAGCTTGGTTCGATGAAATACAAATCGCCATTTCTTGTTGCTGTTAAAATAATTTTATTTTCGTTGTTTCTGAACACAGCATCGTTCTGCCCAAAATGAATTGTATATCCTTGTGTGACTGTCTTGGCAATTGATAAAAGGTTCGTCTTTAATTCTGGCACATACAAAACGTTGTCCAACCGAATGGTTTTTGTATCGTTTTTACAATTGACTTTTAAACGAATGGTGCCTTTTCCCAGAATATCCGTGGTCTTATCTACGGCAAGTCGAACAGATTGATTTCTTATTTTAACAAAATTTATAAGTTGTTCTTTGTCATGACACATATGGGATGTCGCCCCACTGTCGATGCACCAGTTAGATCCAATCGAAATTGAACCAGCCTGAAGTGCGATTCCACAAGAAATTTCTTCGTCGTGAGGTTTATGATCAACAGCTGTGAATGCATCTTCTTCGGCGTTTGAAGCACTCTGTTTGTTTGCCTTGCCTTTGCTCCAACAATCTGCGGCATTTATATGTTTTTCTGTTGCTTGTACTACCGCCTGGCTTGTTTGCAAATGTTTGTGACTCGGTTTTTCTCTGGAAATATCGATTTTGTTTTCCATATTTAGCATAAAATGCATCTGCATCATGCTGTTGCTGCTTTACTTGGCTTGATTTTTCTTTTCTGCCATTAAATTCTTCCAGGAGTTTAATCTTAAGCGCTTCAGGTGTTGGCAAATCGTCTCGTGCAACGAAAATTTTCATAACTCTCTGCGATGCTGTACAACAGAAGAATGGTAAGCAAGTTTTCAGCTATAAAAATTTCCATCTCAGACAACTTGTCGATCGTGCCGAAAAAATCATTGAGGTGATCCATCATGGTTTCACCGTCTCTCATCTTTGGAAATAGTAATTGCTTCAGTAAAATGGCTTTGCGCGCCGGTCCTTTGGAGTGGTAGACTTCATCGAGCTTCACCCAAACAGCATTTGAGGTACAGCAATGTTTAATGTGGCAAAGTTCAGATGGTGACATGGATAACATTATATCTGCCCATGCCTTTTGATCGGCAACTACCCAGGAATTAATTTGAATAACATTACTTACTGCGCCATTTTCATCCAGGACTGGCTCCGGTTTTTGGTTCGATCCATTTACATAATCCCAGTGGTCGTTCTTTACTAAAATAGCGTGTATTTGGAGCTTCCATGTATCGAAATTATCCTTTTTGAGTTTGTCTATATGAACAGATTGCCCCGACATCGTTTATATCTAGAACAATCTACGACTCAATTTGTATGTCTGATTTTCTTACGAAATAAACTTATTTTAATGACGATTACTTATTTAACACTTTTGTGTGGAACATAAATGCTAAACTCAATAAATAAAAGACTTCGCTTGTTACAGGCGTCTGCCGTTCATGAAAGTTTTATTGAGAATAAGTTTCAGTTATTTCAAATATAGTTTAAAAGAAGAGAAAATAAGAAAAGAAGGACAGATATAGATAAGATAGAAAGATACAAATGTATCTTTTGAGTGATGAACCCGTGATGCCAAATAAGTGTTTACACATTAGTATCAACAATAAGAAAATCAACGGGAGATAAAGATTATGTTTATGTGTCAAACATGAACCTACTTAACATAAAAATAGGTAAACCATTTTTAAGAACTCACATTTATCAAAACGTAAGTGTATAATGTATAAACTTTTTGTTAATAAGACGAAATAGAAATTAGGTACGGGTAGCGGTAGCCCTATTTAGTACTATCGGTATATATGTATGTTAATAAGAAGAGAAACACAAATAATAAGAAAATTATTATTTTTGTTTTAGTGGACTGTATTGAATGAAATTCAAAATAAAGTTTTTTTGTGACCTCTAGTCCAATGCGTTTCGCCCAGGCACGACAGTTGGGCTCATCAGTTAGATGCTGTCATACCTTTCTAAGACGCAATTTTTTGGTCGATGGTTACCGACTCTTATAAAATTTGCAGCATACATACACTGCAAATTATATATTTCTAGGAGAATTTGAATAAATTCGTGCACCTAGAAAAATAATGCAAATTGTATAAGAGTCGGTAACCATCGACCAAAAAATTGCGTCTTAGAAAGGTATGACAGCATCTAACTGATGAGCCCAACTGTCGTGCCTGGGCGAAACGCATTGGACTAGAGGTCACAAAAAAACTTTATTATGTATGTTAATATTAATTCTTAAATTTTTGCGAAGCAAGGCGAGCACGGGTCTACTAGTGTTTAATATACGAATGTAATTAAAGTTCTATTTTATTTCGCTTAAATGTAAATCCTACAGGTAAATGTAGGAATTTGAAACAATGACTTTCGGCTGAAATTTCAGATTTTTTTGCGTTCAACTACATAAATTAAGAAATCTGAAAATTCAGATGTTAAGCGATTTTTATTGAACCTGCCCAATGTCTGAGTAAATTTCTAGTTAGTTATCCGACATTTAATTTATAATAAAATTAAATCCTCCCATTAAAAACTGCGTTTCACAATGATCAATTAGCTATTCGTTCGTTATTCCAGTTTTTCAGACAAATTGAATTTGAAACATTGAAGAAAAAATATTTATAATCATCAAATAGTAAGTTTTTTATGGTGGGTCATCTTATTGTATATGTTAAAAGTTTCGAGAGCGTTGTTTCAAAGAGATGTTAATAATAAGAGGTAAGTGTTTTGAATTGAAGTGTGAGTGTTAGTGAAGAATGTTTTGAATTTTTAATTGTCAGTTTAATTTGCTAATCGGCACTTCATCTTGCCAGTAAAATACTTAGAACTTTAATTTCCAATTAGACGTATTCAAACATTGTGAAACGTAAATGAGGTTGTTAACTGTCGAATAAGTTCCATGTAGCTTAATTGGAACAAGTTCCATGTAGCTTAATTGGAACAAGTTCCATGTAGCTTAATTGGAACTTCAATCAGACATTGTGAAATAGACCCTAAATAAAATATTTTATGTTGAAGCATAGTACGCAGCAAAAACGAAACAATTTCCATAAAAAAACTGAAATAGCGAAATCATAAATGAAAAATTTCGTTTTCATTTTTGTTCTGAAGGACGCTGTACAAAATAAAACGAAATACAGATTAGGTCTGTTGCTAAAAGTTGGTCAAATGTCAAATTTGAGGAGTGGTGATAAAATGCTCTCAATTAGACAGAAAACTGGGGCTCTACAATGTAACTTGATTCTACTTTCGAATCCATTCGAAAGTTGTTTTCAATGCTTATTTTAAGTGGTAATATGTATGAAAGTGGGATCAAATTTTGGTGCTTTCGACTTTTTGCAACAGAATCTTTAACTAGCGCTGTTCTATTTCCATTTATATGCGTTCGCTAAAGAATTAGCGAGCTGAGATTTTGCGAATTCAAACATTTTTACTGTAGAATCGAGTTACATAGTTGGGTGCCTGAAAAAATGTCTGGAACGGTTTTCGCACTAAATTGGACTACTTTTTAAACGTCAAAAAATATATTCGACTAGAGTTGCTGTAGATCAGTGATAAATCTTAATAAAAATTTTCAAGAATAATATTCCAAGAAAATAAAATGTTAACAGAGAATAAACGTACAAGCTTACATCACTGATCTCTATATACACTTTACATTCATACAAAATTTTTGAGGCAAAAATATAGTCGTGGCCGTTACCCTCATATAGCAGTATAACAGCGGGGCCAGCGGTATGGGCGCTACTGGACCTGGATTTTCTTTTATTTTTTTCATTATTTACAAACGAAATGCTTTTTGGCATCAAATAAATGCTCAATTACGGCAAATATCTTCAATTTCTTTTTTAGTGTGTACAGAGAGAGATATGAGGTCGTGGCCGGTACCCTTTCAAAAATTGCCTCACAAAAACTGTTATACATTATAGGCTATTCACTATCCAGTGTATTATTATTATCAAGTACATATATTAACATACAAACAAACGAATCTTTAATTATACATTAAATTATGAAGCTTAAGCGTGTTTTCTTCAAGTAGCACTATATTATTATAATATAAGAAATACTTTATTGTAAATTTTAAATTTCTTTTTGACAAATAGTTTTGCTTATTGACGTATATTTTTTTGTAATTAGTTGATTAGTTAAAATATTAATAAAATAATAGAAAATATGCTTATCTTTCAATACTTAAATCAAAATAAAATTAAAACTTGGGCAACCTTGGCCGACATTGATTTTTGTACTCAACTGACAAATTACGTCATCATACATAAGGCAACCAGGCATTTAAAATCCAGCCCAGACATAGCCAGACTAAATTCTTCGGACTAAAACTGGCAAGAAGGGGAAATGTTTTTCTCTCTCGAGTGCGATCTCTTTTACAAGAATTAGCACAACTTTTGAAGTCTGGAAAGACCGGACTAAAAATGACCAAATATGTTAGTCTGAAGCTGTTTGAAACTGGGTATGGAACATACTTATTGTGATACAAAAACAGACCAAATTAGTCACGCCTATTTGAACCCAAAACCGGCTCTGTAGACCGAATAGTTTTCAAAATACAGCTCATTTTCTATTTGTTTTTAGGTAATCCCCATTACTCATAATAATCTTAATTTACAAGACTTAATTAATATTGAGTTCATTGTTTCAATTGACAAAACAGGAATATTTACTCTTTGTTGCAATTATAGGCGTGTTTTTTTTGTAAGTCCGGGGAGAATTGGATGAAAAAAACGAGGTCGGTGCTAAAAAATTTACATGTAAAATTCAACAACAACTAATACCCAGTGGGCTAAGCTAATCCCAGAGAATTCTGGGAGCTTAACTTAAGCACACAGAAAAACTGTGTTACCGGCATGAATTACATACATGTTATCGATGCTTGTATGAAAACTCCATTTTTTTTTTCTGTGATAGCGTCGCTAATCCCCGTTGTCGTTTTTTTCAACCAATTACCCCCGGGCTTGCAAAAAAAAAACACGCCTTATATCACATGATTCATTCGTCCAACTTAAATGTCACTTCGAATAATCTCGCCAACGATTATTGGAATAGGCGTGACTAATTTAGTCTGTTTTTTTATAACAATCTGTATTACATTTTATTTTGTAGTAGTTCAAATTTTTTACATTTTATTCATTGGGCTAGAATAACCGTACCCGTCTAGAAGAATCTATCAGATCGGAGTATATTGTATGTATCTATAAAAATGATTGAATCGTTATTTATATATGTATATATGTATGTACATAAATATATATATACACTTTAAAATAATAAAAACGAAATTGAGGTCTTAACCTATTTAATCACAAAATAACACACAAGCGCCACATTAACTAAGTAAATAAGTTTCAATAACAAGTGTAATCAAAACCAAACAATGAAGTATTTTTGTAAACATATGTATTTGAATCGATGAATGTTTTTGTATTTATTTTTTTAGATTTATATAGTTTATACAAAGTTTTCTGTTATCAAATTACAGATCTCAAACAGAAGCCATGCGTGTTTTAATCTTTTTGGTTGGCTTCACTGTGGCAGTAAATGCAGTTACTTTCGATGCCATCGTGAAAGAGGAATGGCAAACATTTAAAGTAAGTTATGATTTTCTACAATCTGCATTTTATTAATAAGCTATTAAATTATATATCATACCAATTGTGAGTGATTGTATGTGCGTGTGCGTGTGTGTGTGTGTATGTGTGTGTGTGTGTGTGTTAGTGTGTGTGAGTGTGTAGGGAAACTTGTAAAATAAATTCAAAAAGTAAAAACCATTGAACAATCCAGAGGTAAGCTGACTCATTTTTTCATTAGTGATTTCTGAGAAACTGATAAACATAAACGCGAGACGCAGTAAATCGATAGCCTCTTTTGAACTTTAAATTTTGAATAAAATAATATGCACTTCACCTCACAATCATCATCGACCCTGTCTATAAATTTACATTCAAAGAAAAATAACAACTACGTATGTACATACATATATTGTATGTAATTGTACATATGTACTTATCTTATTTATTATAAATTGTATATTGTACTGTATTGTGTTGTATCACGTATGTAATTGTTCATATTTATTGACAATACATTTATTATACAAAAAAGTTAGATCAGAGCAGGTCTAAACAGCAGAAATTCAAGAAAAACGTCAGATCAAGTTAGAACTAAAAATGGCTGCCTTACCATCTACAAAAAATCTTCCATTTATGTACATAATAGACTGGTTCTAGATCGACAAGTATCCGTCTTATTTTAATGGAATCAGAATTGATTAAATTCCACTTTTAGAAGATTTTTTGTATTTACCGCAAATAAAAATTATGAATAGGCGTCTACTTATTATTGATTCTATTTTTGTATTAATGATGTTTAGAAGATGATATTCAAAGGAAAACGTACGTCCAAGAATATTTCAGATGTTCAGGACAATACCTAACAACTTTAACTTCGGAAAAATAAATACATAGATACCTACCATACCACTACTACTTTGTATAATGTTTCTACCTCTTGACATTGGTATTTACAAATAATTTCATTCACTTGGCATGTGAGAGGAAAACAGCTATTTTTGTATTCAGGGAATTGTGGCAAACTCAACTAAAATTTCACTTCCTTACATTGGTGAAACTGATATATATTAATGATTATAATCAAAAAGGACTAAATATAAAATGAAATAAAGAGAGATTCCGTTCTTAACTGTTCCAGACAGTCTCATTGAACAGAAAAAAGTTTCTCTTTGAAACAGGGATCTGATCCGAAATGCTTAGCAGTCTGAATTTTATGGAAATTCAATTTTAAATTTCGCATTAATAAATAATTCCAATTGGCGTACCAATTTTATTCTTAAAAATATATACAAAAATTAGATTTGTCAATGAGTACAGATGGTGTGCAACGCGTAGGTGAACAAACAATTTCAGAAGTTTTTTAATAAATTTTTAACAAATTTATTAAAAAAAAATACAATGTTTTTTCTTTTAAATTACAAAATAATTGTATTTAAATGAGCCGATAAGTTTATGTTTTATGTTACAAGTTATTAATATGTAGTCTATTTTAATAAGTTTTTGATAAGAAAAAAATAAATAAATAATTTTATTTAAATTCATCACACATACTTGCGGAACAAAAAAATTGGATTTTCCAAAATTACTACAAAAACAGAAAAAAATAATCGACTGACTTCTTCAAATAAAATCTCTAAACCACAGCTTTATGCAACTTTTGGGATTATATGAACAAATAAGAGTCTACGATTATGTACGTATATAAATCTTGAAAAACAATTGAATTTGGATAATTTTTTTTCAGTCTAAAGAGAGCTATGGTGAATAGTAAAATAAATAAATAAATAAATAAGCTTATAACTTGACTTTAAATAATCGGTTTAAGGTTAAGGTGTAAAAATTGTTATGGAAAATTGATACTAAAACAATGTTTGACTGAAAAATCAATTCGATTCCTTTTATTCTAAATTTAAAAATAAATGAAAATTTCAGAATTAAATAATAAATAGAATTAACCAAAATAAATAAAACGAACCAACTTTTAATAATATGAGTCACTTGTTTCCATAAATATTAAATTTCTAAATAACTTGACTACATCGCCATTTATAGCTATGAACCATTTCGTCGCTAATAGGTTAAATCATTCAAAACTTGATAGAACTTGACTCCATATCTCGGCTTACATAATACCTCCGAGTTCTAATATCGACGTTTACGAAAAATTTAATGACTGCGTAAAAAGTATCTATAGGCGTTTTTTATTGGGAACCTTTAGCTAGCACAGCAATGCAAGTCCGGATAAAACGTATAATCACTATCGAATTCCTTTCAGCCAAAAAAAATCGATCCCTGTGAGAGATTTTGATCCCGGACCAGTTTTGGCATTCCTTTCAACCAAAAAATATCGAACCCTCATGATTTGGGATCAAAATCTTTGATCCCGATTCCAAGAGAGATTTACACCTACACAAAACACGCACTTGCACACACACAATAGTAAAGTGACGGAAATTATTGTTGTTTACTTTTTAGAAGTTTTGTGAAAATAAATTTATATTATTCCTTTTTCGTGGCCTTTTCAAATTTAAATTGTTATTTAAATACACTGCCACTCATCTGAATAGGTTCAAATTTTTGTTCACCTTACTGTTAGCCTCTCTTCATATATATTGCAATGAAACATCTTTGTTATATATGAATTGAAAGAGCATCATTATACGCTTAGCTTGAGAGACAAAATGTTGTCTTAAAGCTTACCGTTATTCTGAAAAGCTAGGTAGAACAAATTTATCCGTAGAAGTGAACATATTTTTTGGCTCAACTGAATGGGTTCAACCGCAAAAACTTTAGTTTACGTTGAGCTGTTTTGTCTGTCAACAAATCTAATTGTGTTTTACCTGTTAACATCGAAAATGGGTCGCGAAAAATCATTAAGCGAGGCAGAAAAGGGAAAAACAAAAGCATTTCGAGAATAAGGCCTAAACCAGCGATGCATCCCAAAAAAAAACTAACAGAAGCGAAAATGTAGTGAGCAGTTATTTTCGAAACGTCGAAAAGTATGGACAAAATATGAAAGGTGGAAGTTTTACGGCCACATTAATAGAGAAGAGCCACGTGCAATCATCAAAGCAGCTTCCAATTCTCATGATTCCGCGTCAAAAATCAAGATAAAAACCGTTGTTACATTTAGTTTGGCTGTGTGGATAGGGGCATTATCATGTTGGAATACCACGATATTGGTGCAAACAGATCAGAAATCTGTGTGAAGGCCTTTTCTAGCACACCTTTATACGCATATGCATTGATTCTCGATGTAAGAAATTGGAGTTCGAAGGTTCCATAGAAGGAACCCACCATGACACCATGACACTACCTTCACAGCTATGCAGACGGTTTAAATAATGCTCCTCTTTTCGTAGGTCATGAAAACAATAATTAAAGCCATCGGGGCCTCTAAATTAAACTTTTTTTCATCTGAGAAAATCATTTGTTGCCACTCCAACTTCCACGACATGTATTTTTTGCTAAATTGGAGAAGAATTTCTTTTCTGGGTTCGTTAAGTGTTGGTTTTTTCAGATTTTTTTTCTTTTCAAATGTTTGGCACTTTAAATAACCCTTTTTACCGTCGCCAAACTACATGTTACATCGGTTTAAAAAAAAAAAAAAAAAACAACACAAACATATATATGCCAGTAAGACCTAGGGTCTTATAAATTAGGCAAATGTTAGAAGAAGTATCTTGATTTTTGTCGCATAATCATGAGAATTGGAAGCTGCTCTGATAATTGCACGTCTATTGGCTCTTGATGTGGCCATAAAACTTCCACCTTTTATATTTTGTGCATACTTTTCGACTTTTCGCAAATAACTCTTCACTACATTTTGACTTCTGTTAGTTTTTTCGCGATGCATCGCTGGTTTAGGCCTTATTATCGAAATGCTTTTGTTTTGCCCTTTTCTGCCTCGCTTAATGATTTTTCGCGACCCATTTTCGACGTTAACAGGTAAAACACAATTAGATTTATTGACAGACAAAATTTTGAGTAAAATTGACAGACGCAGCTCAACGTAAACTAAAGTTTTTGCGGTTGAACCTATTCAGTTGAGCCAAAAAATATGTTTGCTTCTACGGATAAATTTGTTCTACCTAGCGTTTCAGAATAACGGTAAGCTTTAAGACAACATTTTATCCCTCAAGCTAAGCGTGTAATGATGCTCTTTCATTACATATATATCAAAGATGTTTCATTGCAATATATATGAAGAGAGGCTAACAGTAAGATGAACAAAAATTTGAACCTATTCAGATGAGCGGCAGTGTACATTTATGAATTCGAAGAACGACGGTGACAACTGAAAATTGGTGTTT
The DNA here is from genome assembly GCA_929447395.1 of Epistrophe grossulariae. Lineage (NCBI taxonomy): Eukaryota > Metazoa > Arthropoda > Insecta > Diptera > Syrphidae > Epistrophe > Epistrophe grossulariae. The sequence continues at coordinate 50,973,670 of OV839569.1, forward strand.
GTCCGCTGTTGAAGCTGCCGAATGCATTTACTGTTTTGCACAATCTATGTGGACTGTAGAATAAGGAATACAACGCCGCCGTTGCTGCAGCCTGAATTTTATATTTCCTGGAGAAGATCAGTTTTGTGCCGAGCCCACACCGATCTGCCCAAAGCGTTTTGTAGGAGTTCTTCCAAGGTGTTAGGATGCTTTCCAGATACTGCTACGGCAACATCGTCCGCATAGGCTATACCTCTGTAGATCTCCGCTTCTAGGCATATTAGTAACTCATTGACTACCAAATTCCAAAGAAAAGGGGAAAGGACGCTACGTTACGTACTGGAAGAAGACTGATTGATTTTATTGTTCACACTTGTATTTATAACATAATTATTGCTTATTTCTATTACATTTTGCTTACTTAAATTTCTCAGAATTACAATAATTTATAACATTTAGGGCCAGTTTCACAGTGCACACTTAACAAAATAAGTGGCACTTAATTTTACCATTTTGGCACTTAAGCCGCAGTTTTACTACCTGAGTAAGTGGAACTTAAGTGGCCAACATGGGAGACTTAAGTGTCACTTATTCCGATAAGTTTTCACTGTGAAATTGGGAATTAGTTTTCCATATTTGGCACTTAAGTGACACTTACTTCACTGTGAAACTGGCCGTTAGATTTCCGAGAATTACAGTATTATTTGCAATATTCTCAGAAGGAGAATTTGCTTATTAAATTGTTTTGGTAATTGGGACAGTGGGAAAGTGGGAATATGATTACTTTAGCAATTTGGGTGACAGGAAGGTTTCTGCATATCTTAACATTGGAAGGTGTCGTGTTAACTCCCCCTTCTTAAGTATCTGCTTCTCACAGATTATAACTTGGGTTTTATTAGTTCCGTATGAGGAATCTGGATGATACCAGGTTCGAACGAGGAAATATTAAGTTTTATTGGTTCGAATGGTGGAACTATTAGCCTTTCCCTATCCTTCGATTGTTGTTGTTTTAAAAAAAGGAACAAGATCAAATTAATTGCAATACCTATGAGCAAAATAGTTATATCTGAGCCTAAATATAGTTCAGTATTCGATGATATATTAGAAAGTCTTTCTACGTTGTCTAGATGTAATTTATGTAGGTATTGAAGATCAAGTTTTATTTCTCCTTCAGTGAGGTTGGAGGCAGTATGTGATATGTTTTACTTTCCCAGTATATTTAGTGTTATCTACTTCTATGGATTCATTGTAGAAATTAATCAAGAATGTTCCGTTGAGGGTTTGGAATTGTCTTCCATAAGTAATATTACCAATATAATTAGTCAAAAATAGTGTTCCCTGGTTAATTAATTCTATCACCGGCCTACTTTCAAAGTTGAAATCACATTTAACTTGTTGTCCGTTTAGGAGCTTGGGAACACAGTCATTTGGGCTAAGTCTTTGGAGTTGTGATCTTTTGCATAGCAGAGTTTCCTCAATTTCTATGCATTTGCCTATAATTCCATATTTAAAGTATTGAGAGATGAATAAGTTTGAAAAGTCTAAGTGTACTCTTTTGTTGTTTTTGATTGTAGATCTGACAATAATATTGTTAAATGCTGTATCCTCAGTTTGAGGCAAACAACTAACGTAAAGTAAAATTGAATTTTTAACGAGCATCATTGGTTCAGCGTATTCTATAGCTTGAAGCTCATTCCTAAATGGGAGTGTTTCTATTTTTGAAAGGATATCTGCTATTTCTACTTTGTTTAACAAGTTTGAATTTACAATTCCGTTTTTTGCAAGTTGCCCTCCAAGAACTATTTCTCCTATTTCCTCCTTTAAAATGCTAAGTTTATTGTAGATAATTTGTTCATGTTTTTCGGTGAGATTTACATTGTTATTTTGGCTTACAATGCTGTCCCAGTCTGTTGCGTCCGGGTTGCCTGCTATCCATTTCCACGCAGACCCAATCCAATTGATTGACCGTTTTTCTCTTCTTGGGCCATTACCTTGTAGTTGTTTCAAAAGGTTTTCAATTTTCGATTGTTAGAGCTCCAGTTGTGGTAGGTAAGAATTTTTTTGTTGGTATGTTGTGTTTAATGTCTTTTGATTTTGTCTAGTACTTGTAGCAGCTAATCATTTATTATTCATTCAAAATTTATTGATCTATTCACTCAGTTCCAATTTTAAATAAAATAAATAATTTGTCGTAGTAACCTTTGACAATTGTCTTTCTAATATTTTTTATTTTTAATATCGAATTTGATTCATTCTTTGATAGATTTCGATAGAACAATCCTTCTGTAATCTCTTTATATTTATTTTTAATTAATAAATAGTTTGTTATTGTTTTTTATAATCTTTCGTGTTTTAACTTTTTATCAATTTATTTTAAATGGGTTAATTTCAAATACCGAAATCCATATTGGTGACCCTTCCGTTGAAAAAAGAACACAAAGCAAGAAAACTCAAATTTCCATACAGTTCTAGAACATTCTACAAAAATTTCAAGATGCCGAATGAAAATGTTCTACCGGAGAGACAAAACGTAAGCGGCGAATGGCATCGTGTTTCAATTAAACCACCACCATTTTTGCAAGATCAACCAGATTTGTTTTTCATTCAAATGGAGGCGCAGTTCAACATTGCTAACATCAAATGCGACACAACAAAATATCATTACGTCGTCGCTTCATTAGATCAAAATGTATCTTCGCGTGTCAGTGATTCACTTCGAAACCCACCAGAGTCAGATAAATATGAAGACCTAAAAAAGTGATAATTGCAGAATTTACAGATTCGGATCAAAAGAAGTTGCGTAAATTAATCAACAGTGTTGAACATGGTGACTTGGATCCATCTAAACTTCTGAAAAAAATGAAAGAACTCGCAAAAAATCAACTTTCCGATGACGTCCTCAAAACATTGTGGCTAGAAAGAGCTGTTATTTGCATTGGCTCTGGCGATATAACGACGCTTTCAAAGCAAGCCGACACAATGGCCGAAATGCAAAACATCTCAAACATATCAGCCGTTAGCAACCAATCTGAACTTCTATCAAGAATCGATGCTCTTCAAAAACAAGTCGAAGAACTAAGAACATCAAGGCCAAGCGGTAGCAGAAAGCATGACTCAAAAAAGAGAGATACAAGCAAAATCCGAAGTAAGTCTACACCTCGTCTTCCACTCTGTCGTTATCATTTCAGGTTCGGCAAATATGCCAAAAAATGCGTCGAACCCTGTCAATTCAAGAAATTCGACCTGCCTGAAAACTAAAGGATGCTCTGTCATCGGAAGCGACAATGCGCAGAGCTGACACAAATGAAAGCCGTCGCTTATTTATCCGTGATCGAAAAACAAATCTAGGCTATCTCATAGACACAGGTGCAGACTTTTCGGTCTTACCTCTCTGCAAAAACGACAAACCAGTAGCTGACGTCACTCGACCAATAATCGGAGCGGATTTCATTCACGAATTTGGACTTTACCACAAAACAAAGTCATTGTTAGAACAATACAAAGAGTTAACACAACCATTCAAAGCTTCAATTTCTCCGTCGGAAACAACAGTTCGACATCACATAATAACAACAGGTCCACCAATTTTTTCGAAACCACGCCGATTAAACCCTGAAATGTACAACATAGCGAAAGCCGAATTCGATTACATGTTGAAACAAAATATCTGTCAACCAAGTAGTAGTCAATGGGCCACGCCACTTCACATGGCTCCCAAAAAAGAAAAAGGTAAATGGCGACCATGTGGCGATTATCGCCGGCTTAACGCAATCACTATGCCTGACCGTTATCCCATACCACATATCCAGGATTACACGCATAAAATGTGCGGCAAGTCGATATTTTCAGTAATCGATTTGGAACGTGCTTATAATCAAATTCCAATAGCCAAAGAAGATCGCGAAAAAACAGCGATTACAACCCCATTTGGTCTCTTTGAATTTAATGTCATAGTTTTTGGACTACGCAACGCTAGTCAGACATTTCAAAGATTTATGAACCAAATTTTTCAAGACCTAGACTTCATTATTGTCTACATTGATATTGATATTTGCATCGCTTCATCGACTCCAGAAGATCATTTGGAACATTTCCGTATTGTTCTCCAGCGCCTGCGCGAAAACAATCTCAGACTAAATGTTTCAAAATGCATATTTGCTCAATCTGAAGCAAACTTTTTGGGACATCAAGTCTCAAAAGATGGTATTGCCCCTACAAAAGAAAAAGTCAAAGCCATTTCATCGTTCAAAAAACCAACTTTAGCCTTCGAACTCAAAAGATTCATTGCAATGTTGAATTTCTACCGTAGATCTCTTCCACATGCAGCTTTTGTTCAGGACAAATTGCAAAAACTCATCAAAGGCAACAAGAAAAATGAAAAATCCGTGATTCAATGGAATGAAGAAGCTGACCAAGCATTTGAAAAATGCAAGCGTGATTTAGCGAATGCAGTTATATTAGCCCATCCTACTCCAAACGCTAAGCTCGTCCTTCATGTAGATGCAAGTAATTATAATCGAAAGAGAGAGAGAGTTGAACTGTTAAGACGTGTTTAGAAGTTGGTCTGATAATAATTTATTTAAATTGAAAAGAAAAGCTATAATTAATATATACAAGTGCGAAAATGGAAGAAAACTGTAAAAAATGTGTTCAGCGGTTTGTTACGAAATCGATTAAAATTAAATGTTTCGGTTTTTGTAAAGGTTTATTTCATGATAAGTGTACTAATGTGCCGGCATATGAATTAAATGCAGTGTCAACACAAAGAAATGTTGTTTTTGTATGTGATGAGTGCTTAGACAACGAAAATGTCATTAACAATAATTTACAAGAAGTATTAAAATTAGTCAGTGATAATAACCAAAATTTAATAAAGCAAGAAAAAGCAATAAAAGATATTCTGGAAAAAGTTAAAGTGTTAAAACAAAATGAAAAACAAAAAATTCAAAGTGCAAATAAAAAAGAAGAATCATATGCAAGTCAATTAAAAAAGGGTCAACCAGTTGTGCTTAAACCAAAAGCCCCTCAGTGTGGTGAAAAAACAAAACAAGATTTAAAAGAAAAAGTCGATCCAACTAATTTAAAGTTTAGTAGCATTGCAGAAAAAAGCAATGGAGTGGTTGAAATTATTTGTGAAAGTGAAGGGGAAAGAGATGAGGTTAAAAGTGCAGTACAAGAAAAGATGGGTGAATCATATGATGTAAAAGTACCGTCAATTAAAAAACCAAAATTGTTTATAACTGGAATGAGTGAAGAGATAAGTGATGAGGAAGTTGTAAAGAGTTTAAAATTACAAAATAAAATTCTAAAAGAGAGTGAAATAAAATGTGTAAAAGTAAAAAAAGCTCTTAAGAAGAGAAATGGTAAAGATTATGTGTATTGGAACTCAGTGGTAGAAGTTGATATACAAACTTTCCAAGAGGTAGTGAATGTTGGAAAAGTTAACATTAGGTGGGATAGATGCAATGTGTATGAAGAAATAAGGGTTAAAAGGTGCTATAAATGTTTAGGATTTAATCATGAGGCTAAAGAATGTAACAACAAAAATTGTTGCAGAAAATGTTGTGAAGATCATGACACAAGAAATTGTGACAAACCAATTAAAAATGAGTGTGTGAATTGTAGAATGCAAAATGATAGATTAAACCTGAATTTGGATATAAATCACAATACGTTCGACTATAATTGTCCAGTGTATTTAAAAAAACTGGCAGCTATGAGGAGTCGTATGTGGTATTAGCAATTAAATAAACAAATTTATGATGAAAATAAAAAATCTTGCCTTGAAGGCTTATTCCTTAATGTACAGGGACTTACTGGGAATTTTGAATTAATTGAAGATGTTGTTGGAAAATATAATTTTGATTTTTTATTACTGACTGAAACCCATCTTACTGATGCTGTACATAATAGTGAAGTGATTTTAACTGGTTATAGACGATATGATTGTTTATCAAGTTCCAGACATACGGGAGGTGTAACTGCATACGTTAAAGATAATTTAAAGTCATCTTTTAAAAATACCTTTGTACATCAACATTACCTATGGATTGCAGCTGTTAAGTTAATTTATAAAAAAGAAGTATGGAATATTATCTTACTTTATAGATCAAGATCTCTTAGGGTAAGTGATTTCTTTGAAGTATTAAATGACTGGATTCCAAGAAATATTGATAACAATAGTGAACACACAGTGATTGCGGGAGATTTTAATATTGATTTTAGTGATAATAATAATTATGAAATTAGTTATGTTAATAATTTTCTTTACAATATTGGAGTTAAACAGTTAATAAATGAACCAACGAGAATTACACCTTCTTCAAGTACTTTGATTGATTATTTCCTCAGTGATTTTACCCTAAACATTGAAGCTAGAGTTAAAAGTGAGTGTAAAATTTCAGATCATGAGTCTGTATATTTAAAACTGTTTACGAATCAATCTGTTAATTTGAAACCTAAACAAATAAATTATATTAAGTATGAAAAAAACAACTTTATTGAGGAATATACTAAATACATTACTGAAAATGAGTGTACTAGTGAAGATCTTAATATTTGCGCGAGATTGTTTGAAGGTGCTATAAAACAAGGTCTATCGGTTTTAGTAAGAAGAAGTTTTACTGTAAATGAAAGAGGCGCAGAGTGGTTCAATAATGAATTAAACAATCTTAAAAGTAATAAAATAAGTTTATATAATAGAGCTTTATACACAAATTTACTAGTTGACTGGAACAAGTACAAAATTTCTAGAAATAATTACAAAAATCAGTGTAGAAGATCGAAAAGTGCATATATTGAATCGAAAATTTGTGAAAAAGCAGGTGATCAGATAGGTCTTTGGAAAACATTAAAAAAGTATATTCTTAAAGAAGAAAAAACTGGTGTTAATGACCTGGAAATAAATAATGTAATCGTTAGATCTGATTATGATAAAGCCAAGTTATTGAATCAATATTTCATTCAAAGTATTGTAGATATAAGTAGAAGTATTCCAAATGTGACCTATTCGGATAGCATCCCAATATATGAAGATGTTTTTCAGTTACAACAAATAAGTTTAAACGACCTTAGGGAAGCGGTTAAACTGATGAATAAAAAGAATGATTGCTTGGGTTTAAATTGCAAAATTTTATAAGATTCAGTGATGTTTTACTTCCTTCGCTTCTTAAAATAATAAATCTATCATTATACCACGGAATGTTTCCTGATAATTGGAAAAATGCTGATATTATTCCTGTTGAAAAAGTGAAAAATGCTAAAAGAGCTGAAGAATGGAGACCTATAAATATGCTACCTACATATGAAAAGGTGTTGGAGCACATAGTATGTGATCAATTAAAAATCTTTATAGAAAATAAAAATATTTTATGTGAGGAACAATCTGGATTTAGGCGTGGACATTCGTGTGAAACTTCTATATGCTGGATTATTAATGAATGGAAGAAGGAAAAGGATAAAGGTAAGTTTTAATGTAGCAGTTTTCCTGGATCTCAAACGTGCTTTTGAAACCATTGATAGATATATACTTTTAAGAAAACTTTATAAATATGGCATTCGTGGAAATGAGTTGAAGTGGTTTAGAAGTTTTTTAAGTGATAGATCTCAGAATGTCAAGAAATGGCATCGTGTCCAGTCAACAAAAGGTATCTATAGGTGTACCTCAAGGAGCAGAACTTGGAGTTTTATTATTTTTGCTTTACATTAATGATTTTGGAAAATGTTTAATGCACTCTAAAGTGTGCTTGTTTGCTGACGATACACTTATTTATATAAGTGGACCTAACTTACAATTATGTGAGCAAAATATGCAGGTTGAGATGAATTCTGCGAATAATTGGCTGTGCAAAAACAAACTAAAAATAAACGTCAACAAAACTAAGTGTATGTGTGTAAATTCTGTAGAGTCGAATGTTAACCTTTACTTAAATGGTGAAATAATTGAAAATGTAAACAATGTCAAATACTTAGGGGTGTACATAGACAAAAGACTGAAATTTGATTACCATTTAAACTTTGTAATAAAATTTCAAAAAAAATCGGTTTCTTAAACAGAATTAGAAAAAACATTTCTCGAAGTTGTGCATTAACAATTTACAACACCATTGTATTTCCTCATTTTAATTACTGCTCGTCAATTATATATATGAGTAGTATTGGAGATCAAAGTAGGCTTCAAACATTGCAAAATAAAGCAATGAGGGTAATTTTGAGATGTGAAATATTGACACCAAGTATTCAAAAGTTGCAAACTTTAAGATGGCTAAATGTTGACCAGCGACTCAAATTTAACACTTTGATAATGATTTTTAAAATCAAACATAAAATTTATCCAGTTTATTTACAGAAAAATGTCGAATATACCACAAACGAAAGGTATTTGTTGAGAAATCTTGGTGACTTCCGGCTACCCCTGTACAGAAGAGCTCAAACCCAAAACAACTTATTATTTAAAGGTCTTCAGCTGTTTAATATTCTCCCGAGTAATGTGAAAGCTTTATCTATTTTGAATATATTTAAATCAAAAATTACCATGCTTCTAAAGAACAACCTAATTTAAGACTAAATTAAATATTGTAAATAGAATTAAGAGTTTTTCTTTTTTGAAACTAATAAATAAATTACAATTACAATTACAATTATTGTGTTGGCGCTGCAATTCACGAACTAGTCAATAGTGAACTTAGACCGCTAGGATTCTATTAAAAAAAAAAATGACTGAATCCCAAAAAGAAAAAAGCACATACGATAGAGAGTTGCTTGCAGCGTATAAGGCAGTCCAATATTTTCATCACCTTATAGAGGGCAGAAGTTGTACGATTTTAACAGACCACAAACCGTTAACTTTCGCCTTTACCAAAAAACCAGATGTCAAAATACCTCAGCGAATCAATCAGTTGAATTATATCAGCCTATACACAACAGATTTTCGTCATATTAAAGGCAAAGATAATATTGTAGCTGATCTTCTATCTCGAGTCGAATCCATCTTCAAAGGCGAACAAATTGTTTTTCAAAAATTAGCCGATGATCAAAAATATGACGAAGAACTAGCAAGTTTGAAAGATAACATATCATTGCAACTGAAACTCATCGAAATTCCTGGAACAGCCATTTCTCTATTATGCGATGTATCAACTTCACGCGTTCGTCCCTACATTACAAAAAGCTACCGCAAACAAGCATTCGATTCAACCCATAACATCGCACCCAGGCATAAGATCTACAATCAAATTGATAACCGAACGATTTATCTGGCCAAATATGAAAAGCGATATCAAGCAAATGGCCAAAATAAATAAACACAATCGAGCAGCGTTAGAAGAATTCAAAGTGCCAAGTCGCAGATTCAAACATATCAATATCGATCTCCACCATTACCATTCTCAGGCGGATTCAAATACTGCTTGACATGCATCGACCGCTATACAAGATGGCCAACCGCAATTCCGATTCCAGACGTAACAGCGGAACAGTTGCAAGAGCTTTCGTAAATGGATGGATAGCGTATTTTGGTGTACCTCAAGCAATCACAACCGATCAGGGTAAGCAATTTGAGTCTAAGTTGTTGAACGAATTGTCCAAATTAATAGGCGCAAAGCATTTCCGAACCACCGCATACCACCCACAAGCAAATGGTATGATTGAACGTATGCATCGAACCTTGAAAACTGCCATAAAATGCCACACAGACAGCAACTGGACCGAAAGTTTACCTATAGTACTACTTGGACTCCGAATGACTTTTAAAGAAGACCTGAAAGCAACCCCAGCTGAAATGGTTTTCGGCGAAACCCTCTCGCTACCAGGAGAATTCTTCGATAATCCTTCAGACGAATACATCGAAAGTGACTTTGTCGTGAATCTCCGAAAAGCTATCCAAATTATCAAACCCGTTCCAGCTTCTAATCATTCTGCGAGAAACTCCTTCATTCAACAGGACCTCAAATCCTGCACGCACGTTTTCGTAATAGATGATAGAGTCAAACCACCATTAAAGACGCCATATGACGGTCCTTTCAAAATCATAAATCGGAATGATAAAAGTTTTGATGTTGAAATAGGCAACAGGGTAGTAAAAATCAGCGTAGATAGACTCAAAGCAGCTCATATATCCCAAGAAGACGAACAAAATTCACAAAAGAAGTTACCATTACCTCCGAAGATATACGTTCCTGAAAAAAGATCTCCAGTTGAACATAAAAATGCTAAATCACCGGTCGGAGACCAGAAGCAAATCCCATGCACAAGTCGCATCGGAAGACACGTCCATTTCCCAAAAAAATTCACCGACTTTATCTAACGATCGTTCTGGAGGGGGAGTAGATGTAGCAGCTAATCATTTATTATTCATTCAAAATTTATTGATCTATTCACTCAGTTCCAATTCTAAATAAAATAAATAATTTGTCGTAGTAACCTTTGACAATTGTCTTTCTAATATTTTTTATTTTTAATATCGAATTTGATTCATTCTTTGATAGATTACGATAGAACAATCCTTCTGTAATCTCTTTATATTTATTTTTAATTAATAAATAGTTTATTGTTTTTTATAATCCTTCGTGTTTTAACTTTATATCAATTTATTTTAAATGGATTATTTTGGATTGGATGGATTTATAAGATGGATTATTTTATAGTTTCCGTTAATTATCCTTCCATATCCTTGTTTGATTGTAATTAGAGGGTTCTGATACTCGTAAATGTTGATGGTTGCGAAGGCGCAAATGAAGGTGTTTAATCTGTAATGGGAGGTATGTTTTTGAGGTGTGATTTATGAATTTGTTTACCGTTTGTTGTTGTTATGGTAACTTTATTATCTAATCCTACTGTTTCTTTATGGAAAATAGGTTTATCTTTTCCTTTTATCTGTTTGTCTTTTTTGAATACCATATCGCCCGGATTGTAATTTTTGGGTGATGCTCTTTTTTTGTTATGCCTATTTAATTGATTCTTTTGGTTGCGTATAATTTCGTTTTTCAAGTTTGTATTTACTATGTCTTTGAAATTCATCAAATTTTGGTAATAAATTCTTTGTAATCTTCCAAAGAAAATGTCTGCTGGTTATTTCTTTGTCACCGAATGGATTGTATTATTATACATGTCTGTTGCAATATTTATAATTTCTTTAATTGTAAGATCTGAGTGTGCTTGTTGAAGACATCTTATAATTTCGATAGTGGTTGAATGCACTCTTTTAATTGTGCCATTAACTTTACTTTTTTGTGGAGGGGCTAGATAGACGTTAATTCCTAATCCTTCGATATAGTTAAGGACAATAGGGCTTATAAAACTACTCTCGTTATCTGTTACCAACATTTTGGGAACAGTAAAGAAATGGAGCAATTTAATTATCTTGTCTCGAATATGTAAAGCGGATTTATTTTTAATGTGAAAAAATTCCGTGAATTTTGAAAATTTGTCAACACAGGTTATGAACTTCTCTTTTTTAATTTCGATTATATCCATATGTAAAATTTCTGTCTGGTATGATGGGATGGGAGTAGGTTGTAAATCTGGTTTAGAAGGATGTCGATCATATTTGTTTGAACGACAAATATCACGAATTTGCAAATTTCTTTGCGAAATTCGTCATTTTGGGGAAATAATATTTCTCTAAAATTTGGTTTTTGTTTTCTATGTAATTCCTGTGTGCGCTTTTATGTTCGTCCTGAATGATTTTAAATTTATTTTCTTCATTATTTATATCTGTTACCACTCTCTGAGTTAAACGTATTTGGTATTGGATAAATGTGTTTTTGTAAATTTCTTGCAACAACGGAATGAATTTTTCCGGAATTTTTATGCCGTTAAGAATATTCGGATTGAGCTTTTCTTTTAAAATTTGTGTACTTTGGGATTTTAATATAATGCCATTGGTATTTCGGATGCGGTTCCTCGTAGCAATGCATATCATTACCTTCAGAGAAGATAAGTTGATTTCTAAAGACATTTAAGGGTGCTTCGCAGTGTGGAATAAGGTCACTGCTATCTTCCTCAGCACTGTGTTGAGTTCCAGAAGATGAAGTAAGAATATTAATTGCAGGAAGTCGTGAAAGGGCATCTGCGACAACGTTTGATATTCCTGGTTTATAAACAAGGGTGTAATTAAATTCTTCCATTCTTGCTTTCCATCTTGTTAGTTTTGCATTGTTATTACGATTGCTCAATGCAAACGTTAAGGGTTGCTGATCTGTAAAGATTTTTATATTTTTGGCACCCTAAAGATACGTTCTTAGTTTATCAAGCGACCACACAATTGCCAACATCTCCTTTTCAATGGTTGAGAAATCTTCTTCTGTTTTGTTCAGTGATCTTGATATGTAAGTGATGGCTCTGTCTTTGCCTATATCGCCTTGTGATAAGACGGCTCCGATGGCGTAGTTAGAGGCATCTGTTGTGAGAATAAACGGTTTTTCGAAATTGGGGAATACGAGAATGTCAGAGGATATGAGCATTTTCTATAGTAAGACGCAAGTCCTAGGAAGCTTTTAAGTTCTTTAAAATTTTTTGGGATAGGAATTTTTTGAATTGCTGCTATTTTTCCAGGGTCTGTACGGATTCCTTCCTGGGTAATAATATATCCTAAAAAATCCACTTGCGCTTTGAGGAATTTTGATTTTTCTAAATTCACTTTCAAGTTGGCTTTTCCTTAGTATGACAGAGCTTCGTCAAGATTTTTTAAATGCTCAGATTCATTTTTTCCAAAGACGATGATGTCGTCAATGTACATTGTACACGTAGCATGTTTTGCCTATAAGAGGTTTTAAAACATCGTTGATCATGCGTTTAAATATAGCGGGCGCTTTTTTTAAGCCAAATGGTAATCGAGTGAACTCATATTTACCATTAGCTGTTGAAAAGGCAGTTTTTTGAATGTCGCTTTCTTTCATTTTTATCTGATGAAAGCCAGACGTTAAGTCGAGAGTTGTGAAGAATTTGCATTCTCCTAAGCTTGCTTGTTCGCAATGTCTGGAATGGGATAAGCATCTGGAATGGTTATTGCATTGATTCGTTTAAAATCAATAACGAGCCTATACTGTTTTTCGCCTGCTGCATTGGGTTTCTTTGGGACTATCCAAAGAGGCGTATTATAAGGACTTTTGGATGGTCGAATGATACCATCGGTAAGCATTTTATTGATTTGGGATTCGACTTCGGAACGAAGATTGGCTGGGTACGGATATGATTTTGTATAAATCGGTTCGGAAGATGTGGTCCTTATCTCCGCACGAACACTTGTTTTATATTGGACCGCTTTTAGAAATTGGTCCAAATAGCGCTTTATGTCTTTTTGGAGGTCTTGAACAATATCTGATTCGTTAAAATTAGTTTGAATATTATTTACCTGTCTAGATTCTTTTTCTTTAAGATTGATTTTGATATTTGGGGATATTATAAGAATATTATTTTTCCTGTCTATAACAGCTTCTAGTTCATCACCTATGATACCATCAAATGATACTAATCCGAGAAGGACAAAAAAATCAAAAAGGGTGTCGTTGTTGACCGGCTTAAAGAATGGGACACTTATTTTCTTGGTTATTTCTAATTGGACAGCAGCCGACTGAATTTTGAATGGTGAGGAAACTGGTGTGCTGTTAAGGGCAATTTTTTCGGATATAAAATTTTTGTTGGCCCCAGTATCGATCAAAAATTTGAGGACTTCGCCATCTTTAGTAGTGTACTCTAAGTATGGTACGCTACTGAGGCTTGTGTTGTAAAATTTAGCTCTGGGGAATCTTCTTCAGCGCATTCAGCACTATCTTCGTAGGGTCCTTCTTCACATGCGTGAAAGTATGCTTGGACCAGTTCTGGGTTATCTAGTGGCTCCTCTGCACCACCTGTAGCAAAAAGTCATTGTTGTTTTCTCGGTAGATTTTCGGATCCGATTGGTCTTTTGGGGTTATCCTCATTGTTTACGGGTCGGTTCATATTGTTAACCCTTCGTGTTTGAATTGATTGATAAACCTCCATGGGTTGACGAGGTTTTGGATTGGATGGTGTAGGAGGTGGTAATGCTGTTTGCGTTGGTTTTGGATTTGGTTGTCGTGTATTATTGTAAAATTGAGATTTTCTATGGGTAAAGATGGGGGTTTAGTTTGGTACCTCACTGAAAACATTTGGTACCTCGCTGAAAACATTTGGTTTATTGGGGCAGTAATGGTTTTATTGAAATTTCTTTGGTGAATCTGGAAATTCCTAAAATTGAGATTCTGGAACTCCAAACACGAAGTATAAGCTTCTGGTAGTATTTCTGGTTTCTGAATCACCAACATCTTAGATACGTCTCCGTTGAGACCTCTTATAAAGATGTCAAGTGCCCTATTACGATAATTTTCTGTTAAGGCATTAACATTTTCCTGGGAGTAATCTTCCGTTTTAATTTTGTTAATAAGTAGAGATAACTGATGGCGATTATTTATACGTTTTACTTGCTCAATTTGGCAATCCGCCCCAGTCAATTGATTGACTAATTCTTGTAACTGTTCCATCTCAGATTTTTGGGATAAGGAAAAATGTATAGAAGTATATTTGATTTTATAAATTTGTTTTCTTTTTTTGTAAAAGGGAATAATTATTATTTGTATTGCTATCTGTTCTTTGTTGAAAAATAAGCACTTAATTTAGTTTTTACAATTTTTGTTTTTGAATAAGAAATTTAATTATGGCAATTTAATTATTCCTTTGGTTTTTTTTTATATATTTTTAGCATTTGGTTTTGCTTTTATAGTGGTTAGTTCTTTTATAAATTTGTTTGATTATGAGAAAAAAAAAAATAAAAAATGTAAAATAAAATAACTAATTAAATTTGTCTAAATATATTTGTTTGGGTGAAGAGAATTTTACTCTTTTTTGTTTTTAAATGTAAATATTTGTTTTGTTTTTAAATTTAAATATTTGTTTTTGAGAGGAAAACAAATTTTTTTAAAATATTTTAATATTTATTTTGAGTCTTACAAAAGAATGATCAGCATCGTCGGGGTTCGTAGGGTCTCTTTTGCGGAAGCTACTAAAGTACGGCTGAGTCCACTGTTTGATGCACCTTTTTTTACAAGTTCCAAGTACAAGTTCCAAGTTTGTCCTTCTGTTTACACTGCCAAGTGGTTCTTTCAGTTCACTTTTCACAGAGTATTTATAAAAGTTTTTTTTTCACTGTTCTAGTGGTTCTACTGGTTCACTTTTCAGAGTTTTTATAAAACTTTTGCACTGTTTTAGTGGTCCTTTGGTTCACTTTTCACAGAGTTTTTATAAAACTTTTGCACTGTTTTAGTGGTTCTATTGGTTCACTTTTCACAGAGTTTTTATAAAACTTTTGCACTGTTTTAGTGGTTCTATTGGTTCACTTTTAACAGAGTTTTTATAAAAGTTTTTTTCTTTTTAAATTATACCGTAAAGTGGTTCTAGAGGTTACACTTTGTGAAGGAAATGACTTTATTACACCGTAAAGTGGTTCAAGAGGGCTTCGATAGAGAGGAGGCAACGAAGCAGGTTGTGTCGAGTGGCACAACCTTGCAAATTCAGTTTTTCTTAAAAAAAAAAAACAGTAAAATAAATTATTTTTAAATATATATTTCCACATCGAAAGTTGGTACTCTGTGGGGAGCGGTGTCCATCTGGATGGTAACAGGAGTTGTACACACACTCCAGCAACTGAAAAGATAGTTTCCAAGCTATGCCGCTTGAACTAGACTTTGAGCCTATCCCGTTTAAACGGGACTCTGGCGTGGTATCACATTACCCGCTAGCAACTGTATCATTTGACCGTGACCGACGTGTTGCCCACATGAAAACCTAGCATGGAACTCCTCTGGGGGAAGGATTCCAAGTGGATCAAATCCGGAGATGATCATACACTCCAGCAACTGCCAAGCTAGCCCCCTGGCTACCAGCACCACATAACCTTGTGCTTAAAACAGATGACTAACCCTCATCACAACAATGGACAAAGGATGATCGCCCTGCATCATACCAAATCAACAAAATAAACGCTAAAGTGAATCTCTTTATAACTGCTCATAATGTGTTAAAAGTCAGTGAATTATCTTTTCTGTTCAATTATTATTGTTTTTAGTGTTTCTACTAAGTTATATCCTCATACATATTCTATATTATTCATATTCTTTTGCCACTAACGTTTGATCTAAAATCAACTAAAATAACTCGTAAGAAGTGAAATTATGTAAAAATCGAAACTGTCTTTAAATAATTCAGTATTAATATCATGCAATCTATTGCCGCTAAAATTTGTTTTAAAATCATTTATAACAATTCGTAGAAGTGAATTTATGTAAAAATAGAATTGTCTTAAATTATTCAATGTACCTATTCATACAAAAGTGATTTCATTAAATTTGAAAATTCTACAGAGCGCTCTCGCTCTATAACACGTAATTTTATGTATATAAATATATTCTATGACATATTAGTTTTAAGGTATTTGTTATTTGTAGGTATTGTATATATGTACAATTTTTTATCCGTTGCATCAGCCAACACGTAACCGAAATATTGCTCCTGAGCAAGAGCAGACTACTCCATTTAAAAGAAAAAGACAAGCCATGTTGGCAACCGAAAAATTAAAAAACAACAGAACAGGACGGCCATACATTACAGCCTCCGCTTCCCGCATCGTTTATATTAACAGAAATAGATAGATCTTAGAATTCATGTATATATTTCCAAATGTCATTTTTAAAGTCTCAATAAAATACAATACAATACAATGGTTCAAGAGGTTACACTTTATTAAGAAATTGTTGTTCGCGTTTCTTTATCGTTTGCTCGGGTTTTATGACCGGTTGCTCGGGCGCCAGTTAATTAGGCCTTGCGCGCTTAATATAAAAAAAAACACAAGTTAGTTACGTACTGGAAGAAGACTGATTGATTTTATTGTTCACACTTGTATTTATAACATAATTATTGCTTATTTCACATTTTGCTTACTTAGATTTCTCAGAATTATTACAATAATTTATAACATTTAGATTTCCGAGAATTACAATATTATTTGCAATATTCTCAGAAGAATTTGCTTACTAAATTTTATTTGTTTCTTATGTTTGAATTTGCTTATTAAATTATTTTGATAATTGGGACAATGGGAAAGTGGGAATATGATTTACAATAATTCATAACATTTAGATTTCTGAGAATTACAATATTATTTCCAATATTCTCAGAGGGAGAATTTGCTTATTAAATGTTTTGGTAATTGGGACAGTGGGAAAGTGGGAATATGATTACTTTAGCAATTTGGGTGACAGGAAGGTTTCTGCATATCTTAACATTGGAAGGTGTCGTGTTAACTTACATTATATAAATTTTTGAACAAAATTGTGCAGCTTATGCTTCGTCCTTATCTTTGAACCTTCCTTTATTAAAACCCACCCTATAAAATCCCCAAAATTTAAAAATCAACAAAAAATAACCTCAACAAATAATTATTTTTCACAAACACACCAAATTAAAAAAAATCTTAAATACCTATACAATTTACAAATTTACCTCAATCAAACATCATATACGATATATGACCAATAATGAATTGAATCTAAGCAAAAGCTTTTCGATCTTCCATCAAATATAGATGAAAATAATTGCACATATACAATGTCAACAGCTAACCCACGACGACGCTCTTATTACCACCCACATTAAACCTATTAAAAAAAATACATAATTCAAAAAAACCTCTTTTCTGTGCATACTGACATAAAATTTCCTTAAATGAAACGTTCTTGTTTATAATATTTAAATTAATTTTTTTTCAAACATTCTCAAAAAATCAATTTCAATATTTTTCTTAACAAATATCATGAAGCGCACAGGCAAAATAAATATGTATATAATGAAGCAAATATATGAATCTAACGATGTTGACTATTTTCATCCTCGATTTGAAAACCCCATACTAGACTCAGATTTGTTTATATCAAATTTGTCTCAAATATGACCTACGGTAGCACATAGCGAGTAAAGATCATGAAAACAAAAACAATAAACACACGATTCCTAAAAAGAGAGAAACAAACAGGTTTTTTTTCAATTCGTTTTTTATCATAGCTCTTGAAGGAGTAGAAAAAATAAGAAAACAAATACAAAACTGGGCGTTTTTTAGTCCGTGTGTAGCTGTCCCATAGGTAAGAGTAGTAGAGAAATTGAAATGTTGTCCCTTCTCTGACTAAGAAGTTAACCATTTTTTAGAAAGCCCTTTTTTGGACGAATTTCGTTTTCATGGACATTTTTTCCCATATGGATGTTACATCTGTATAGTTTATTATCTGTGCTTTGGGTATAAACACACCTTTGACTTCTCTCCATAGGAGTGTTATGTGGGCTAGATTTAAACACCTTTGAAAATAACCTCTAGAAAAGGCAGAATGATATCTGAATTCTTTAATAATTCAGCTGGAATAATGCCGTCAGGCCCTGCGGATTTGTATGGTTTGAAGCAGTTTGTAGTTTGTCTATTGTAATCAGACCTTTTGGATACGTTAAATTACTATTTGACCTTTTTGGGTCAATAATATTAATTATTAGTGAGCTTTCTGGAAAATGAGTATCCAATAGCAAGTTGAGCGAATCTTCGCATGAGTTGGTCCAGGAGCCGTCGGTATATTTCAGGCCGCTTGGTAGATTTTTGGAGAGGATTTTCCGTAATCTTGATGCTTCGGAGGTTTCTTCTATGCTACTACAGAAGTTCCTCCAAGAATATCGTTAGGTCTTCCTCAGTTCCTTTTTTTGTAATTCTTTAGGGATACCTTAGGCTGAGACGCCGTATGACTTACGTTTTGAATTGAGGAACTTCCAGAGGGCTTGAGAGTCACACTTAATGTTGTTCTCAATAGAGCGTATATAGTTACTGTAGACAGACTTTTTACAATTTCATATTTTTTCCTACATCGTATGTACGAGTAAGTACCTACTCTTGATCTTTTTATTTATTTTTCCATAAATTCCATAACAAATCATGAAGCACACTTTTTAAATTTGGTTTGTAGTTCATGCTATTTTACATTTTCTCCAATAACATTTCATTTCAAACATTTAAAATTTTAAACCACTCGAATTAAAAAAAGTTATTTATATATTATTTTTAACTAAAAATATGTAGGTATATTACAATTAGGTTAAAGCGGCTATAAAACCTGTCTTGTTCCATTTTTCGCTTTTTTTTAAATATTTTTTTAGAAGGAGACTGTGGCAATAATTTTTGAGTACCTAAGTATGTACATGATACCTATTTTATTATTAAAATTTCTGAAATTTTCATCAATTTTTACTTTTAAAATATATCAAAAAATTTATTTTAAAGTGTTTTGTATTTATCCCACCCTTAGATAGCTTCATATTGTTAAAAACTACTTAAAATTTAAAATGTTGCCTCTTATATTCTTTATTTTTAAGTACTTAATACTTGCTACTTAATAGTTGTTGACAACTTAAAGAATGCAAAAGCGTTTTATAAAAGAGTTGCCAATTGCATTAATTTTTAAGTTTAAATTCTATTACAATACATTTATGATTTTCCTCAAACTATTTAACGAATTTTATTCTCATTCCTTAGCTTACCCATTCCAAAAATTATAAGAGTGATGTAGAAGAAAAATTTCGAATGAAGATTTTTATGGAGAACAAATTTATAATTGCCAAGCACAACCAGAAACACGCAAAAGATTTAGTAAGTTACAATTTGAATGTCAATAAGTATGCCGATCAATTACATCATGAATTCGTCAACAATATGAATGGATTTAATCGCAACAAATCGCAAGCGTAAGATTGAAATTTCAAAAATATACTTCTAGAGTTTTTATATAATACTTATTATTTTTGTAGATCAACAATCTTAAACGAAATTCAGAAAGGTAGGGGTGTAACATTCATAAGCCCAGCTAACGTAAAACTACCAACTTCGGTAAATTGGATAGAAGCAGGCGCTGTAACACCAATCAAAGACCAAGGTACATAATGTAAAGAGCACAGCTGTGTGTTGTCAAATACCCGATCTCGAAATTTTTTGAAGGGGTTTTTCAGGTTCGTTTGTCCATCCTTCGCCCAAGCATTAAAATCGTTTTAAGATGGGTGGGTTGTAACGGAACCTGATGGTTTGTTTATTTTTTTAAAGTAATTCATTCGTTTATTGTTTTGTTTTGTAATACATTGTTTATTATTTTTATGAATTTGTAGCTATGGCATTGCTGTCAGCTCGGTAAGCAAAATAAATAAATAATATTATTAGTATGAATGAAACACCAATCAAAGACAAAGGTACATAATGTAAAGAGCACAGCTGTGTGTTGTCAGATACCCTATCTCGAAATTTTTTGAAGGGGTTTTTCAGGTTCTTTTGTCCATCCTTCGCCCAAGCATTAAAATCGTTTTAAGATGGGTGGGTTGTAACGGAACCTGATGTTTTGTTTTTTTTTTTTTTTTAAGTAATTCATTCGTTTATTGTTTTGTTTTGTAATACATTGTTTATTATTTTTATGAATTCGTAGCTATGGCATTGCCGTCAGCTCGGTAAGCAAATTAAATAAATAATATTATTGGTATGAATGAAAAAAAAAAATGTTTAATTAAATTTAGACCAATTCTGTTGTAAGTAACATCCTATATCTATAAATGGATTTCAAAAAAGAATTGAGTGTCTTCCAGTCAAATTCGCTTAGCACTGTGATTGTTTCTTGCAGCGTCATAGTTTCCCTCCCAAAGATTGCTTTTCTGTAGGTACCGAAAATGGAACATACACTCACGAAGTGGAAGCAGTCTTCTTTTGCTCACAAATTACATGAGGTGCAAAACTGGTTAAAACTGCCGTTGTATGGCGATCCGCTTAAGCCAAGGACTTTACATCTTGTTTTGAATATTAAAGATATTTCTCTGTAATATCATTGAAGTAGTTTGATTCCATAAGATTCAGGTTCAGTTGAGAGTAAATTAGTTCCCTTTGTGATGTTCCAGCTTCTATAAGTGCATTGCGTTCAAAATTTTCGTGAGTTTGAATTATTTTGCAGAGTTGATCTTTAGGCCAGGCGCGCACTTGCAACCAAACTATTTGGTTTCGATTTTGAGTACTATAGGATTATATGAGACCCCGCGGAAGTTTATGTGCGCGCACTTCCATATAAGCCCGTTGTGCTCAAATTGGAACCCAACTTTTTAGTTGCAGGTGCGCGTCTGGCCTTAAAATGACTCAAATTTAATGGATTCAGCGATACAATTTCTTCACACTCATTTCCCAAAGATTTCTATTTCGACACCCATCAGTCCTCGTTTCTTCGCTCATTAGAGTGCCATTCGTTTTGTTAGTCGGTCATCGTTAAAAGATAAAACCTTGACAATGTAGTCTGCTTGTAATTTAAGCGTGTTAGTAAACACTTTAGGGAGACCCGTTTCCAGTTACAAGGCATAGTTTGGAGTTTTTAGAGGTAAATTAAAAAGTTTCTTGAAGAAACTTCTTTGGAACTTTTCTATCGCTTCGTATTCGTTGATTCCCCACACCTGGGCAGCAAAGCGAACTCTTAATAACAGCGTAAAATATCTTGTATTTCGCTGATAGTACTATTCGTTGGTTTGAAAATATGTTTCTCCAAGTCACATTTAACATACTTTGTGAAGTTTTAGCTTTAATGTTAACGTGATTGTTAAAGTCTATAGTTTTATTAAGATTTACTCCCAGATACTTGTACTCGTTAGCTACCTGTATAAGGTTTCCATTGAAGCGCCAGTTATATGCAGTTTGGTTCCGGGCACATCTTGAAAATACCATTATTTTTGATTTATCTGCATTAGTGACAAGTCACCATTTACTACAATAATCAGCTAGGCGATTAATCATCAGCTGGAGATTCTCTGGAGACTCAGAAAGTAACACCAGGTCATCAGCATATAAAAAAAAAAAAAAAAAAAAAAACAACACAAACATATATATGCCAGTAAGACCTAGGGTCTTATAAATTAGGCAATGTTAGAAGGAATAGAAGGATAGGATAGATTTTTGTTGGCACAGTGGATTGAAAAATTAGGTTTTGATAATCTCATATAATCCCAGGGGTGGCGTTCAGTTGAGAGAATACAGAAAAGAATGCTGCCTAGACTGGGGATCGATCCCACACATCCAGGTTAGCAGTCAACCAACCACTACTTCCACTGCGCCGGGGCCACCCCGGAACATTTATGGTTGAGTCAACAATCCGGAGGCCAGGTAGGTGAGCTTCTACATCATTTATAAAAAGCGCAAATAAAATAGCACTTAAAAGGCATCCTTGTTTAACAACGAAGTCCAGACAGCTGCTTTTGATTCTACATACAATTCCTTTACAATACGGATAAACTTCGTAGATATGCCTATTGGGAGAGTTTGTACAAAAGTGCAATTCGATTCACCAGATCAAAAGCAGACTTAAAGTCAACGACAAATGAGTAAACTTTCTTGTTCCTTGCTTGGAACGCTTTAACGATGGAGGTTAGCACAAAAATATGGTCAACGGTCGAGAAATTTTTTCTGAAACCAGCTTGGAATTGGGACGTGTCTCAAGCCTGTTTACAAGTACACCACAAAACACTTTTGAGATGACGTTCATAAACGATATGCCTCTATAATTTTCCATATTAAAAATGTCTCCTGTTTTGTGAATAGGGAATTTCACAGCTTTTTTGAATGACACAGGAACATCCTCTTTTTAAAACTCTTAATTGAACAAATATGTAAGTTGGAAAATAAAGGCTGGTGTGGCGTTCTTGAAGCATTCGTATGGAATCCCGTTTTCTCCTGGAGCTTTTCCATTTTTTGCTTTCTGAAGAACAAGTTGTACTTCGGTTACGGTGATTTCGCTATCTAATATGTCATCAGTGAAAAGAGGTTCAGCATATGAAAATTTAAGGTCTTGTTTGTTTTGTAGAATGTTTTTGAAGTGGATGGCAAGATTCTCAGCAGATACTCCGGGCCTTATTTTAAAGGTCGGAACCTGACGTGTTCTAGCAAGGACTTCTGAAAAAGGTCAATTTCTATTCTACCCAAAAAATGTGATGCTATAACCCTCTGATTAAAAAAAGCATTTGAATCGTACCAACCTTCTTTAAATCACGCAAACCTTCACCCCTTACGCCACCCTTACGACTTCTAGTTAACAGGATCCTATAGGCCGATCCGAGCAGCAGTAAAGGGTGCTCTGGTTACTTCAGCTAGGCATGCTTTCTAATGCCAAGGCTCTGCTCATCGGTTATGTTTGGGTTCGATTAATAGATAAAATAAAAACAATCGAAGGTTCAAAATACTATCGAGACCTAAACAAAAAATTTAAAGAGACGAGAATTAAGAGTCGGCAACCCTAGAGACATAAAAAAAAGGACCAGATGCTGAAGTCCCCACCCTTGCATCCTTATTGTAATGCGTCCGTGGCTATTGCGACCTCACTTATATTCGGACCGCCCCTATCTTCCTCTTAAGCCAGCAAAGAAGCTGCTCCTCCCCCTGCTGTAATTTCTGTTTCCTGTATGTTCGAAAAAGAATGTTCATCCTCTTGTGTTGGTTGTGTCCCAGTCGTAGCATTTAGGCCCGGTGCACACATGCGTTTTTTTGACGCCGCGGTGACGCAGCGGTGCCGCAATCGTTCAGTGCACACATGCGGGTTTTTCTCGCTGGACTCAATCTGCAAATCACGATTTGCTTGCAGCGATAGAGGTTTATAAAAAGAAACGTGTAATTTCCGCTTAACTAGTGGATAAAAACTATGATCTTAAAAAGAAAGGACGTTATTGGGTACATCCTTTTGTTAATCATTGGCTAACAAAAGGCGTATTTTATATATCTTTTCTTTTGCCGGTCTTGGTATGGCTCGGAAGCAATACTATAATATAATAGATGAACATGAACCCATCAGCCCTCGTTTCTTCGCTCATTAGAGTGCCATTCGTTTTGTTAGTCGGTCATCGTTAAAAGATAAAACCTTGACAATGTAGTCTGCTTGTAATTTAAGCGTGTTAGTAAACACTTTAGGGAGACCCGTTTCCAGTTACAAGGCATAGTTTGGAGTTTTTAGAGGTAAATTAAAAAGTTTCTTGAAGAAACTTCTTTGGAACTTTTCTATCGCTTCGTATTCGTTGATTCCCCACACCTGGGCAGCAAAGCGAACTCTTAATAACAGCGTAAAATATCTTGTATTTCGCTGATAGTACTATTCGTTGGTTTGAAAATATGTTTCTCCAAGTCACATTTAACA
Organism: Epistrophe grossulariae; assembly: GCA_929447395.1. Lineage (NCBI taxonomy): Eukaryota > Metazoa > Arthropoda > Insecta > Diptera > Syrphidae > Epistrophe > Epistrophe grossulariae. Next base: position 50,997,879 of record OV839569.1, read on the forward strand.
TACTTTGTGAAGTTTTAGCTTTAATGTTAACGTGATTGTTAAAATCTTTAGTTTTATTAAGATTTACTCCCAGATACTTGTACTCGTTAGCTACCTGTATAAGGTTTCCATTGAAGCGCCAGTTATATGCAGTTTGGTTCCGGGCACATCTTGAAAATACCATTATTTTTGATTTATCTGCATTAGTGACAAGTCACCATTTACTACAATAATCAGCTAGGCGATTAATCATCAGCTGGAGATTCTCTGGAGACTCAGAAAGTAACACCAGGTCATCAGCATATAAAAAAAAAAAAAAAAAAAAAAACAACACAAACATATATATGCCAGTAAGACCTAGGGTCTTATAAATTAGGCAATGTTAGAAGGAATAGAAGGATAGGATAGATTTTTGTTGGCACAGTGGATTGAAAAATTAGGTTTTGATAATCTCATATAATCCCAGGGGTGGCGTTCAGTTGAGGGAATACAGAAAAGAATGCTGCCTAGACTGGGGATCGATCCCACACATCCAGGTTAGCAGTCAACCAACCACTACTTCCACTGCGCCGGGGCCACCCCGGAACATTTATGGTTGAGTCAACAATCCGGAGGCCAGGTAGGTGAGCTTCTACATCATTTATAAAAAGCGCAAATAAAATAGCACTTAAAAGGCATCCTTGTTTAACAACGAAGTCCAGACAGCTGCTTTTGATTCTACATACAATTCCTTTACAATACGGATAAACTTCGTAGATATGCCTAGTTGGGAGAGTTTGTACAAAAGTGCAATTCGATTCACCAGATCAAAAGCAGACTTAAAGTCAACGACAAATGAGTAAACTTTCTTGTTCCTTGCTTGGAACGCTTTAACGATGGAGGTTAGCACAAAAATATGGTCAACGGTCGAGAAATTTTTTCTGAAACCAGCTTGGAATTGGGACGTGTCTCAAGCCTGTTTACAAGTACATCACAAAACACTTTTGAGATGACGTTCATAAACGATATGCCTCTATAATTTTCCACATTAAAAATGTCTCCTGTTTTGTGAATAGGGAATTTCACAGCTTTTTTGAATGACACAGGAACATCCTCTTTTTAAAACACTTCATTGAACAAATATGTAAGTTGGAAAATAAAGGCTGGTGTGGCGTTCTTGAAGCATTCGTATGGAATCCCGTTTTCTCCTGGAGCTTTTCCATTTTTTGCTTTCTGAAGAACAAGTTGTACTTCGGTTACGGTGATTTCGCTATCTAACACGTCATCAGTGAAAAGAGGTTCAGCATATGAAAATTTAAGGTCTTGTTTGTTTTGTAGAATGTTTTTGAAGTGGATGGCAAGATCCTCAGCAGATACTCCGGGCCTTATTTTAAAGGTCGGAACCTGATGTGTTCTAGCAAGGACTTCTGAAAAAGGTCAATTTCTATTCTACCCAAAAAAGGTGATGCTATAACCCTCTGATTAAAAAAAGCATTTGAATCGTACCAACCTTCTTTAAATCACGCAAACCTTCACCCCTTACGCCACCCTTACGACTTCTAGTTAACAGGATCCTATAGGCCGATCCGAGCAGCAGTAAAGGGTGCTCTGGTTACTTCAGCTAGGCATGCTTGCTAATGCCAAGGCTCTGCTCATCGGTTATGTTTGGGTTCGATTAATAGATAAAATAAAAACAATCGAAGGTTCAAAATAATATCGAGACCTAAACAAAAAATTTAAAGAGACGAGAAGTAAGAGTCGGCAACCCTAGAGACATAAAAAAAGGACCAGATGCTGAAGTCCCCACCCTTGCATCCTTATTGTAATGCGTCCGTGGCTATTGCGACCTCACTTATATTCGGACCGCCCCTATCTTCCTCTTAAGCCAGCAAAGAAGCTGCTCCTCCCCCTGCTGTAATTTCTGTTTCCTGTATGTTCGAAAAAGAATGTTCATCCTCTTGAGTTGGTTGTGTCCCAGTCGAAGCATTTAGGCCCGGTGCACACATGCGTTTTTTTGACGCCGCGGTGACGCAGCGGTGCCGCAATCGTTCAGTGCACACATGCGGGTTTTTCTCGCTGGACTCAATCTGCAAATCACGATTTGCTTGCAGCGATAGAGGTTTATAAAAAGAAACGTGTAATTTCCGCTTAACTAGTGGATAAAAACTATGATCTTAAAAAGAAAGGACGTTATTGGGTACATCCTTTTGTTAATCATTGGCTAACAAAAGGCGTATTTTATATATCTTTTCTTTTGCCGGTCTTGGTATGGCTCGGAAGCAATATTCTATATTTCTGGACACTTTTATTTCACCGATAAATAATTCGATATCAAATTCTTCCATGTTTGAAATCTTTCTTCCAAATTTAATTTGCGTCAAAATGACGCATGTGTGCACTGCTCCATAACAAACAATGTACTGAAAGACGCAAAAGCGTCTGCGGTGACGCAGCGGTCTCGCGGAGACCTGCGAGTGTTTTTTCCCGCAAGAATGACGCGCGATGACGCAGCGTCACCGCACGTGTGTGTGCACTACTCAATTTATTTGTGAGCACTGTAAGACGCAAAGGCGGTGACGCAGCGTCACCGCCTTATAAATATAAGAAATATAGAATATTGCTTCCGAGCCATACCAAGACCGGCAAAAGAAACGCCTTTTGTTAGCCAATGATTAACAAAAGGATGTACCCAATAACGTCCTTTCTTTTTAAGATCATAGTTTTTATCCACTAGTTAAGCGGAAATTACACGTTTCTTTTTATAAACCTCTATCGCTGCAAGCAAATCGTGATTTGCAGATTGAGTCCAGCGAGAAAAACCCGCATGTGTGCACTGAACGATTGCGGCACCGCTGCGTCACCGCGGCATCAAAAAAACGCATGTGTGCACCGGGCCTAAATGCTTCGACTGGGACACAACCAACTCAAGAGGATGAACATTCTTTTTCGAACATACAGGAAACAGAAATTACAGCAGGGGGAGGAGCAGCTTCTTTGCTGGCTTAAGAGGAAGATAGGGGCGGTCCGAATATAAGTGAGGTCGCAATAGCCACGGACGCATTACAATAAGGATGCAAGGGTGGGGACTTCAGCATCTGGTCCTTTTTTGTATGTCTCTAGGGTTGCCGACTCTTAATTCTCGTCTCTTTAAATTTTTTGTTTAGGTCTCGATATTATTTTGAACCTTCGATTGTTTTTATTTTATCTATTAATCGAACCCAAACATAACCGATGAGCAGAGCCTTGGCATTAGCAAGCATGCCTAGCTGAAGTAACCAGAGCACCCTTTACTGCTGCTCGGATCGGCCTATAGGATCCTGTTAACTAGAAGTCGTAAGGGTGGCGTAAGGGGTGAAGGTTTGCGTGATTTAAAGAAGGTTGGTACGATTCAAATGCTTTTTTTAATCAGAGGGTTATAGCATCACCTTTTTTGGGTAGAATAGAAATTGACCTTTTTCAGAAGTCCTTGCTAGAACACATCAGGTTCCGACCTTTAAAATAAGGCCCGGAGTATCTGCTGAGGATCTTGCCATCCACTTCAAAAACATTCTACAAAACAAACAAGACCTTAAATTTTCATATGCTGAACCTCTTTTCACTGATGACATATTAGATAGCGAAATCACCGTAACCGAAGTACAACTTGTTCTTCAGAAAGCAAAAAATGGAAAAGCTCCAGGAGAAAACGGGATTCCATACGAATGCTTCAAGAACGCCACACCAGCCTTTATTTTCCAACTTACATATTTGTTCAATGAAGTGTTTTACAAAGAGGATGTTCCTGTGTCATTCACAAAAGCTGTGAAATTCCCTATTCACAAAACAGGAGACATTTTTAATGTGGAAAATTATAGAGGCATATCGTTTATGAACGTCATCTCAAAAGTGTTTTGTGATGTACTTGTAAACAGGCTTGAGACACGTCCCAATTCCAAGCTGGTTTCAGAAAAAATTTCTCGACCGTTGACCATATTTTTGTGCTAACCTCCATCGTTAAAGCGTTCCAAGCAAGGAACAAGAAAGTTTACTCATTTGTCGTTGACTTTAAGTCTGCTTTTGATCTGGTGAATCGAATTGCACTTTTGTACAAACTCTCCCAACTAGGCATATCTACGAAGTTTATCCGTATTGTAAAGGAATTGTATGTAGAATCAAAAGCAGCTGTCTGGACTTCGTTGTTAAACAAGGATGCCTTTTAAGTGCTATTTTATTTGCGCTTTTTATAAATGATGTAGAAGCTCACCTACCTGGCCTCCGGATTGTTGACTCAACCATAAATGTTCCGGGGTGGCCCCGGCGCAGTGGAAGTAGTGGTTGGTTGACTGCTAACCTGGATGTGTGGGATCGATCCCCAGTCTAGGCAGCATTCTTTTCTGTATTCCCTCAACTGAACGCCACCCCTGGGATTATATGAGATTATCAAAACCTAATTTTTCAATCCACTGTGCCAACAAAAATCTATCCTATCCTTCTATTCCTTCTAACATTGCCTAATTTATAAGACCCTAGGTCTTACTGGCATATATATGTTTGTGTTTTTTTTTTTTTTTTTTTTTATATGCTGATGACCTGGTGTTACTTTCTGAGTCTCCAGAGAATCTCCAGCTGATGATTAATCGCCTAGCTGATTATTGTAGTAAATGGTGACTTGTCACTAATGCAGATAAATCAAAAATAATGGTATTTTCAAGATGTGCCCGGAACCAAACTGCATATAACTGGCGCTTCAATGGAAACCTTATACAGGTAGCTAACGAGTACAAGTATCTGGGAGTAAATCTTAATAAAACTATAGATTTTAACAATCACGTTAACATTAAAGCTAAAACTTCACAAAGTATGTTAAATGTGACTTGGAGAAACATATTTTCAAACCAACGAATAGTACTATCAGCGAAATACAAGATATTTTACGCTGTTATTAAGAGTTCACTTTGCTGCCCAGGTGTGGGGAATCAACGAATACGAAGCGATAGAAAAGTTCCAAAGAAGTTTCTTCAAGAAACTTTTTAATTTACCTCTAAAAACTCCAAACTATGCCTTGTAACTGGAAACGGGTCTCCCTAAAGTGTTTACTAACACGCTTAAATTACAAGCAGACTACATTGTCAAGGTTTTATCTTTTAACGATGACCGACTAACAAAACGAATGGCACTCTAATGAGCGAAGAAACGAGGACTGATGGGTGTCGAAATAGAAATCTTTGGTAAATGAGTGTGAAGAAATTGTATCGCTGAATCCATTAAATTTGAGTCATTTTAAGGCCAGGCGCGCACCTGCAACTTAACAGTTTGGTTCCAATTTGAGCACAACGGGCTTATATGGAAGTGCGCGCACATAAACTTCCGCGGGGTCTCATATAATCCTATAGTACTCAAAATCGAAACCAAATAGTTTGGTTGCAAGTGCGCGCCTGGCCTAAAGATCAACTCTGCAAAATAATTCAAACTCACGAAAATTTTGAACGCAATGCACTTATAGAAGCTGGAACATCACAAAGCGGACTAATTTACTCTCAACTGAACCTGAATCTTATGGAATCAAACTACTTCAATGATATTACAGAGAAATATCTTTAATATTCAAAACAAGATGTAAAGTCCTTGGCTTAAGCGGATCGCCATACAACGGCAGTTTTAACCAGTTTTGCACCTCATGTAATTTGTGAGCAAAAGAAGACTGCTTCCACTTCGTGAGTGTATGTTCCATTTTCGGTACCTACAGAAAAGCAATCCGATAAATTATTCGATATCAAATTCTTCCATGTTTGAAATCTTTCTTCCAAATTTAATTTGCGTCAAAATGACGCATGTGTGCTCTGCTCCATAACAAACAATGTACTGAAAGACGCAAAAGCGTCTGCGGTGACGCAGCGGTCTCGCGGAGACCTGCGAGTGTTTTTTCCCGCAAGAATGACGCGCGATGACGCAGCGTCACCGCACGTGTGTGTGCACTACTCAATTTATTTGTGAGCACTGTAAGACGGCGTCAAAAAACGCATGTGTGCACCGGGCCTTAGGTTTTCGATGAGCGCGTTCGGATTACTCCGTGAACCATAGCGCTTCTTAAAATCTCCAAACCACAATCTCTTTCTTCTTCCCGCTCTGAGTTATATAGCAAGAATCCAACCATAACCCACGAGCAGGGCTCTATTTCATAAACATTGACAATTGCGACAGGTGACAATTTGTTAATTTACAACTTTACAATTGTAAAAATCTATTCTGAAATACCCGTCAATTGTCATCTTTTTTTTTGTCATGTCTTTTTCCACAATTTTCAGGAATTTTCCGACAAATTTGTACTGACAATTCTTTTATGAAATGAAAAAAATTTTACAATTTAATAATACAATTTACATATTTGTCAGTATTTAATTGACACTTGCGACAGGAAACTCAGGAACGGTCAAGTTTTGACAGTGAAAAGACAGTAGTTGATCTAAAATGATAAACGATATATTTTCAAGTGGAAGTGATTACGATTGTCAGTTGGATCTCCGTGTAATACGTCGTCAGCGCGAATAAAATATCTTTATTTTCTAAAAGCAACTTTAGTACACTTACATTGAGAATTTTATTCATTTTCAAAGTCTCGATTTTTAACAACTTAATATGTTTTTATTATGTTTTATGCACTTCACTTTTTAATAATAAAACACTATTTTGCAAACTGTGACACTTTAAAATTGAAAGAGTAACAGCGTTCTGATACTTCTAACATCGAAAAAATTGGTCGAGAAACGATGAAAATTGAAACAAAATGCAAAGGTTTTGTTTCATATTTCATCGTTTTTCGATCATAACAAATTTCGAGATTATGCGATGACAAAATTTTCACGAACAAATTTGTCAGTAAGTATGGTAGGTATGACAGTGACAAAATTGTCACGATAAATGTGTCAGTATATGACAATGACAAAATTGTCATGACAAATTTGTCATTGTATTTTTCTGACAAATTTGTCACCTGTCAATATTTTATGAAAAACAGATTTGTCAGACAAGTGTGACAAATTTGTAGAATTGTCACCTGTCAATTTTTATGAAATAGGGCCCAGGGGCCTACTTCACGGAACATACATCACATACATTGTATGAATGTATGTTCCTTAAAGTAGTTGCCAAATTTGGCTCATTGTAAATTTTGAATTTTTAGAAAAACTATGCGTCAACTTAGAAAACGCATAATTAAAAAAAAAATTTAAATTTACGCCCGCTCATATGGGGCCTATTTTACGTCACATACATTTCTGTAATGTATGTGATGTATGTTCTGTGAAATAGGCCCCAGATCTCACTACTTTTCACGGCTGATTTGTTACATGCACGTTTTTATATAGAAGAACTTGGCTTACCTTAATATTTATGTTTTTGTTCTGATGTAGTTTACACGAATGAAAACTTCATCATTATTTTTTTTTTTCACCATTTAGTGTTCGAATGGTCAAAAATCTGCCAGTATTTTCACAATAAAAAACTGGTAAAAATCCAACTGAGGTTTTATATTTTATTGGAATCCAGTAATTATTGTTGCTTTCACCACTTTGTAAATATAACAAAATATTAGAAAGATTCAAATTGATCATTATGTTTAAGCAAATCAATAGTCATGTCGATTATGGAATATGCAATACTGGATCCTCAGTGATTGTCAGTATCATGTTCTCTTTTCTTTTCACGGAAAATGGGTAGAGAAAAATTGAGCACTGCACGCGAATCAATGGGTACGTTCAGCAGACATTAGGGGCTACATATGCAGTCAACTGCATTCATTGAACGCAAAATCGAGTAAGGAAAATAGTCAGCCTTATCACGAATTCCATCGTAATCGGAAACTCGTTACGAATCCCGAAAAAAACTATCACAGATTCCATTGTAGTGGAAAATCTCATACAAATAGTCATTACGAACGGATTCGGTGATAGTTTTTTTCGGGATTCGGAAAATTTTTTCCGATTACAATGGAATTCAGGATAGGGCCGGGTTATTTCTTACGATGTGAAAATTGGGTATTTACTTCAAATGTCTACATTCTTATAATTTTTATCTTGATTATGGAATACACAATTCTGGATCTGCTTGATTCTCAGTACAGTATTCTTTTCACAATATGGGAAAAGAGAAAGGAGATAACTGCATGAATATATTTATCTAAAGAACACTTCAAACAAACAAAGCAAAAATCAACATTTGTTACATTAAAATCCTTGCCATAATATATGATAAAGAACCACTTCAAGCAAAACTTATAACAAACGTTAAAAAAAATAGTTGCTGCACTATGAAGTTCAGATTGCTGTTTAGCCATAAAATATAATCAGCTGATAATTTGACATAAATACATTTGACTAGCTTTCCAGTCAATTTTCCAATAAAGTTGCCTTAATTGGAAGGCAGTTTTTTGATAGCTGACCAATCAGAGACTTGAAACTTGTCTTGATTTGCTAAGAATAAGAAGATAAGGAAGAGGTTTATCTCACATATACATTGTATGTGAGTGAAGCACCAAATAAAAAAAATATACACCCGATCTGTCATTTTGCCGAGCTATAGGAAAGTGTTTCGAGATTTTAAAACGTTAAAATAGCCAAAATACTAAATATAAAAGTGAAATAAAAGTTAACACAGTGAATACTTGCATTAATTTATTAAAATAAATATAAAACAACATACGGTGCTGCATCGTGTAAAAAAACACCTATAATATGGAGTTTACAAATTTATTCTTTTCACGGGCTGATTGTGTCTCAAATTCCACATAAAGTAATGTGAAGTGATGTTTTTTAAGTAAATACATAATCTTAAAATACTTTTCAATTGATATTTCGTAGTATTTTGCTATAAAAAAGCAAATTAGTTGATATAAAAATACACTTCAATCACGGGAATTAGCTGAACCCGATCTGTCAAAATTGAAATTCTCGCCCAGGGTCGCATTAGTTTCTGTTGGGTGATGGCGAGGCGCTCAAATCCATAGTAATAGTAATTTTACTTACTTTTTGTGGAATATGAGACACAGCTTACCTGTGCAATGAACAAAAATTACACCTGTTGTTATATGTGTTTTTACAGCATTTAACGCAGCACCGCATGTAGTTTTTTATATTTTTGTATTTACTTTTACACCACTTTTTTCTTTAATTTACTAAGATTATTTTAACGAATCTCAAAACACATTCCTCAGAAAACGGATAAAAATCCCTATTGGCGCCCCGGCATTTAGCTGTCTAACTGCACCCCTTCCCATTGTGTGTATGCATTGTGTTTGTGTTACTCACACTATTTTGAAAAATGCTTCGATATGTGCGTTCCTCTAATTCTTCTTTTAAGTTAATTTCTATTCACTACGTGCTTCTGAACGTACACAATGCTATATCCAGTATTTTTGATTCCGTAATCGACATGAGTATCTTCAGAGTGTCATTATTTGACTTCGTATAAATGTACATTTAATTTTGTCAAATATTTCAAAGTTTTGTGAAAGAAAACTGACAATATTGCTAGTCGTAGATTTGAGACTATTTAAAATGATGAAGTTCTAATCATGGCGACTTGTGTAACTTAGAATTCCTTAGTAGGAATTTTATTTCGTTCATACACTAACACTGCATAAATTTCAATAGGCGTATTCCCGATGCAATGCAAACTGGTCTTGCATCATTGCAAATGTGCAAAGTTTTTTTTTACAATGGGGTTAGGGTATAGCAATTTTACACTTTTGCATTTTTGCAATGATACAAGACCAGTTGCATCGGATCGGGAATACCCCTAATTATTTTAACAAACAAAACAAAAAACATATCAAGTCTGAACTTGGGAAACAAATGATAATGCAGCACCACCTTCTCTGCCTGGAAATTGTAATGCAATTTCATTTCACTTTTCTTCCGGTGTATATGTAGGTATCCCTGAAGGTGGGATGGCTGCAGCAACGGCAGCATTGCATTCCTTATTCTACAGTCCAAATAAACTGAGCAAAACACGATTCCAGTAAATGGCAGCTCCACCAGCGGACTTACACCGATTCTCACCATCTTTCTTCGAGTTCATATTGAATTTAAATAACAATTATTAAAATTTGAGAAGGTCACGAAAAAGGAATAATAATAATTTTATTTTCAAAAAACTTGTGAAAAGTAAACAACAATTTCCGAAATGAAAAATTTCACAATGACGTCTTGATAAATGTCACTTTACTATGGTGTGTGTGCAAGTGCGTGTTTTATGTAGGTGTAAATCTCTCTTGGAATCGGGATCAGAGATTTTGCTCCCAAATTATGAGAGATCGATTTTTTTGGTTGAAAGGAATTCGACATTAGATACCCTATCGGCCTATCATTCGAACGCCGCCATTTTTTTCCTTCTGTACAAATGTCAAAATTGAGTTTTCATTCTTTTTCCTCTAGGTGCAGTGAGGAGGGATAGTGTCGCCAAAATGACCGAGGCTAAAATGGAACCCACCTGAGATTGGCAACTATCAGTCCATATATAATACGTGCCACAGTACACAAATCTAATGTCGAATTCCTTTCAACAAAAGAATCGAATTTTTTTCTAAAAAGAATCGAATTTTTTGTGTCGTTGAAAGGAATACGAAAAGTCGAAAAGAATCGATTTTTTTTTTGATTGTGTGTGTGGCACTTGACAGCAGCAATTTTGAAGTAAAATTTCCAGAAAATATTCAATTTGGAAATTATTAGGCATGTTCAGGAAAATGAGATCTCGGAGATATCAGCAATCTCAGTTACCTGAACAGGATTCCTCAGCAAAATTTCTCAGATGCGCTGTCAAAAGTCTGAGGAAAAAAATCTTGGATTCGCTTCCTCGCTTTTTGAGCGAGAGAATATTCTCTGAGATCTGATTTTCTTAACACACCAATTATTATTATTAATTGAAAACAACGCACAAATATTTACTATAAAATTCACCGAAATTCGTTGCAACCAAAAACATAATTTGTTTTCATATTGACATTTTAAAAATTTCAAATCAGGCAAGTGTGTGTGCAAATCGGTGTAAAATCTTTCTTTAATCATGCAAAATTAGCAAGATTTGTTTTGACAGAAAAAATTCGAATTGTTCAGAAAAAAATCGATTCTTTTAGAAAAAATTCGATTCTTTTAGAAAAAATTCGATTCTTTTGTTGAAAGAAATTCGACATAAGGTAATATATTGCGCAGGTTGTCAAAGTTGAAAATGTCAAAAAATTAAAAATGGCTATTCGAGTTCCCACACAAACTCAGCGCCCATCTTTAGAAACAACAAAATATTGAAATAAAACAAGGAAAGAGCACTGGATCCACCATTTTACCACCATAACAACTCGATTTTGACAGATGCGCAGAACTGGACAAAAATGAAAATGCTAATGATATTACCTTTAATATGTGTACTGTGAATACGTCCATGCACTAAACAATGACATTTTGACATCAACAACAGTTAAAATTTTATAGAAAAAGAAAGATCTGTAAATTGATGATTATTGTTGTTGAATGACAAATTGTTTTCTGTTGCGGTTTTTCTAACTTTTTTCCCCGGAAAAACGAAAAAATATCGGGGAAAGAATATTTCCAATCGCGAATCTCCCATGAAATAATTTTTCCCGAAGAACTTACTTGGGGAAATTTTTCCATTGACATAAGGAAAAAGTTCCCTAAAAAAATTATTCACGATAGTTTTGTTTGCTGAAAGGATGCCCAAGATGATTCGTGATAGCAAATTTCCCAATATGGGAAAAAACTCCGGGGCACCTATCTTTTCACAAGGAGGTATGTTCATTCATTTTCTCCGGCATTTTGTAATGGCTTTTTAACTTTTGGATATGCTGTGATGTGGGAATTTTCTGCTTTCGTTTTTTAAATTTGTGTGTTTATTCGACGGAATGTTTTCATTCTTTGGTTGAAACTATTATTAATCTTGGTTGTTGTGTATTCTAACGGTCTCCTATCCACTTGAGATATTTTTCTTGTAGTCTGACCTTTTGCCCCTTTAATATTTTGTTTTGTTTCTTGGCAGGGTCTCTTGCGAAGAATGAACAAATCCTCCAAAGAGATACCTCTTGTCATAAAAAAGTGCTTCTCACCTTAGCCGTTCGGATTCGTCAGAAAATTGTAGGTTCCCTCTTTTCCTGCCAGTAACACGCACTCAGGCATGGTTGAGAGTTGTAATTCATAAGGCCCTGGTTCTACACGAGCTGTCGTGCCACCTAATTTATTTATTCTTGGCAAGCGTCTGCTTTGTGTTTCCTGAGAGGTATCCGGCTGAACAAAAGTTGTTTGGCAATTGGAATTTGCCGGGTTTAAGGCATTACGTTTTACATTTGAATTTTAAGAATTCTGAATTTTATACCTTCTGACTGGCCATCTTTCATAAAAAGTTAGATGACTTTAAGTTACGTTTAGTTACGGGGGAAATGTCAAAGCACCTAAAGTACTACACATAAAACTTGAACTTTATGATTTTCGCTCTAGTTAGTTGATTTGTTAAGTTTTCATAATGAGAATTCAATATTTATTTAAATGAACGACGTTTTTTGTTCAATGAGTCTTTAAATCAAAAGATTGACTATTCGTGTTCCTACAAAAATGTTCCGAGAATTATCCATACCATTTTTGTGGAACGATAAAAAAAAACTTTATTTTGAATTTCATTTAATACAGTCCACAAAAACAAAAATAATATTGTTTTTCTTATATTTTTTCTTATACAGAAAAAAAATTTATTGTATAGTTGCAAATACTTTTAATGAAATTAATTTAACCTGTTGCTGATTTAGTTACGTATAATTTCATCCTCAAAACTACGCACGATATTTTTAAAATCGTTCATGGGAAAGTCGAGATATTTGAGCTTGAAGTAGCAGATTGCAAAATTAAAATTTCACTTTTTTTCCAAATAATTGTTCATATTGAAAATGAAAGCAGTGTGAAGAATTCGTTACTGAAAATTCCCATATGATTGAGTCTTAGAATAAGAAGATAAGGAAGAGAAATATATCACATATACAGTGTATGTGAGTGAAGCACCAAATAAAAAAAAAAAAAAACAATAAGGTGCTTATCTGTCGTTTTGCCGAAAGTGTTTCGAGATTTTCAATCGTTAAAATAGTGAAAAAAGATAATTAAACTAAATAAAAAAATGAAATAAAAGTGAGAATAGTGAAAGCTTTCAGTACCTTATTATAATATAAAACAAAATGCGGTGCTGTGTTAAATTGTGTAAAAACACCTAAAATATGGAGTTAAAAATGTAAATGATGTTTTTTATGTAAATACATTATCGTAGAATACTTTAAAATTGATATTTCATAGCATTTTGCTATAAAAAAGCCTAATTTATTGTAAATGCAGATATATGTATGTAGTTTGAAACGTGGTATGTCAGGTGCCTATCTGTCAAAATTGAAATTCTCGCCCAGGGTCGAATTAGCTTGCTGGCAAGACCCTCAAATACATTGAGCGCCCATAGTGCAGAGTAATTTTACTTACTTTATGTGGAACATGAGACACAGCTTACCTGTGAAATGAAAAAAAGTTGCAATGATTATTATAGATGTTTTACAGGATTTAACGGAGCACCGCATGTAGTTTTATATTTTTATTTCAATGAAGAATAGCATATGTTCACTTTATTTACTTTTATTTCACTTGTTTATTTAATTTACTAAGATTTTTTTCTATTTTAACGATTTAAAATTTCAAAAGGTCGATCCCTTAAAACTTGGCATCGTCGCTGTGTCCTTCAAAGTAATTGATGAGAATATTCCAATAAGTGACCACGCACTCTTCAAAATTGGTCAAAGTCTTTTACTTCGAAATGAGACAATGATCATTCCGTCTAGTTGAACATTGGGAGACTTGGCAGGTGCATTTTGAACCTTTTGAAAACAAATAAGTAGAGCAATAAATATTTTTAAGAAACAAGAATCAAACGATTCTTCTTCTGCTTTATTCTTCTCTGCCTCCACAGCTTTTCGGTAGCTGGTGAAAAGGAGATTGCTATTTTGAATATGTATATAAATAAAATAAAATGAAATAGTATTATAAAAATAAGTACAAACCTTCAACGAACGCACCGAAACAAAATAAAATAACAAATTAGTTGTATTGTACGTTGTCACAAATAACAAAATAAATTGTAGGTTGTCACTTTGACTTCTGAAGGCTTAACTACATAAGCCAAAAAGTACTGAAGTACAAAAGTAAAAATATTTTTATTACCGCTAGCGCCGTTGTTTTGTGAAAAAGAATACACAAATTTGTTTTTAAACCAAAATTTAAGCTTTCTGCATCATTTTTATAAGTTTTCCAGTCAGAAACACTATCACAAAATCAATTTAAAAATTTTCACTTTTGCACTTTTTCACTTTTTTGGCTTATGTAGTTGAGGCTTGACATTTCAAATTATTAGGTCCATTCCCTAGTTTTAGGTTTGTTTGTGTTGTTTTTCTTTCACGAACTGTCATTGTTTGGAAGTGTTCAGATGCACCGTTTTTAATAAAAGGGAATTAGTATTTTACTTGTTAGTATAACGAAAAAAAGGATTAAAATTTGCGAAGAACTAGTAAATTACTAACAACCTTATTTATTAACTCGTTTTAGCAACGGAGTAAATTTACTCCGAATTTACAACGTCTCTAATCCTGAAAACCTATTTATAAAAAAAAAATAAACGAGTATTAGAGGCGGAGTAAGCTAAAACTGGTACACAGTAGGAATAAAGCCGTAGTAAAGCCGTTTTAGTATCTAAATATCAATTTGACATGACATTTAGAAACCTAAAAGAGTAAGAGAGAGTAAGAGTTGTAAGAAAAAAGGGATGTTTATTTTGCATTTATAATAGATTTATATATTCTTTAAACGCTAAGCAGTACAAAACTCGTTTTAATCCCATGGCACTGAGACGAAGATTTCCGCTCGAAGTACCGATTTTCGAAAGAAAATATGAAAAAGTTAATAGCCATAGTTCGGCCTTCCCTAAACGATGATGAAGTATCTATGAACATAAGCAAATATTTTTGTTTTTAACTGTTGTAATCTGCAAATTATTTATTCATATACCTTTTGAGAATTATCCCAGTTTTCAGGCCGTTTTCTTTTATTTTGTTTATCCATTTATTTCGACAAAATACCACCAATAATAATTACTTAAAAGTGTGGAAATCAGCTGGGGTTTGTTTACGTTTATATAATAACCAGAGTTTTATATTGGTCATTTTTTTGGTAATATATTTGACATAAGGACGGTGTAATTAAAACCGCCAAGAAAATATTGTATTAATAAGAATTTGTTTGAGGTGGCGTAAAGACGGAGTAAGTGCTTCGACTCGGTTTAACTATTCCAAGGTTGAAACGAGTATTAGTGAAATCTAATAAATAAGGCTGTAAATGTTTAGCAAATTGCTAACTAGTAATACGCCAAGCCCTTAACAATAGGTTGTTTAAAATTTTGCGCCATTGTATTTTCTCAAATAAGTGCTTTTCCTTTCTTTAAAACAACATCTTTCCCTTTTTCTGTTTTTCTGTTGGCTGACGGATACACTGAGAAATTTCAAAATAACAACAGTTAAAAGTTAGCCAGCTCGGAGTGTGGGAAATATTTTTGGAAACAGAGTTCCATCGTACTGGTAATAGAATGTCCATGTTGTTTTAAATGAAAATATCAATGAATATAAAAAGAAAAAAAAAAGAAAAAACCAACAAAAATTAAAGAAAAATATTGTTCAAAAATTAACCTAGTCAAGAAAAAAAGCTTTAATCGAAATTTTGAGTCTTTTAATTATATAAAATTTATTTCTGGAACTCATCACCCTGATTTTGAGTGATTTTTTTTCTAATGCCTATTTTTCATTTTTTGAGTTTCAAACGTTTTAATCTTATAACTTTCTTGTATTTATAAGATCTATCGATTACAAAAAAATATACTCTCTATAATCGGGTTTGGTTTGCAAAATAGATTCACTACCTTTATCTTTGTTTATTTTAATATACCCAATAATAATACTCTAAATTTCAGAAAATCCTGCTTTAATAATTTTTTTTTTTAAATTTACTTTCACGTGAAATTTTTGTATACCACTAAAACCTACCATATCAGCAGGCTGATATAATTGAATGAACCCAAAAATGTTTGAATATAATCGACCCATTAGTCTTTCAGTTATTAACATTTGTACCCAAGACCGAAGAACAAAAAATGAATGAAGTAGAGTTACGTAAGTCCTCTTATCTGAATATATAATGCTACCGACTTAAAAAAAAAGTAAATAGAAACATTATACAACACGTTAATACCAAAAAGTATTTATTTAAATGAGACAGGAGTAAAGTTCCGCTAGATGTGCAAAATAACACACTGTGCGCCGATAAATAAAACAATTCAATGATGACACATATTTTTTTGAACATATAACGGGTGATTTTTTAAGAGGTTTAGAACTTTTTTTTAAAAAAAAACACAAAAAATTCGAAAAAATGAATGAAATATTTATTTGAATCGATAGTTTGAACCTTGCAATTTAATGTTTAAAGATAATTTCATGCAAATGTTGACCGCGGCTGCGTCTCAGGTAGCCCATCCGCTGAGTCCAATTTTGGCATACTCTTTCACACATATCTGCCGGTATCTCACGAATGAATGCATGGATGTTGGCTTCCAGTGCGTCAATCGAAGCGGGCTTGTCCCTATAGACATTAGCCTTGACATACCCCCACAAAAAATAGTCTAATGGTGTCAAATCGCACGATCTAGGCGGCCAATTGACCGGCCCGAAACGTGAAATTAACTGTTCACCAAACTCGCCTCGCAATTGCGCCATTGTTTCGCGTGCTGTGTGGCATGTGGCACCGTCTTGTTGAAACCACATATCATGCAAGTCAAGAACTTCCATTTCGGGCAAAAAAAAGTTTGTTATCATCGCTCGGTAGCGTTCACCATTGACAGTAACGCTGCGATTCGCATCATCTTTGAAGAAATATGGCCCAATAATGCCGCCGGCCCATAAACCGCACCAAACAGTGGCTTTTTCGGGATGCATTGGTAGCTGTTGCAATGCTTCTGGCTGACTTTCTCTCCAAATGCGGCAATTGTGCTTATTTACGTACCCATTCAACCAAAAATGAGCCTCATCGCTGAACACAATTTTTCGATAAAAAAGCGGATCCTCGGCCAGCTTTCCAAGAGCCCATTCACCAAAAATTCGGCGTTGTGGTAGGTCGGCTGGCTTTAGTTCTTGCACCAGCTGTATCTTAAAAGGCTTTACGCCCAAATCCTTCCGCAAAATTTTCCACGTAGTGCTGTAACAAAGGCCTAACTGCTGGGAACGGCGCCTAATCGACATTTCGCGGTCTTCTGTCACACTAGCTGATACGGCCGCAATATTTTCTTCACTACGCACAGTACGTAAACGTGTTGGTGGTTTAATGTCCAACAAAGTAAATTTGGTGCGAAATTTGGTCACAATCTTCCGAATAGACTGCTCAGAAGGTCGAGAATGCCGACCATAAAATGGAAGCAGCGCGCGATGAAGATTTCGAACCGAGCACGAATTTTGATAGTAAAATTCAATAATTTGCAAGCGTTGTTCATTTGTAAGACGATCCATGGTTAAATTGCAAACCAAACTGAAGCTGTTTGACAGTGACACAAGGTACTAAACACACGTCAGCTGTCAAAACCAGTGTTGCCAAAACCAAACCAGCTAAAAAATCACCCGTTATAAAATAAAGTGTTCTCAATCGAATAAATATTTAAACAACACATTCTTCTATTTTAAAGAAATATTGATATCATCATCATTTTTCTACGTCGTATATATTTCGCGGTTATGCACAATTATGTAAAAAAAAAAACTAAATTTTAATTTCGCAATCGGCAACTTCAAGCTCAAATTCTCGACTTTCCAATGAACGATTTAAAAAATATTTCAATACAACAAGTTCAACGCCAACTTTTATTTGATACCATACTCGGTGTGTTGCGAATTCTCAAATCTCATAATGCTATTTTTTGCCGACTGCAATTTTTAATGAAAAACAAATTTGTTTACCCTGGCCACCACATACGTCACCCGACCACGGGCTTAAAAATCGAAGGGGGTAATTGCTTTCTTTATTTAATGTATTGTAACGATTAAATTACTTAACTGCTTTTGAATTATAATGTAACGTCTTTTATGAAGCGCCATCTCTTGCAAATTTATGTAAACCACAAATCTGTACTGAACACTACCACTGATATCTATGAGGTGAGCTTTGGGAGAGCTTTTCGAATTTGGATTCGAAATCGAATACCAAAGCTCAAAACCAGAGAGAAAGAACTAATAGAGAGAGTCAAATTTCCTCGTCTCCGTCCCCTCGAAACCTTTTGTTTACATTTTTTATAACGTGTTGAATTCCTATCGGTGTGTACATGTTTTCACCTCGGGCAGTGCAAAACAAAAAAAAGGTGGTGAGTATGCACATCTTCTTGCATATGTATTTGTCCCCACATTTTTTTTTATATGGAGTTAATAATTATACATATGCAAGATGGTGCGCAAGTCGCAACATCGTAGCTTGTTGGGTAAAAGAGAGCCACCGCCGAATTTGACTCTCTCTATTAGTTCCTTCTCTCTGCTCAAAACATCGAAAATCTTCTATGGAATGTTCAAGTAGTTTAAAGCTCAAAACATCGAAAAGCTTCTTCTATGGAATGTTCAAGTAGTTTCGGGAACCTATGTAATAAAATAAGTATAAAAGCGCCTGTCTGGCGGACAGAGGGCACAGTTTGTTTTTAATAGTGAAAGAGTAAAGTTGGTTGTGATAAGAGATAAGTAAATTGTTTTCGGAAATTAGTTTCGGTATATTTAAGTGTTGAATAATAAATTGTTTGGTTGTAAGAAAGTGAAGTGTTTTATTTACGAAATAAATAAGTGGAAGTTTTAAACAAAGTAAATAAGTTTTATCTATTACGAACCCTTGGTAAAACGTTACATTGGTGTTAGAAGTGAAGATAAAACTTATTATCTGTGAATTCAGAAAATTTATGGTGATAAATTAATAAACTTAAAAAAAAAATCGTGTGTTTTTAATAAAACAAAGACAAAAAGTGAAAGTGGAAAAATAAAAAGCAAAATGGCTAAGACATTGAATGAATTAAATTGTGTTGAACTTAAGGCAGAAAATAGGTAAACGAGGTCTTCCTACTGCTGAAGCGAAAAATGAAATCATTATCCGTCTGCAAGAAGATTCAAGACAACACAATGACACATTTGTATTCGAAATTGAAATGCCGGAAAAACCAGTAAGTACTGGTGCCGACTTGTCGTCAATAATGGCTCTTCTCTCGAACAAATGGAATAACAACGTGCTGAACAAAAGAATCTTCTCGAAGAACAACGTGTTGAACAAAAGAGTGAACAGAAAAATCTTCTCGAACAAATCGAAGAACACCGTAAGATTGAACAAAAGAATCTTCTCGAGCAAATGGAAGACAAGCAGAAGAATCTTCTCGAGCAAATCGAAGAACAACGTAGAGAGCAAAGGGACCTTCTAGAAGAACAGAAGAACCTAATCGAAGGTAAGCTCGATACATTTGAGAACAAGTTCATTTCTCTTTGTGCACGTATTGATGATGTAGACGGAAAGCTAGAGAGCGTTCAAGAAAAATTCGAAGGCAAAATTCAAAGCATTGCCGATGAATTAGACAAAGTTCGGAAATTTAAGATTAGAGAAAGTGTTGGCGATTACCCAAAGAAGAAAGAAATGCATCCACCTACTTTTGATGGGCAAACTTCTTCGTCGATCTACAAGAAGCAGTTTGAGGCAGCCGCAGCAACGAACGGCTGGGATGTCGAAGACAAATTTATAGCTCTGACATTTGCTCTAAGAGGACCTGCTGCTGAACTGCTGCAAACCATACCAGCAGATAAGAATGGCAACTTCAGTGCTCTTGTTCAGGCCATTGGCTAACGCTTTGGAGATGGCCATATGCAAGAAGTCTTCCGCGTCCAACTCAACACCAGGATCCAGAAAAGAGGAGAAACTTTGCAACAGCTCCAAGCAGACATCGAACGGTTGGCGCATCTGGCATATCCAGCTGCAGGGGATGAAATCATCAGCCAATTCGCAACAGAAGCCATCCGTGCTGTATCTGATATCAACCTACAGCGAGCAATTCAGCAATTCAATTCGGCAGTGCAGATTACCACCGAGAAGAGCTGCATGTCAACATTGTGGAAGCAGAACCAACGCTCGAGAAAAACAAAGCAATAACACCAACACTCCAGCTCAACTTGTTTCCCAGGCGGGGAAACGAGTAAGAACCAACTTCGAGTGGCAGAAGCTCCATTCTGGTATCGATGGCCCCAGAAACACTATCCAAGTGTCACAGACTAAACGAAGCAACAAAAGTCAGACAGTAGAGGCAATAATAAACAACAATAAACACGTGGCTACAATCGACACCGTTTCCACCGCCTCCATTGTACGAAGAGACTTGTTGAAGATGAATTGGCTAAATAACACTAATAGCTACCGTCTGAAGACCGCCACAGGAGAGGCAGCAAAAGTGTATGGTGAGGTTCGTCTTACGATCCGTTTGACAGAACTGGAGTTTTCACATCTATTTCTGGTAGCGGATATATGTGACGAGTGCATCGTTGGAATCGACTTCATGAAGGAGCATGGAATAATTTTGGATATCGGTAAGCAAGTTCTAAAGTACCAAAATTTGGAGATTCCGATGGTCTATGGCAACGAAAACTCAACAACTATTAAGACCGTCATCAAAGAAGACATTTTCTAGCCTGCTTCGGAAGTATTCATGTGGACGAAACTAAAATGTGACTTTGGAAGCCATCGATACCTCATGGTGGAACCAGATACGGAACAATGTTCCCAAATGGCGATCCCCATGGTAGGGAAGACTCTTGTGGTTCCAAAGAACAACATGGTACCTGTACGGATACTGAACATTAAACCGTATGAAATTAAGCTCAAAAAGGGAGAAATAGTTGGTAATGTGAATCTGTATCCGCGATTACTAAAATCACCGAGAGGAAACAAAGAAGCCTATTGACTCCGAAAATTTAAAAGCCCACATTTTGAAGTCATCTAATCTGAGTCAATACCAGCTTAATGTTGCTGGAGACCTTCTTCATGAGTATGCTGATATATTCTCTTCACCCAGCGGCCAGTATGGCCGAACACAACTAGTGCAGCATCGAATCAATACAGGAGATGCAAGACCAATTCGTCAACCAGCAAGACGTCTGCCTTTGGCAAAACAAGCTGAAGTTGAAGAAATGATATCGACCATGAAGGAAGATAGGGTAATCGAAAATTCCAAAAGCCCTTGGGCATCACCAGTCGTTCTTGTCAAAAAGAAAGATGGAAGCACTCAATTCTGTGTAGACTATCGAAGACTGAACGATGTCACAAAGAAAGATAGCTATCCTCTACCCAGAATAAGCGATACATTAGACGCGATTTGATTTAAAAAGCGGTTATTGGCAAGTAGAAATCCACCCAGAAGATCGGGAAAAGACGGCCTTCTCTACAGGAAATGGTCTGTGGCAGTTTAATGTGATGCCATTCGGGCTATGCAACGCTCCAGCAACTTTTGAGCGTTTGATGGAGTTTGTTCTACATGGACTAACTTGGAAATCTTGCCTGGTCTACTTGGACGATGTCATCGTGTACGGAAAAACATTTGACGAACATTGTGAAAACCTTAAAGCTGTATTCCATAGGCTTCGAGAAGCACATCTTAAGTTAAATCCACAGAAATGTGCGCTTTTCAAGACCGAAGTTAAATATTTGGGACATATCATCTCATCCCAAGGAGTAAAGACTTCCTGAGAAAGTTGACACTGTAAAGAATTGACCAACGCCTCAGGACAAACATCAAATCCGGAGCTTTCTTGGTCTGGCCACAAATTATCGGCGTTTTGTGAAGGATTTTGCTAGGATCGCCAAAAGCTTTCATCAGCTTACTGAAAAGGGGAAGCCGTTCAAATGGTCAGGTGAGTGCGAGAAAAGCTTTCAAGAACTGAAGCTGCGTTTATGCAATGCACCTGTGCTGGCCTACCCAACTCTGGGAAAACCTTTTATCATCGACGCTGATGCAAGTAACGTTGGAATTCAAGCTGTACAATCGCAAGTCCACGACGGAGAGGAAAAAGTTGTCGCCAACTACAGCAAAGTACTCTCGAAGCCAGAAAGGAATTATTGCGTAACAAGGAGGGAACTTCTCGCTCTGATATTGGCAACAAAGCACTACCATAAGTACATCTATGGACAGAAGTTCCTTCTTCGAACAGACCATGGGCTGCTCAATTGGCTTTTAAACTTCAAAAATCCAGAAGGTAGCAAGTGGCAAGATGGATCGAAAGGCTGCAGACGTATAACTATGAGATTTATTATCGAAGAGGAAAGCTGCATTCAAACGGAGATGCACTATCTCGGCGACCGTGCAAACCAGACTGTAAACATTGCACACGCCAAGAAGAAAAGGAAATGGTCATCGTCCAAAGAACAAGAGCTGATCCCATTTACGGCTAGAGTAACGAAGAACTCAGAACGGCCCAACAAGAAGATTCGGACATAGAACCCATTTTTGCATGGAAAGAACACCAAGAGAAACCAGAATGGTGTGATATCTCCGACCGAAGTCCGGCTCTCAAAGCCAAGATCACACCAAGATCAC
Source organism: Epistrophe grossulariae (assembly GCA_929447395.1). Classification (NCBI taxonomy): domain Eukaryota; kingdom Metazoa; phylum Arthropoda; class Insecta; order Diptera; family Syrphidae; genus Epistrophe; species Epistrophe grossulariae. Next base: position 51,020,529 of record OV839569.1, read on the forward strand.
ATCAAGATACTTCGCGTGGTCGGAGAGTATGAGTTGGGTCCCCACAATAGAAGGCATTTTGAAAGATGGTACTTTCCGTCTGTTCGTAAAAAGGACTAGTTTTTTGTGGGTTTACCGCTAAGCCACAGTTCATAGTCAATGTAAACACTGTTGATAAAGCATTTTCTATTTGCTCACTGATGGTGGAGGGGAATTTTCCTGTCGCTAGCAATGCTAAATCATCTGCTTATGCAATTACGTTAACTCCACTGTATTTGAGTCTCATGAGGATTGTGTTCATCACGAGTACCCAAGGAAGTGGAGAGAGGACCCCACCTTGTGGATTCCCTCTGGAAGCAGATACTTTGATCTGTTCTCCGCCTAACTCAGAGTTGATCTGTCTCTTTTTTAACATATACATTATCCATCTGATGATGGCATTGTTTACGTTAAGATTAAGATTAAGATCGTTTCCAACATTGTTGAAAGCTCCCTCAATGTCTGGGAAGGCGGCCAGAGTGTTTTTTCAATTGTGCTGACGACAATGTGTAGTGCTGTCTCTACACATTTCCCTTTTGTATACGCATGCTGGGCTGGGGATATGATTTCCGGGGTCAGTGTGTTGCGTATATATATTATGTCTATTAGTCTTTCAAACGTTTTTAGGAGAAACGATGTGAGACTGATGGGCCTGAAGACTTTCGCACCTGTGTGGGTTGGTTTTCCAGCTTTTGGAATAAAAACCACTTTGACTTCTCTCCACGCCTTAGGCACAAATCCCCATTTCAGGCAACTTAGGAATATGTTTTTTAAGTGTGGGATTACATGTCCTATGCATTTTTGTAGCATCATGGGGAAAACACCATCCAACCCTGGTGATTTATGCGGTGAAAAGGAGTTAATAGCTAGAGCCTAGGATTCAGTCCGTGTATGTGAAAAACACGGGTACACGGACTCCGTGTAATTATTACACGCAAATAAAATCCGTTCTCTTAAAACGCGTGTATTTATTTGCTTAATATCCGTGTATCCGGATATTAAGCATACACGGAATGGTTTTTGATTTTAATCTTTTCGAGGGGTGGGCTTACAAGCTCAAAATTTTGAGAGATAATGGATTTTATAGATTTTTATTTTTGGTGATTTTCCAAATAAAAAAATCGACTTTTAAAGAAAAAATTAAATAATTCTAAATTTAAATCCACTGACAGATTCGACAACCAAGTCGTTGTCATATTTTTATTAAAAAAATCCCATAAATTTGGCCCTCTCCAGTGATGATTGGATTATTTAAAATACACGGATCTTCGGATACACGGACACACGGACGCACGGATGCACGGATGCACGGATACACGAAATACACGGATTCAAATCCGGATATTATAAGAACACGTGTATCCGTGTTTTTAAATATCCGTGTAATAGGGAGCTCTATTAATAGCCCATTTAATCCTTTCTTCCGTAATCAACTCCGTTGGTAGTGAGTTTTCGATGCACGGTTCCAATTGTGGATCTCTGTTAACAACAGAGGTGTAACCTTGGAAAGTGAGTGTTTACTAGGAGTTCTAGTGTTTCACTGCACGATTCAGTCCAATGTCCATTGGGTTCTTTAAGGGATCTCAGGACAATCGGTCCCTTAGCAAGTATTTTTCTGAGTCTTGCTGATTCGTTTGTACTTTCAACTTGACTACAGAATTTTCTTCACGAGCTGCGTTTGGCTCTTTGTGTATCAATCTTAAACTTCTTTTGACTAGATTTGTGAATTTCCGAGTCAGTGTCTGTTCTTGTGCGCTTGGCAACATTGAAAAGTCTCCTGGTTTCTTTCCTAATACTACCAAGTTCACTTATCCACCAGGGTGGTTTCTTTTTACCTAGTCCAAAAGGTTTTTGTGGACATCCTTTCTCTAAAGCCTTACCCAGAATTTCAGTGAAACTATCATTTGCTATATCTATGATCTCGGGTTCTAGAATCACGTTAGTGTTCAGCTTTTGTATTTCAGTCTCTATTTCCCTATTAAAAATATCCCAGTTTGTTCTTCTGATATTTCTAAAAGGTTTACGAGGATCTAGGATGTCGGGTATTAGGAATTCTATGAGCTTATGGTCAGAGAATGATTCATCCTTTAATACCCTCCATTGGTCTATGAGAACAGTATCCGAGTTTCTCAAAAGAGTTACATCGAGTACTTCTTTACGATTTTTAGTTACAAAAGTGGGTTCGTTCCCCCTATTAAGCCTAGTACGCAGATCGCGCTAAATTTTAGCTGCCACTTTTCTCTCCAAACATCAGCTAAAACCCTAGCTATATTTTGACATAGGAGAGTTGTGGAGAATATGTGATTGAAATAAGTGGTCTGATTGGTAACGTGAAATTTCTTGCGAATTCCCACAAATTTTCACAAAATTTCAGAATTTGCTGTCAAAACCATTGATGTACTTTTTATTTAAAGCTGAGGTTAAGCTCGCCGGTCTACCGGGGTTCCTTCCAAAGAAGTACGTAACTTTAGATTATAGGTCTGTTCCTTTATTTCCTTAAAAATTCTTATATTAATTTTACATTAGTTCGACTTAGATTTAAATATACAAGGTTTGCTTTTAGAGAATAGCTTTGATTAATTGCTTCTGCCGAGGGCGTCCTGTGATTTCTTATATTCTTTCGGGCGTTGGCGGTATCTGCAGGAGTCTTCTTACGTGTCCTCTTCGGCGGTTAGGTTCCCTTGGATGAATGGCGTATTTGGGTTTACGGATGAATCTGGGAAGTACTGGTAAACCAGGCAATCACGGACGAATCCGGCAATCACAGACGAATCTGGCAATCACTGGCGAACCAGGCAATCACGGACGAATCCGGCAATCACAGACGAATCTGGCAATCACTGGCGTACCAGGCAATCACGGACGAATCCGGCAGTCACGGACGAATCTGGGAATCACAGACGAATATGGCAATCACTGGCGAACCAGGCAATCACGGACGAATCCGGCAATCACGGACGAATCCGGCAATCACAGACGAATCCGGCAATCACAGACGAATCTGGCAATCACTGGCGAACCAGGCAATCACAGACGAATCCGGCAATCACGGACGAATCCGGCAATCACAGACGAATCTGGCAATCACAGACGAATCTGGCAATCACTGGCGAACCAGGCAATCACGGACGAATCCGGCAATCACGGACGAATACGGCAATCACAGACGAATCTGGCAATCACAGACGAATCTGGCAATCACTGGCGAACCAGGCAATCACGGTCGAATCTGGCAATCACTGGCGAACCAGGCAATCACGGACGAATCTGGCAATCACTGGTGAACCAGGCAATCACGGACGAATCCGGCAATCACGGACGAATCCGGCAATCACAGACGAATCTGGCAATCACAGACGAATCCGGCAATCACTGGCGAACCAGGCAATCAACCTTAAAAAAAAAAAAGGAAGTCTTTTGATTATTTTTGGGTTGTTTTATTACCTATTGATATTTTATTCTGCGGCTCTGGTATTTATTCCTTCGATGTGCACTCGTCGGCTGCCTAACTTGAACTGTCCTCTGGTCGTCTGAATGACCTCCTCTTATATAGCTCATCAGAGCAACAAATGTGAGTTATAATTCACTAAAGAGCAATATTATATGAGTTGGTGGTTGCTAGCTATGTCATCTATTTGATAAGCATTTGTTGTACATAAGTATTCACCACGCTTAATGCTGCTGAGTGGTGTGGTGAATTTAATCGTGGGCATATGGTAGCTTGATTAATTATCAGTTGTTGACGACACCTCGTCGTGTATGGATGGCTATGCGAGCATGTAGCTGGTCCGGTAAGTATTTTTAATTTGTTACAAAGGAAACAGGTGCGTAGGTTGGGGTGGTATAGGTGGTTATTGTGAACTAGGGCTGATATGTTATGGTTGGTTGGCTATGGTTTTGCCAAAGTCATAGCAACCGGGGCGTAGTCTAGCGGGGGAAGTGTTTAAATTGTAATGCTTCATTACAAACCCCTCCTTCTTTGGAGACGAGAACCTTCTGGTCTTGAATTCTGGGTAGGTATATCGGTCGGTTGATGATAGCAAAACGGTGCTGGTGTTTTGACCTTCCTTGTTGGTTCCTTTTATATCGCGCAGATGGCAACGTACCATCTGCTTTTTGGAGGTTTTGCTTCTTACTGAATTCACCTCTCTCAACATTACTATAACTGGAGAAAGAAATTTCACCACTTCAAAGGGGCCATCGTAACCGGTGGATAACTTCTCCGTAACGTGGTGTATTGTTGAAGACAGCACCCTTGCCCTTTGGTAAACGTGGTCACCTATATTTGGTTTCCATGGTCTTCTCCTCGAGTTATAGTACTTGCTTTGTATCACAATAGGTTTTACTGCCGGGTTAGAGTGCATCGGTCCACAAGGTTTCATCTGAGGTACCTTGTATTGGTTGCAGGCGACGCACTTCTTTACATACTTGGAGATGTCACGAAACATCCCTGGCCAAAAGTATACTTTCATTATCTTGTCGTCTTCGCCTTTCCTAGATGACCGGCTGTGGCTGTATTGTGGTTTTCTCTGAGAACTTTATCTCGTTCTTTTAACGGTACGCACATCTTCCAATTATGGCTACTGTCGGCTAGAGGGTGTGCTGCGAACTTCTTTATAAAGATTTATCTTGAATCTTGTAGTCGGTGTACTTTTCTGGGTTGTCTTGCACCTTTTTGATTCGACGTTCCGTCCAGTCCTCCTGCTTGTCATTTGTGATGGACAAGTCACTTTCTTGAGAAGGTAAAGAATCACTCGATAAAGGTTGTGCCATAAGCTCTTTACCTCCTAAAGACACTGAGAAATTTAATTTCTTAAGCAAATCCATGCCGAGTACAACCGTACTTGTTAATCGTTTTAGATATGTCACTTCCCCTTGAATCTGTTGGTTTGCCATAGATATATTGACATCGTAATGTTCTTTACTGTCTACCGGGGTGCTGCTTGCCAAATGTACAGCATGAAGCTGGTAGCGAAGAGGGATTTTCAACCTTCTTAGGAGTCTTCGTACTTTAGTATTCACAAATGACTTTGTAGCACCGGTATCTAACAGGGCAGTAAAGGTATGTCCGAACAGATTAATGTGTAGAAAGCAACGTGGGTCTGTCCACAATTCTAAATTAGGTGTGTGCTGTTGTAGCTCCGGCAGTTGTTTGGCTGGCTTGTCCTCTCTTGGGTTGTCGGATGCAAAAAATAGAGGTGTAGCGGGTTCGGTTTTCGATTTCGGAATGTTTGATGTTGCGGCTTCATGCGTTTTAGCCGGTATGTTAGGCTTGGTAGTGACGTCAAGTATAACGTTTATCATAGAAACTCTATGCGTATGGCAAGGACAATCTCTAGTCATTCGTCCGTCTTCCCCACAAAAGGAGCAGAACATGCGGAATGGGCGGCGGCAATGTCTTGGAGTGCCCACGCTGTTTGCAATTCCAGCAGTGGGTCGTTCGGTCGTACTGTTCTGGCGGCGGGTCTGGTGTCTGGCTATTTGGTTGTCGGGGCAACGTCGGGAGGGTTCTTTGCACTGGTCTGGTAACCGCAGCCGGGGTCGGATTTTGACTTTCTTTTTGAATATACTCATGTTCTTCTGCAAGCCCCGTCAATTCCTCTAAGGTTTTAAAATCTTTACGCCGGATGTACAGGTGGTACTCTGGCCTAAGTCGGTCATATATTCGGTCAACATGTTCATTGATTTTTAACGTAGGGTGTTGGTGGATTAAATATTGCATTGCTCTTATGAAATCCTTTGCCTTTTCTCGCGGACCTTGTCGCTTCTTGGCGATTTCATCTTCCAGTTTATTAATGAATCGGACGCGGAGGTAATGGTCTAAGAAAGATTTGTAGAAATCTGGCCAGACTTTAAATACATCCCGGTTAATGCGATACCATTCTAGGGCGGTTCCCCTAAAAATTTCAGGAAGGGTACGCAGCATGTCATTGGGGGGTATTTTGTAACACTCGGTAAGCTCTTCAATGCGCTTTATAAATTCAAGTGCATTGCCAGTTCCGTCAAACTTGACGCCCCATTTCCTCACCACATTCATTACTTCGGCCTCACGGCTTAGTGAAGTTTTACTGACGCCTTGGTTCGGAGTTTCTATGGTGTGGGAAAATTGGTTCTGGCTTGTTACCTGGGTTGCCGCTGGAGTAGTTACATGGTTTTGATTGTTACCCTGAGGGTAATACCATTGTCTATACTCAGGTAGCTTTGTTAACCTTTCGAACTCAGACGTAGCCGGAGTTGTTCCAAGATGTGGAACTGTAGACATGGTGGAAGGAGCTGTGGTCGAGTATGTGGGATTGCGTTGGATTGGAACGCTGGGTACCGAATAGAAATAATTGGTATAACCCTGTGGCTCAGGCATTTTATCACTCTCAGTAGTGGTTACTCCTAAGGTGTTCACCTGGTTTTCTGTCTGCCAGTTTGTAGTTTCCAATAGACATGCTCGTTCTATGGCAATTTTTCCCATTTCCTCACAGAGATTTTGAGTGGATTTACGAGTCCGTGCCTCCTTTATGTAGGTACTGAAACGGGAACGGAGTACACTCATCGTGCCTTCTGTGTTAATCCCTAAGCTTTCCATGCGTTCCATAAGTTCCTTTTGGTTGAGTAGGTAAACAGCTCCTATGCTGACGAATATATCAAAACCTTCTTCGGTGTCTGACATTTTGGTCTTGGTGTTTTTTTTTTTGTATCTCGTAGGATTGGTTTTGGTTCAGTCAAGATTGGCTTATCAATCTTCAGGTTTAAGTTCGGTTAAGATTCGCTTATCAATCTTCAGGCGTCGGTTAAGATCGGCTTATCGATCTTCAGGTTCGGTTAAGATTGGCTTATCAATCTTCAGGTTAAGGTCGGCTTATCGACCTTCAGGTTCGGTTAAGAATGGCTTATCAATCTTCAGGTTAAGGTTGGCTTATCGACCTTCAGGTTCGGTTAAGATTGGCTTATAAATCTTCAGGTTAAGGTCAACTTATCGACCTTCAGGTTCGGTTAAGATTGGGTTATCAATCTTCAGGTTAAGATCGGCTTATCGATCTTCAGGTTCGGTTCGGTGAATTTGTCTGGAATGGACCTTCAAGTCCCTGCTCGGGCGCCAATTTGTGATGTGCTTTTTATTTAAAGCTGAGGTTAAGCTCGCCGGTCTACCGGGGTTCCTTCCAAAGAAGTTCGTAACTTTAGATTATAGGTCTGTTCCTTTATTTCCTTAAAAATTCTTATATTAATTTTACATTAGTTCGACTTAGATTTAAATATACAAGGTTTGCTTTTAGAGAATAGCTTTGATTAATTGCTTCTGCCGAGGGCGTCCTGTGATTTCTTATATTCTTTCGGGCGTTGGCGGTATCTGCAGGAGTCTTCTTACGTGTCCTCTTCGGCGGTTAGGTTCCCTTGGATGAATGGCGTATTTGGGTTTACGGATGAATCTGGGAAGTACTGGTAAACCAGGCAATCACGGACGAATCCGGCAATCACAGACGAATCTGGCAATCACTGGCGATTCAGGCAATCACGGACGAATCCGGCAATCACGGACGAATCCGGCAATCACAGACGAATGTGGCAATCACTGGCGAACCAGGAAATCACGGACGAATCCGGCAAACACAGACGAATCTGGCAATCACTGGCGAACCAGGCAATCACGGACGAATCCGGCAATCACGGACGAATCCGGCAATCACAGACGAATGTGGCAATCACTGGCGAACCAGGCAATCACGGACGAATCCGGCAATCACGAACGAATCCGGCAATCACAGACGAATCTGGCAATCACAGACGAATCTGGCAATCACTGGCGAACCAGGCAATCACGGACGAATCCGGCAATCACAGACGAATCTGACAGTCACAGACGAATCTGGCAATCACTGGCGAACCAGGCAATCACGGACGAATCCGGCAATCACAGACGAATCTGGCAATCACTGGCGAACCAGGCAATCACGGACGAATCCGGCAATCACGGACGAATCCGGCAATCACAGACGAATCTGGCAATCACAGACGAATCTGGCAATCACTGGCGAACCTGGCAATCAACCTTAAAAAAAATCTCGAGACCCCTTACCGCTGGTGCGGGGAAGTCTTTTGTTTATTTTTGGGTTGTTTTGTTACCTATTGATATTTTATTCTGCGGCTCTGGTATTTATTCCTTCGATGTGCACTCGTCGGCTGCCTAACTTGAACTGTCCTCTGGTCGTCTGAATGACCTCCTCTTATATAGCTCATCAGAGCAAACAAATGTGAGTTATAATTCACTAAAGAGCAATATTATATGAGTTGGTGGTTGCTAGCTACATATGTCATCTATTTGATAAGCATTTGTTGTACATAAGTATTCACCACGCTTAATGCTGCTGAGTGGTGTGGTGAATTTAATCGTGGGCATATGGTAGCTTGATTAATTATCAGTTGTTGACGACACCTCGTCGTGTATGCATGGCTATGCGAGCATGTAGCTGGTCCGGTAAGTATTTTTAATTTGTAACAAAGGAAACAGGTGCGTAGGTTGGGGGGGTATAGGCGGTTATTGTGAACTAGGGCTGATATGTTATGGTTGGTTGGCTATGGTTTTGCCAAAGTCATAGCAACCGGGGCGTAGTCTAGCGGGGGAAGTGTTTAAATTGTAATGCTTCATTACAAACTAATAGAAAAAAAAAATCAGTTTTGGGATATTTGTTGAAACAAAAAGTTATCAAACAGGCATAAGTAGTGAAGAATATGTCAAAAACATCTGTTCTCCGAAAAAAAAATAAATAAATTTAAGAAAGTTTGTTTGAAAAATTTCAAGTATTATTACACTTTAGAAACAAAATGGATACAAGGGAAATTGAAGATTTGGTGATTTGTGCAGCAGCCCAAGTTGTGGCAATAGGAGCGATGGACCAGACACCACATAGAAGGGTGTTCCTTTACTAGAGTAGCCAGTTTTTTTTGTCTTCCATGCTGAACGTAATTTTATTTTTACCACGCATTCTTTTTTTCGGTTGTGGTAATTCTTGTAAAAATTCTTCCAAATCGGAATCCATTTTGCAAGAAGGCAGCAACAATCTAGCTGTAAAAACAAAGCAAAGTTCACACAAAATTAAAAAATACCAGAACCAGTCAAAATTTATTAGTTTTTCGTTCGCTAAATTTTGACAGATTAGTGATGTACAGTAAGAAACAAACATTTGATTTTTTAGCTGGAGCTGCGTACCTCTCAGCTAAAATGCTTTGCTTAATTTTAGCTTGGCTAAATTTTGGAGAGAATTTCGTATGGAAACTAAAATTTAGCGCGATCTGCGTACTAGGCTGTAGCTACTAAAATATTGTTTTCTATAATAAATTCAAAGTGCTACCCCACTGTAAATGGTGTGGGTTGGCATCACATCCTACAACAGCGTCCCATTTTTCCAGGGTGGCACGTTGGATGAGTTGCTTTGTCATCTCAGCCGGTGGTCCTTCCAATCCGTCACCCGGCATATAGCCAGATGCTATGACGAGTGGTGGGAGTCCGGCACGTTCAAGTTTGACCGTCGTTTGGTCTAAACAACTGTATCTGGATAGAAAAAAGAGATTAATCTGTTTTCTAGCAACAATACAGGTTCTATAACTACTGTTAGTGCCTACATTTGTAGTCTTATACAGCGTGAGTTCTTTGGAGTGTAAGCCCTTAATTCTGCCACCTGCAATCCAGGGTTCTTGAACTAGGGCAATGTCTATTTGTCTACTCTCCATGAAGTAGACTAAGTTGGCACTGGCGGCTTTACTGTGGTGGAAATTTATTTGTATCAGTTTCATGATTATTTAATTGTTTAAAAATCCCTACCCCATCATAACTTCTTCTTGGTGGCTTTTGCATCGGTTTGTACCGACGCGCACCTTGAAATCAATTTTCCTAAGAAGTGGTGTTGATTTGTGACTTAGGATCACAACCACTTCTGTGCCGTCTTTGGTTTGTTCGCCCACCTCAGCGACTTCCCAGTTTTGACTAAGCTAAGTCAGTGTTGAGTGACCTGAGGCATCTTTCAATGCGATCCCTCGGAATGAGCGGTCCTTTCATTAAAAGCTTGGCTCTTGGCCTGGAAAAATTACCGATTTCCTTCCTCCCCATGAGGCGAAGGTCAGCGTTTGGCCAAGGAGCTGCAGCATTCTGTACAAATTCTTGGAGCCATGTGAGAGTGTGATCATCTTCACATGTCAACATTTTGAACATTGGAAGGTGCAGAGAGTACCGAAGAGTGGCGGTGGCCGGCTCTTGACGATAGCCTCATTAACCTCCTCAAGGATCCGAAGTTCAATTAATTGCCATTGATCCTCTGTCAGTTTCCGTGTAGGATTCCCATAGTCTACTATGGCAACTTGTTTACCTACAGGGGCCTTGGAGAGTCTGGCTTTCTTTTTGTTGGTCTGTGGACTTTTCGTAGGTGAGTCCAGTCGTTCCTCGCTCGCTTAAACGTACCTGCACCAGTTGGTGAGTCAGAGGAGGGCATTGGCCCCTCCTTAGAGACCACTGATGTGGCATTCCTAGGTGTTGTCCTTGTCGTGGTATTGTCATTCGTAAGTGTCCTAAGTCTTTGATAAGATCTGTCGAGAGCTAGCCTTTCCTTAGCCGTTAAGGCATCAGTGTTTTTGTTGGCTAGCAATCGGACAGTCCTCTCATCGTTACGTCTTTGTCGGCGTGTAATCTGTCCGTCGTCAAGGAGTCTCTTCGCCTTGCGTTGCATTGCAGGTTTTGCTTTGCATTGCTTGGTTGAATTCTCCAAGACTGTCGTGTCCGTTCTGTCACTATCGAGTTTCCAATAAAGCCGCCAGGCTGGGAGGAGCAGGACGCATTCAGGTTGCACGATGGGCTGTGGCTCAAGATGTTTCCCGTGAGCATCTCGCTTCCTTCAACCTCACCAGGGGCTACCTTCACACCATCCGTAGGAGCAGGTGGCTCCATGGAACGTCTGTTTGGTGCTTCGGGCAGTTTAGTGGTGTACGGCTTTACTGGGTCCGTTTGTCCATGTTGCTTTTGTTGTGAAGAGGTAGAGGCACCTAGGTTGCATGCGGGGCTATGGCCCTGTCGTTTTCGTTCTCCGTCCGTTAGTTCGTCCCAAACCCTCTTGCCAAGCCTTCTGATTGTCTTCTTACAGTTGGAGATTTTACTCCGTCATGAAGAGGTCATTTGTCATTTTCACGTCTTTGTCTTTGTTGTTGTCTTGTTCGTTGATTGTCACTGGCGACTTAGCTTCTTGCAAAGCCAAGCCCTCTTCGGCAGCCGTGACTTCTGCCAACACTTTAGCGTATATCCCGGCTAGATTTTTGTTCGTGTTGTGTCTGTCATGGTTTTTCATAGATTTGGGTTTCTTAGTTAGTCCAAATCTGCAGCTGACCTGCTGAGGATTTAGGGATGTTAATCTACAGCTGGTCAGCTGAGGATTTTAACGTAAGCCTCCTCACCACTACAAGGTGAACTCAGTGAGTAGTAATTGAGTGAGGAGCAATTGAGAAAGGCCAGTACTTCGTCTTTTGATTTGTAATTACTTTTCAAATATTCTCTTCTTATTTCACGTAGAACAGGACATTTGCCAATAAAATGAATGACGTCCTCCCGTTCTTTGATGTTGCATAAGCTACAATATATTGGAAGATCATCCCGATGCGGAATATAGTGAAGCCTTATCAACTCCCATCTCATCCTGAAAATAGCTGAAATGAGTCCTTGTTTGTTATCAGTACGAAAGTAGTTTTTTTTCACACAAATTGTGATTAAGGTGGCTGTATATCGATCTATGTACCGAAGACGAAGCCTCATTCATACAGTCAATTCGATATTGCACACTTATTGCATTTTCCAGATTCATCCAGCAAACTGAAGTTGTTTCGGCAGTAACTCCCAAGTTCTTCCAACTTTTCAAAACAACCATTTTGTTTACGGATGGTTTCTAATGCCAAAATTTTGGTAATCCCTTCATCTGGCATTTCAAGAACTTTGGAAATGTAATCCACATGATACTTCAAGGTTTTAATGAAGAGTGGTGAAATGCCAGTCTCGAGCTTGATCATGTAGTTGGGGGTGGTATGAGGTAAGCGGAAACTTCTTTTAATGTAGTATCTCAACAGTTTTTCAACCGTTTCATATTTCTGACATCCCCATACTTGAGCTGCATACAACATGACGGATTCAGCCACTGCAGTAAATACTTTGTATTTCACATTATGAGTTATTAACTTGTTTGAAAAGCAATGTTTCCATATTGTGTTTATTGCATTTTTTGCTATAACTAGCTTATTTTTGAGGTGGGTTTCCATATTGAGGTTGCTTGTAATAGTTACTCCCAAATACTTATACGACTTCACAACTTCAATAGTCTCTCTGTTGAAGGACCATTTCTCGTTCCTCGCCGTTCTACCAGATCCTTTTCGAAAAATCATCACTTTCGATTTACTCAGATCAACCCTTAAATTCCATAATCGGCAGTACTCTTCGAGTCGATTACTCATAAGTTGTAAAGTTTGGGGAGAATTTGGAAATAGTACCACATCATCGGCAAATAAAATGGCATTGATCATAACTCTCGAAATTTCAATTCCACCAGGCAAATATCTATAAGGTCGTTTATAAATAACTCGAATAGGCTTGGACTCAGACTACATCCTTGTTTGACTTCCCTGTTCGACACAAAGAAATCCGAAATTTTTGGACCATCCCAAACAGCTGATAGCAGTGATGGAAATCGACTTTTTTCGATTGTACTGAACGCTGAAAGAAAATAGTACTGAAAAAGAACAAATAGTACCGGGCTCTTTTAAATGGATAAAAACTAGCAAACACACAAATTCGAAAAAAAATTCATTTGTTATAAATATTAAGGTAACATAGTAAAGGAACTTCTTTATTATTATATTATATTAAATAAATAATGGACGGATCCCGTATCACAGTAAGGCAGTTGTAGGTTTCATTTAATCACATCAATGAATATTTAAATTTTTAGTTTTTGACGAGGATTGTTTGTCACGTTTTTATTCACAAGATCTTTATTAATTACAAAACTGACAACATTCCTTTTTAAAATATTTTTGGTTTCTATCAGCATTCATATTTCAAAAACCAAATGTTTGCCCGAAATTCCCATACAGATACATTTCTTAGTTTCTTAATATATTCGCAGTCAGCTAGAGCTCTACATTCGTTGCTTATAGCTTCAATATTTTTGTGTTCATTAGGAAAAAACTTTAAAACAAATTGAACGATGGAGTGCGCTTTGTGAGAAATTTTGAAGTGCGTTTGAGAAAACGTCATCGAAATCCAATCTTCTTCTAATATCTTAGCAGAAATTTTATGTAAAACATTTTAGCATAATATTTGAAGCCCTGTGTAACTTTTTCACTGAACTTTTTAAAAGTGTATAAGATTTCACATTCGGTGACGCAATATATCTCCATAACTGGTAGGTGATTTTGCAAAAGCCAATAAAGGCTTTTTATCAAGAGATTCTCTTGCCATAAAATCTCCATAAAAATATGATGAGCCCAACTGTCGTACCTACCTGGACGAAACGCAACTTTTTGAGTTGAGGTCACTTGAACTTAAAAATTGGAAGCTAAATATGTACTCTTATACATAATCGGTTCAGTATTTAAAAGCAAATGAGCGCCTTCAGCCCAAGTGGGGATGGTTTTGATATTGGGTAATTGGGCTTTGAGTATGTACGCATCGCACATAGATTTTTTTAATGAAGATAAGAGAAAATTATCAATTTTGTACAAACAATTCAAAATTGTACTGAAAATGGCAAAGATGTACTTACGTACTGAGAAAATCAAATTGTACTGAATTCAGTACAATATAAGGCTTTTTCCATCAGTGGCTGATAGATTGCCGTCATACAAACTTTCCAGAACTCTCCCAAACTTTGCTGTCATTCCAACGTTGTAGAGTTTGAAGAACAAAGCTCTGCGGTCCACTGTATCAAAGGCAGCTTGGAAGTCAACAAAAAAGACGTAAAGCTTCTTCTTTTGTTCAATGAAGTTAGTCGCTATGCTTTGCAAAACAAAATGTTATCGATAGTCGAAAACCACTTCCGAATCCTGCTTGAAATTCCCCGAGCAACTTCCTACTGTGTATCTACTTTGTCAAACGATAGTTCAAAAGTGTTGTGAAGATTTTGTAAAAGGCGCTTAGAAAAGAAATTCCGCGATAATTGGCTGGATCTGATATATCACCTTTCTTATATATAGGAAATATAATAGATTTCTTGAACTGTTCAGGTATTTCCCCAGTGTCCAAAATGTTATTAAATACAGAGGTTAATTCATCAACCAGCGTTCCAGTTCCATATTTTTTAAATTCTGTTGGAATTCTATCCGTTCCTGCTGCTTTCCCGTCTTTAAGCTTTTTCAAAACAGGTCGCAATTCTTCCAGACCTATAGCAGAATCTAATATTTCATTTGAATGTGCAGGTTTAGCGTATTGAATGGGAGGTGCTAAGGATTCGGGATTCTGAATCGATTTAAAATGATCGTGCAATGCTTCCATTGTTATTTGTACGCTTATTTTAGGCTTCTTCAAGAATTATTGGTTTGTGTATTTGCTAACATACTTCCTTCTTGACGACCAGGTGGCGCGCTAAGATTTTGCCTATTATTTACATCAGCTGGTAGTGACGTTTTTTCCATCTCCATACAAGTTTGCAGCTGTTGATTTAGGTCCGCATGGTAAATGTCATTTAAAACTTGAATTCCATCCAAAGTATTACTATGTAAAAGTCCCAATGAAGGGCTCCATCGGAAAATATTTTTGTTGATAAACATTCTATCCTCCCTTACCAACACCTTGATTTCTGGATTAATTGCATTCAAGCTACGTTTAATATACATTAATATATTCCTCTTTTGCCGAATCGATGCGGGAAGATCTCTTGAGAGTGAGATTCCAGTGTTTCGCAGAGTGTTGTTGGAAGATCTAAGTGCATTAGTTATTTGCTATTTTGAATCAAATTTGACAATAAAACTCTTTACATTTGAATTTCCCGATCTAATTTCGTGGATTTGCAAATTTCCAATAA
The DNA here is from genome assembly GCA_929447395.1 of Epistrophe grossulariae. NCBI lineage: Eukaryota > Metazoa > Arthropoda > Insecta > Diptera > Syrphidae > Epistrophe > Epistrophe grossulariae. Next base: position 51,035,582 of record OV839569.1, read on the forward strand.
AGGTGGAGGTTGAATTATGTTTGAGCAAATATTCCTAGCATGCTCCTTTTCATCACGTCCTTCAAAGACAGCTACCCTTAGCATTAGATTGGATTCTGTGTTCCTTTTTTGTATTTCTTCCATTTGATTTTCTAATTGCTCATACTTTTTTTTCCAATGCACTTATTTTGGAGGTTAATGCAGTGTTTGTTTCGATGAGAATTTGGTGGGCAGCAGTGATTGCATCAATGTCACTTCTTTTTGCCACTTCAGCCATCTTCGAATCAAGAAGCATTCCAATCATATTGCATAGATCGATTTTAGACATTGATCCAACTGACTCAATAAACATTGCGTAAGGAGGTTGTGCCTTTTTAGATAAAGGAGTGTCTGGAGATATTTCGTGGGCTTTTCTCTTAATGTTAAACATATGACGTACAGAGAGGTTATGTTTTTTGCTTTTTTTTTTTTAAATGTATAGGATGAAGCTTATTTTTCTATAACTCATATGAATTTCATATGCTGCAGAGTTTTGGAGTATTTATCTTCACTTTACAAGGTTTAAAAGTCTTGTTTTTTATAAAATTGGTAGCAAATTTTCGATTTAAAACTGGGTCAAACTAAAGGACAAACTTTTCAACTTATTTGACAGATGTCAATCCAAATAAATATCCTTATTATTTAATACATTAACTTTTTCAAAGGGATTAATTACTATGCTTGGTTCATAATTTTCAAGTAATGTTTTTTTATTTGTGAATTCCACTAAATAGTATTTTTTACCCAAAATTATTTTAACACTTGGTGTTTACCTGGAATGGAATAATCTTTTGCTTAAACAAAATCTCCAACCGAAATTTTCTTAGTATTTGATCCTTTATAATATTATTTTTGTTGTATATTTTTATAAACGACTGAAACAAATTATTTTTAAAATGACGATATGTTATTCATTGACAACTTAAAAAAAAAAAAAAACAAACATTGCGTCAAAGATAACCGTTACAAAAATGCATATTAATGGGAACTCTCATTTACTCAAATTTGCACGTTTCGCCGTTATGTCTTATTTTGCTTTATTACTTTGTTTATTTTCCGTTTGCTTAAAATCACCATATCGTGGGAGCAAAAGGTACTGTTTTCAAAGTGTTATCCAATTTTAAATAACATAAAAAATAAATATTCAGTGTTTTACAGAAAAGAAAAAGAAAAATGAAAAAAGTTTCGGGTGAAGTGGAAAATAGCATAGTTTCTCTAATTGAAGAAGGACTATCTTCAAGAAAAATAGCTGAAAGGATGAAAGTTTGCCAACGCACTGTCCTTTTGGTAACAAAAAGGAAAAATGTGCATTGCAGAAGCAATCTCCCAGGCCGACCCAGGATGCTTAGTGATGGTGATGCAAGGCTAATGGAACGATTGATGCATAGAAAAGACTGCAAGACACCAAAATCAGCAGCCAAAATCTTAAATAAGAACGTCAGTGAATGGACAGCTAGAAAAGCCCTACAAAAGATTGGTTTAGTAGCAGCTGTTAAACAAAAAAACCCGGCACTGTCTGACAAAAATGTAAAAGCACGTCTTAAATTCTGCAAAGAGCACAAAAACTGGAGTGTTGAAGATTGGAAACGGGTGGTTTGGTCGGACGAGACCAAAATAAATCGATTTTAGTCAGATGGTAAGGAATATTTTAGGCATCGGCAGAATGAAACTCTCCAAAAGCATCAAGTAAAAGAAACCATGAAGCATGGAGGTGGCAGCTTAATGGTGTGGGGATGCTTTACGTGGTGGAACGTCGGCCCGCTGATCAGAATCGAAGGAATAATGAAGAAGGAACAATACCTTTCTATTCTGAGTAATAACTTACCAGAATTTGTTCACGAATGCACATACCCTACTGAGGAGATCATTTTTCAACAAGGCGGAGATCCAAAGCACACTGCACGAATTGTCCAGAGCTGGCTTGGGGAACAGTCATTTCAAACCATGAAGTGGCCAGCACAAAGTCCGGATCTAAACCCGATAGAGAACTTGTGGGCAATTCTCAAAAGACGCTTGGCATCTTACGATGAGCCTCCAAGGAACTCGAATGACGAATGAATGCAGGAGCAGTGGATAAATATTTCACATACTCAAATCGAAAATTTGGTTGAAAGTATGCCAAGGAGAGTGAGGAGTGTCATAAAAAACAAAGGCTTGTGCACCAAGTACTAAAAAAGCGCTACAAAAAAAAATATTAATAATCGTGCGAAATTGAGTAAATGAGAGTTCCCATTAATATGCATTTTTGTAACGGTTATCTTTGAAGCAATGTTTGCTTTTTTATTTTTAAGTTGTCAATTAATAACATAGATGTCATAATAAAAATAATTTGTTTCAGTCGTTTATAAAAAGTATAGAATTTTTTCCTTTTGTTTCATTTTACTTAAACTTTTGCTCGCCACTGTAGTTAGTCGTAAAAGCAATTTAGTAAAGAACAAATTTCAAACAAATCAGTATTTTTTTTTTATTTTTGGAAGCTGTAGCAATATTTTTTTTTTAATTTTGGTCTAACGTGATATGTTGTATACCTTTTAAGAAACTGCAAAACTAAGACAAGCTTTTAAAAGCAATGAATTTAATTGAGTGAGATATAGGCATTTCAAGTTTCCATACAAAGTGCAATTTGTTTATATTTTTTAAAAAACAACAAATGAAACGAGCAATTAATTAATTGCATAAATATGATGAGCAATTAGAGATACATCGCCTGGCAATTTTTTTTTACGAAAATCGAAAGTTCGCCGGCTGACTCCGACGTGGTCTTTCAAATGTCCTATCAAAAGTGAAATATTTTTTTGGCATATATTTTCTTTAAAACTCGCTTTTAAAATTTAACTGGAGGAAAATGGCATTTTAGTTTATTGGCTTGGTGCAACCGATAAATGGCATTTTAAAATTTAAGGAAGCATTAAATATTTAAAAGTGTTTGGTGCAATTGGCCATAAGAAGTTTAAATTATAACAATAGTATTCTACAATTAATATAATTTTTTTTGTATAATTATATATTCCGAGTGCAAATTTTCGTCATAATATGTTAAGAGTATAAGCCTCCCCCATGATATTCCATGCTTCTATATTCCTTGCATACTGCTGCCACCGTGGATTAAGTCGTTGGATATCGCCTCTCCATCGCAAAATCTCTGTATTTCAAATCTATATATGTTAAAAAGCGATCTATCTATAGCCCTCTGGCCCTGGGTAGTTTCGAGTTTTTTCAAATTTTGTACGTTCATGCTCCAGGTTTGTGAGCCATAAGTTAATACAGGAAGGACAGCCATGTCGAATGCATTTTTTCTTGATGCTTCACTTATTTTTGATTCAAATACGTTCTTAAGGTATTATTATTTATTGTATTATTCATACTTGAATGTCAGTTTATTAGACTTGACCTTTCTTTATTCCGTCAATTTCATTGAATTTCTGAACAACAACAACAATATGCGTGGGTTCGAATCTCATGGTGTGCAGAAAGTTTTTCATAATAAAATTGGATTAAAGCTCAGCACCACTAATAAGGAGACTGATGATAAGGCTTGGCACCCCTTGAAATAGCTATATCTCCAGCCAAATAATTAATTAAAACGAATTATAAATTAATTCGTATACCATTGGTGGTAGCACCTTTGAGTTGTTGTTGTTGTTGTTCAGAAATTCAATGAAATTGACGGAATAAAGAATGGTCAAGTCTAATAAACTGACATTCAAGTATGAATAATACAATAAATAATAATAACTTAATAGTCTGGTCTGTTGCCGATCTTCCAACCTCTCCCCTCTTGATACGTACTACGAATTGTAGTCTATTAAAATAAGGTATGGAGAAAAATGGAGGCGGAACAAGACAGCATACTTGAAGGCGCTTATAAAAATGCTGATGCTCCAAATGCATTTGATATACAAACGATACACATCTCGACATGTGACGTCAGTGGTCTAAAGTACTGGAATGCGTAGTGCATACGACTTCTAAGACTGAGCAAATCTGATATGCGTGGGTTCGAATCTCATGGTGTGCAGAAAGTTTTTCATAATAAAATTGGATTAAAGCTCAGCACCACTAATAAGGAGACTGATGATAGGGCTTGGCACCCCTTGAAATAGCTATATCTCCAGCCAAATAACGTTCTTAAGGTTCCATACCTGCTTCCAACTATTTGAAATTATTCTTCTTTGTATTTCTTTCTCCATTCGATTTTTAAAAGATATGATTTGTACCATGTAGAAGTACTCTTGGACGTATTCAAATGTCTTTCTTCCTATCTTTATTTGAGTCTACACTGTTTGTCATGAATATAGTTTTAGTCTGATTCATTTCCAACCGTGCTGTTTTACAACCTTCTGATATTTTTGTAATTATTTCTTGGAGTTCAATCGTCTCCAAAACGACGATTAGATAGTTTTTCCCCGTCTATGTTTAAGCCAAGGTTTCAAGTCTATGTCTCTAAATACTCCCCTTACTCCCCTGCCTATTGTAAACGTTGGACCTTTAACTTAAGTTGTTATTCTTGATATGCTCTTCATGTATATGATTCTCAAGATTCGAATAATTTTGTGTGGGATACCTTGCTCCTTTAAGGCTTTCCATATTTTAACATGTTCTACAGAATCGAATGTCTTGTAAAAATCAACAAATGCTATTTATAAAACTTTGTTATGTTCCACAGTTTTTTCAATCAGTTGCTTGATTGATTGAAGATGGTCTGTTGTGGAATATCCTGACGGAAAACTTGCTTGTTCTTTTGGTTGGTTTCTGTTGAATGTATATCTTTACATCTTCTTAATAGGCATTTAGAGTATACTTTGTAAAATATTGAGACAGTTATTATTGGTCTATAATTGTTAATATCATCTTTTCTGCCCTTCCTTCCTTCCTCCCTTCCTCATTTTATATTTGATTGATATTCCATTTTATGTTCCATTGATATGGTAATTCTTCATATATCAACCAATTTTAAGTGTTTCCGCTTTTATGCCTTCACTTCCAAAGCTTTTTCCTGACTTTAGTTCATTGATCGATTCTTCCACTTCCGATTCCAAAAATATTGGAAAGCTATCATAATGATCCAAAATTGGCATTTCTGAAGCGGTCTGGTCAAGAGTAAACTTCGATTTGTATAGGCCTTTGAAAAAATTTGTGGCAGACATATTTATTTCGCTCCTATTTCTTATTTTTTGTTTCTTGTCATCTAAAGAAATCATCCATTCTTTTCCTTGAAAGAAGTGTTCTTTTGCTTTTTTGATTGATTTGTTTTCTTCTTAGTACAATTTCAACATTTTCTCATCATATATTTTAATGTCATCTTTCACATATTTTAATATTTAAATATGTTTTTTGACGAAGATTTTCTCTTTCTTCAATTAAACTTTTAGTTGTGCTTCAAATTTTATCGGGCTTTTTGGGAATATTTATGAATTCCAAAATAAAAATTTTTATTTTCTCAAGGTAGCTCGTTTTGTCTTCATTTGATATAATTTTTGGAATACCCTTTTTAAGTTGGGATTTGTGGTATTCTTTTGTCTTGTGGCTGATTTTTATTTTAGCACGTACCATTCGATGGTCGCTTTCAAAATTCAAACGGTTTATAAAAGATACGTCTTGAACTGTTTTTCTTTTGTTGGAGACTATAAAGTCTTCCTATCTCATTTTTTACTAAATGTCTGGAGATAGCCAGGTCCATTTATTTTTTGTCTTTTTCTTAAACAGACTATTGCAGATGGTTGAACTATTTTGCCATAACCATGTTATCATATTTTCCCCACGTTGGTTTCTGGATCCAAATCCGTACTCCTATTATACCTCCTTCACCATCATTTCTGAAACCCACTTTGGCATTAAAATTTCCAACTATGTAGAGAATTTTTGATTTTGACTTTGATATAATTTTATTGAGATCTTCATAGAAAGAATCAATTTTTTCTTCGTTTGAAGCTTCAGTGGGAGCATAAATCCGGACAATCCCAACCCTTGTTTTGTTAATCTCCAACTCCATGATGCAATTCTTTCGTTGTGTAGAGCTCACATTTTTGTTTCTTCAGTTTTTTCTGCCCAATATAGAAAAAAATATTTCCGTTTTCCTCTTCCAATAGTTTTTCTCCGACTAATCTTGTTTCCGCCAAACCGATAACTTCCCAGTTTATGTTTCTAATAGCCGCATCAAATTCGGTGCGTTTTTCATTTGTCGATAGAGTTCTGATTTTATACGTGCATATATTTAAATCTGTTATTTGACTTTCTTCTTTTTCATATTTTTGATTGTTTTTTGTTTTGTATCCTGATCTGTTTTAACTATCAGGTTTTCGTGTGTCTGAGTGATGGTAACTTAGACTTGGAAGAAATTTTTTGTTTATCTTTAGTTTTATTTACTAATCGGACAAATATTGGTATACCCATCGCTACTTGTAAACTTATGCTAAAGCAAGATGCAATAGAGAAAACAAATCTTAGGTGGAGTAACATTGCCTCATGTCAGGCCACAAAACAGATCTTGTGGATCTGAAACGCTCTATGAACTTAATATCTCTAAGCAGACTGGACATTAGCTCCGTCATAGGTGTCATTACTGGACACTGTCTAATAGGCAAGCATGCAACAAATCTTGGTGTATTTTCCAACGACTTCTGCAGGAGTTGCATGGACGAAGAAGAGGAAGAATCGATTCCTCACCTTCTCTGTACATATCCTGCTCTATCTCAAAGACGTAGGCTCCACTTAGGAGAATTCTACTACAATGATCCTAGTGATCTGGCAAGTCATGACATTAATAGTCTCGCTCGCTTCGTAAGAATCTCTAAATGGTTCAACGAGTAGGAAGAAAGTTTCCTAGATTCCTGTGGTATCACAATGGGCCAACCAATGGTCTAACCTAGTTTAACTTTTATTCCTTTGATCGTGCCTGGTGTTTTTTTTGTGTATATCATTCAAAATTTGCTTGTTGATTGTTAGTTACTTACATGTGGTGCATTGGCTTCAAGAAATTTTATCATCGAAGTTGAGACTTTTTTAAATTCTTTTTATGTTCTTTATTGTCTTGTAGAGTAGTTTTTGTACTAAGATGTTTCTTCAAGTGACCTTGATTTTTTCTTCTGTGAATTTTGTATGTTTTCTTCAGAAATTTTCTTGATAATGCCATCTATAATTTCCTTTGCTACAAGCGAAGATTTTTCCATTTTTGATTGATGCAGTTACTCCTTGAGCCTTGAGTTCATTTAAAAAAACTTTTGTTTGTTTTCTTTCGGCGGCGATTGTTTTGGGCAAGTCATCATTAAAATACATTTTGTTGGGTAATTCTTTTAGATACACTTTGTTCTGCATGATCAAGTTTTTCTATTTCGCTTATATCAAGCGGAACTTCCATTGTTTTGTTTACAAGGTCAAGTACAGTAGTTTCTAGGGTTGCTTGGCTTGTTTCGTTTTCCTCCAATCCGTGTATTAAGATGGTTTTTCTTCTTGTTTTCATGTGCATACTAACTAATCTTTTTTCTAGTTTATTTTTTGCTTTATGTGCATGTCTTGCAACTCTTTTTTTTTTGTGGTACCAAACTTTTCATCTATGTTTTATATAGTCCATCAATATCAGTTTTTAATTCATTTTTCAGCTCAAGAATCGACTTTAGAATGTTCTCTTCTCCCATTTTATGGGTTTTTAATTTTTTTACTAGTTCAATTTATTATTAATTTTTAATTTGAGATTTTGTCCACTTTTTGTTATGGGGAGTGTATTTCTTTTTTTATGTTTTTTTTTCCGTAACGTAATGTAATGAAACAGGTAATTATGTAATAATCCGTGGAGTGGTGGAATGTGTTGACAGCTTCCAAATAGTAGTCTGTAGTTAGTTGTTTGTTTATGCAAAAGAGACAATTTGTTTGGTTATGTATAATATCAATTTTGCTACTCCGACAGAAAATATACTAAAAAGTACTCACCGGGAAAAAAGTGAGACAGCGCATAGAATGTAGAAGCTCCTCTAATTTCAAAAGTTAGATTGAATTAAGTTTAGATTGATATTGTACAGATGATTAAAGCTGATGCTCGTCTGATGTTATTTGATATGCCTGTTTGTTCTGTTTTTTTTTTCAGTTTTCCGAAGTGTGCTATAGATTTCATATAACATGTATAAGTATATGTACTACAACTAAAATAAGAATGTAAATAATTTTATTACCCATCGGGAAAAATAAAAAAAATCATTGACGAAAAACCTGCTTTTTCCTTGAGGAATGGAAGCTGCACCTGCTACTTTCACATCTAAATCACTACTTCCTTGGAAGTTGATTATTCACCAGTTGGACTAAAAAAAAAATTTTAAAACAAGCGCGAGATTTAAACCGGGCGTCCACTGTTAACACAGCCGGCTACTCTTCCAACGTGCTAACTTAATTATAAATTTTGTATAATTAAACGAGGTCGATTCTAATTCAGCACTTATTTCAATAACATTTTGTTAGGCGAAGTAAAAAAGAGAGAGCGTCGTGAGAGAATTATTTTTTCCTTCTCTCCCATAATATACTTTACAAAGTAGATGAGTGGATTTAGACGATGAACTGATGAACTTGTACATTACTTTTCAAAAGTTTTCTCATCGCATAACTTTTCCTTTTAAAATAGCAAATTTGTAATTCACCAAAAGAAAGGGTTGTTTCCTAAACACAAAGCAGAAAGTGCGATCAAAGCTATGAACTGAGGAAACTGCATTACTCTTCACCTAGCAAGTCATTGCATGTCGTTTCTCCTATGATTTGGCAAGTGAATTCATTGACGAGTTCAGCTACAAAATTCATTGAGGACGATATTTCCCGCTGGGTATGTATGTATGAAACTTAATACCTTTGTATATAAACATATGAAGAGGAACGTCCGACGCGCCGTGGGGTGAGCCGATACTGAAGCTTGTTCCATTTCAAACCGTTTCAGTTGCAGTTGAGAAGGAACAGATAATCAAATACAGAAGAATAAAAATTAAGATTAAAGAAAGAAAAGAAGAAGGAGAACAATGTATAGGAAATTTATTAAAATTGAAGTGAGACAAGAAAAAAACAATTTTGCGACTTTTTCTTGTATACATTTCTATAAAAAGGTGTAGGATATAGAAAGAATGATATAAGAACAATGTTCAAAGATGTTTATTAGGTAGAGGAAAAGTTTTATTTTATTTAATTTTGGTTTTATAATAACTTACTCACTGATTCATTCATTTGTTAAAAATATATACGGCCTTATCACAGGCCCCGTCGTAATAGATTCGTACTACGAATCCTGGAAAAAAGTATTAAACCTGCGGTTGTAACAGAAATATTTCCAAACCAATTCAATGGTCGTGAAAAGTTATATCGATAGCCCACAAAATGGGGACAATATTTTTCTTACGACGACGCGACGATGCTATGACACTTTTTTCAAGATTCGTATCACGAATCTATTGCGACGGGGCCTGTGATAAGGCCGATACTAAATTTTTTTAAATTTGCTATTTTAAGTAAGTGAGCAGTAAGTAGGGATTTTTTGAAATTCTAATCTTAAATCGGGTAAAAAAGGATAAAACTGGTCGAGGGTTCAAAAACTAACTACGGAAAGTGGTAGAACATTAATTTATTTTTCCACAACTTTACTAATTTAAAAAAATCTATAAAATCTACAAATCTATAAATCTTTGAAAATTCAAAATTGAAAAATTAAAAAATTCTAATGAATCAAGGTTAAGCCTGATTGAAATATATATTATACGATTGGAAAGATATTTGAAAACAAAAATTTGTACCACTTTTTGGTTTTTAACTTTTAAACGGATGCTTTTAAAAATCTCAAAATTGTGTAGGTGATAGATATTATTGATCTACATTTGTTGTAAAAATTTTAGATTTTTCAAAACTTTCTCAACCGAGATATTTACATATTTGTGTTGTTACCTCATAACTCTTTAGTTATTGTATTTATATGATAAGTTTTAATTAGTTTGGCATCTAGGAAAATAGAAAATTAATTTGATATATCATACATCTGAAGACCCTACACGACCTTCACAATAGAAAATAAGAAAGGTACAAAAATCTCGGAAAAATGTGAAAAAATGGGGTTGTTGTTCATTGCCAACCGACGCACAGTGTGTTATTTTGCACATCTAGCGGAACTTTCTATATGAAGTTTTATTAAGTTTTTTTAAGTCTGTAAGCATTATATTATATTCAGATAAGAGGACTTACGTAACTCTACTTTACTCATTTTTTGTTCTTCGGTCTTGGGTACAAATGTAATAACTGAAAAATTAATAGGTCGCTTATATTCAAACATTTTTGGTTTTATTCAATTATCTGAGCTTGCTCATATGGTAGGTTTTCGTGGTATACAAAAATTTCACGTGAAAGTAAATTTTAATAAAAATTTATTAAAGCAGGATTTTTAGAAATTCAGAGTATTATTATTGGGTATATTAAAAAAACAAAGATAAGGGTAGAGAATCTATTTTGCAAACAAAACCCGATTATAGAGAGTATATTTTTTTGTAATCAAGATTAAAACGTTTGAAACACAAAAAATCACCAAAAATCAGGTTGATGCTTCCAGAAATAAATTTTATATTTTTGAGAAGTAGATAAGAAATTTAAAGACACGTGTTTGCAAAATTTTCAATTTAAGCGTTTTTCTTGGCTGGGTTAATTTTTGAACAGTATTTTTTTTCTTAAATTTTTTGATTTTTTTTTTTTTATATTCATTGATATTTTCATTTAAAACAAAATCGACATTCATTACCAGTACAATTGTACTATAATGTTTCCAAAAACGTTTCTCACACTCCGAGCTGGCGATGGGTGATTAAAAACTGCGAGTTTAAAATTATTGTGTCAGAAATATAACCACTTAAATAAATATATAAATAATATATATTAAAACAAGATATTATGGGTTATTCAACTTTATTTAAAGCTTTAATGATCCAAAAAATAAAATCAAAGATATAAGCTTTTTAAATCATCAATGGATTTTGCAACTCATCGAGCTTACAAAAGTTACCAGCACTCTGAAAGAAGAGTTGTATGGGGGCGGCACTCAAAAGCAGAAACTGTAAATGGATTCTGACAAAGAAAACATTGGAGAATGGTCACACGAAATATCTCGACGTATTCATGAGGATACATTTTTGTCTTCAAAAAGTCGCAAACCAAAACAAAAAACACCAAACCAAAAGATTTTAAACAAATCGAAGATTTCTACTATGTTATAAACTCATAGGAATTTATATTTTACCTTGAACGATTCGCAGATAACACAAAAATAATTAAAAAAAAATATTTGGGGGCTAGCACATACTTGATATATTAAACCACTGCGTCCAATTTGACCCACGATTTTAAGCCTGTTTGTGATGTAACTGTACAGTAAATAACAGTTTCAATACTTTTTTTTTGTTGGTATGTTATGGTCTAGGATTCTACCTATCATTTCATTTCATATTCTGAATTAAGTTCTGCTAGATTTGCAAAATAACACACTGTGCGACGTGTTCCAGTGCAGAACTGTCCAATTTTTGCTAAAATTCCAAAAAACATCCAAATTTGCGGCCAGTTAAATGCTTATATCTTTGGATCCAATGGTTGGATTTTCAAAATTCAAATTAAAGCCAGAATGAAAGGACCAGCTATAAAAAACCGTTCAAAATTTCATACTTAAAAAAATTTAAACAATTTTGGAGAATAATTTTCATCGAGGCAAACGTAACGAGGAAGAGGAATACACACAAAAAAATAAAAAAAAAGTTAGTTATTAAGAATATACTGGTGGGAGGAAGATAGGTATTCTAAAACGGTGGAGTGTGTGAAATAAACACCATAACCTTGGCAAGTTGTCTTCGCATCGGCAAAAAAATTGCTATATATAGGTATGCACGTTTGTGGTAGGTATTTTTCATTCATAATAATTGTGAAGATCCTCTCATGGTTGGTTTGGTTGCCTGATAACTTTTGTTCTAATAATGGGATCGTTATGGTTGAGACCTTAAAATTTAGGTAGAATGTCGGGATTTATTTTTTTTACAAAATCATTGCGGAGTAACATAAAAGTATGTGTATTTAATGGAAACACAAATTTAATAAAAAAAATATTTTTATGCACATGTAGGTACTTGACCCTTTTACGGAAACTTATGATGTGAGTAGAGTATATTTTGTAGGTAATTTTTGTTTAATAAAAAAGTAAGGTTGGTTGTAACTTTTGTTTCTGTAAGATTAAGGTCTTAAAATAAAGGTAAATTTCAGGTTAACTTATTGAGTTAAAAATCATTGAAATCACATAAAAATGTATCTGAAAAAAGTGAATTTCTTCGTTGTTTATTTAAAAAAATTCAAACTGAATGAAAAAAAAATCGGTTTCACTAGCAAGGACAACGAAATTGAAATTTGGCTGGTTTGATTGACTTATAATTAAAAATCGAATCTTTTTTTTTCTAATTTTTATAAAATGTTTTTTTCGAAAAAAAATTCATTAATATATTTTTTATAAAATTTTCTAACAAAAAAATTTCTTTTTAATTTCACTTTCTCGAAAAAAATGGTTTTCAAGTGTATTTCAATGGATTTAGAAAATTTGCAAAACAAATTCCCATTTTTTTTTAAATATAAAATTTGATAACTTAAAAAAATGTTTTTTCCCAAAAAAATTATTTACTTTTTTTAAGAAAAATAGTTTCCCACGTTTATTTCAATCGATTTAAAAAATTTGCAAACCAAATTCCCATTTTTACTTGCGATATATACATAGGTACTATGTGGCAAGTTATTGAATCGTACAAAAATCGAACTCGTGATTTTGATCAAAGTTGACATTCTGTCCGTCTGTCTGTCCTGTCTGTAGCCTACACGGGTTGGTCGATTTTCTTCAAAGTTGGTACCTAGCGTTTTTTGGGCATCTCCCCACCCGTTTTTTTAATTTTATTTTTAAAAACCAAAAATAACGGTACCTGCCGTACCTACAAATTTTTTTTAGCAAAAAATGAAAATCTTATTTTTCCCAAAAACGTGCCTACAACTTTAAAAAAAAATTCAGTAATTTTTATTACAAAAAGGCAACCATTTTATAAAAAAAATTTTCCGAGAAATTGTTAAAAATGGTACCTCCCATAGAACCATTTTTTTGATTTTCGATTTTCTCAAAAACCGTTCAAATGATATTGATTAATTTTTTTATACATAATGTAATGTGTGAAAAAGTTTTAAAAGTTTTGTATACGAAAATTTTCAAAAATTTTTTTTTGGATTTTTAAGAAAAGTTTCAAAATTTTTTGGGGAACTTAATAATTCGAAAACTACTCGGTCAATTTTTGTTAAACTTGGCACTCAGAACTTTTTTAACATTTTCTAGCAGATTTTAAAAGAAAACTATTCTTTTAACCAAATATAACGGTACCTCCCATACAAAAAAAAAAACCGGTTTTGAAAATCTCATTTTTCTCAAAAACGGCTTCTACGATTTTGATTAAAATTTTTGTGTGAACTAATATTTGTACGATCTGCCATTTTAATGGAAAAAAAATCTATTGTTTAAAAATGGTATGTATCTCTCATAGAACCATTTTTTTTTGATTTTCGACTATCTCATTATACAATCGAACTGATTTTAATGATTTTTTTTAACAAAAACTTCAAATAAGTTCTAATTATTACAAAAATTTTCAATAAAATAAATTTTTGATTTTTAAAAATATTTTTAAATTTATTTTTTGAAAACTCCATATTTCGAAAATGGGTAGATGATATTTTTTTTAATTAATATTTTAATTCCGCATTAATAACGGCTAAAAATTTGCTTACTAATTTTTTTTATTAATTTTTTCAAAATTTTATACATACAAATTATTTTTTTAAAAAAACCGCTCCAACGATTTTCAATTTTTTTTCTCATAAATTGAGATTTCCCTTAAGAAATCGGATGATGTACATCGAATCGGTGTCAAAACAATTTCAGAGGTTGTTTAATCAATTTATATTTAATTAAATATTTTTTTTTACAATTTTTCAGTCTAAACTAAGTTCCATGCATATTTCCAACACGGTGCTATATTGTTCTTAAATAAATGTACCTACTCGCATTATACCACCTTAAACTTAACTACGTTTCAAGCAGGTGGTATACAATATAGGCTCCCATAACTAATTTATTTCTTTTTTAAGTGGGGGTGGCCCCGGCTCAGTGGAAGTAGTGCTTGACTGCTAACCTGGATGTGTGGGTTCGATCCCCAGTCTAGGCAGCATTCTTTTCTACATTCCCTCTACTGAACGCCACCCCTAGGATTTAATGGGATAGTCAAAACCTAATTTCTCAATCCACTGTGCCAACAAAAATCTATCCTATCCTTCTATTCCTTCTAACATTTGTCTAATTTATACTGGCATTTATATGTTTGTGTTGTTGTTTTTTAAGTTAACATATAGTTTTTGATATATTAAAACTTTAAAAACACAGCACTTGCACATAAAAGCATCGTGCACCCATTTTTTTTTTAATTTTTACAAAATTGTCTTTAACAAAAAATCACTTTTTGGAAGAAAATAATTTATTTTCTTTCAAATATTTGTTTTACGGGTATTTCAATTGGTTTTTTAAATTTACAAACCAAATTCCCCTTTTTTTAACATAATATGGTTACCACATAATAATACCAGCTACCTAAAACCATAAAAATAAGCCTAACAACAATTCATATACCTACCTACCTATATACCTACCTAGGAAAAAGGCATAATAAATGCAAAATGTAGCAACGTTGTATTTACTTCACATATTGTGAAATTTAACAACGTTGAAGCGAAATATTTTAAATTTGATGCAAATTGAATATCAACAATTTGCATCAAATTTTAAATATTTCGCAAAATATTTTAAATTTGATGCAAATTGAATATCAACAATTTGCATCAAATTTTAAATATTTCGCTTCAAATAATACCTATACCTAAATCTATATATGAGGCGCTCAGCGCCAAAACGACCTAACCCCAAAATTTTCGAACTGAGATAAATGAGTTTAAAGCGAAGCTTATTTGAAACAATTTTTTTTTAATTTCCATTAAAAGTTAAATAAAAATTGTTCATTATTCTTGTTGGAAATAATTAATTGTTTAAAGACTCATTGTGTTTTTGAAAATTTATTTCATCTAGCAACCTAAGCCATTTTATCTTTGAGCCTTTTTGATGTTTTTTTTATACATTACAAACATTTTTCCGCAATAATAAGAACACTATTCTACATAGGGCTTCGTTTGGAAATGTGGGTTAGGCCGTTTTGGCGCTGAGCGCCTCATATATACCCCTATCATGACAAAACACAGTAAGCTTCGTCCATACGACAAAAAATTTCATTTTCTTCCCCTTATTTTATCAAAAACATCTGGTTCAACAATCTTCCTAAGTCTCATTATTGTTGTAAGAATAATATTAATATAATCCTCTCGTTCTTACTACTTGTCTTCATTTCTTTTTTATTTATCTTCCTCCCGCCTTTTTATTTCGCCAATGTCAGATTGCGGCAATTGCAGCACCCGCGCCGTTCGAGTGCCTATACTGAACTAATTTTTTCTGTTCCATGAGAGTACTATAGTGTTTATATACAATGTTATTACTAAGTCACCCCACTGTTAAAAAGATAAGATAATGTTTAGCTCGATTGTTATATCAAACTAGTTTTATTGTATTTTTGTTTTATTTTTTTTCCATTTCTATTTTATTTAAATTTGCACAAACAATTTTTGTATGGATTCGTTTGTACTGGCAGTGGACAAGCAAACCCAATTGTCCTCCTAAGATTTAATTTGAGGAGGGCTGGATTTATCTATAAAAAAGAAAAGTTGAATATTTTCCTCCTGAGCGTTTGACAAACGATTTTTTTTCTATGAATTCGCATGGACAGCTGTTGGAAAAATAGAATCGGTCCCATCCCTCTTAGATTTCATTTGGGGTGCTGGAAGAATTTTTTGTATGTGTGTTATAAAAAAAAGCTGAATGTTTTTTTCCCGACGTGCGTCGCGATGCACGGTGGAAAAACGATTTGAATGGTTTGGAAAACATAAACAAACGAACCTGATAAACCTCGCGCATAGGTTGGGGTTCTGTCTACGCAACTATCACCGCCTCTTTTTATTGTTAAAAAATAATACCATTTATTTTGTAGGTCATTGTGGATCATGCTGGGCATTTTCAACAACTGGTGCCTTAGAAGGTCAACACTTTCGAAAGACTGGAGTACTGATTTCGCTTTCCGAACAAAATTTAGTCGATTGTTCGAAAGAGTATGGAAACAATGGTTGTAATGGTGGTCTCATGGACAACGCATTTAATTACATCAAAGAAAATGGGGGAATCGATACAGAGGTGTCCTATCCTTATGAAGGAACCGATGACTCCTGCCATTTCGACAAAGCGAAGATTGGAGCTACCGATAAAGGATTCGTTGACATTCCCTTTGGTGATGAAATAAAGCTGATGGAAGCCATCGCGACCGTTGGTCCAGTTTCTGTTGCCATTGATGCATCACACGAATCATTCCAATTCTACAATGAAGGTGTTTACGATGAACCCGAATGTAAAAATAAAAGTGAAGATTTGGATCATGGTGTACTGGCTGTTGGTTATGGTACAGAAGAGGATGGCACTGATTACTGGTTGGTGAAAAACTCATGGGGTACCACCTGGGGTGACAAGGGCTACATCAAGATGGCACGTAACAAGAATAACCAATGCGGTATTGCTTCATCTGCCAGTTATCCACAGGTGTAATAATTATCTTCCCTTGTATTTTTACTTGTATTTTATTTTCGTACATGCCTTTGTTTTCTATGCGAAAAGTCTTAAAAAATAAAAAAAATATTTTAAATAAAACATTTTTTTTTAAACGGTAAATAAAATAATTGGTAAAACCAGTTGGATCCACCTACCTGTTATGCCTTAAGTCACGTGTAACTTCTAAGTTTTCGTTTTTTCGATGATTGAAGTGGGGTCTTGCAGGTAACTTTGGTTCAATCGAGGATAGGCAGTTCCTAAATTATATCGGTCGACTATTTTCGATTTTATTGAACAACATTAGGAACGAAACTTCAACACAAGTACTCAAACAAAATGTTGTACGAAAATCAAATGCTCGAAATGGCAAATGCTCGAAATGGCAAATGCTCGAACTACAAATAATATTCAACGACAGATGTACGAACACGACACTTTCTCTCAAGCAAAATGTTCGCACGACAGATGTACGAAAACCACATGTACGAAAATTATAGGACATACATTACAAAAATTTTTCCGCAATAATAAGAAAACTATTCTACATAGGGCTTCGTTTGGAAATATGGGTTAGGCCGTTTTGGCGCTGAGCGCCTCATATATACCCCTATCATGACAAAACACAGTAAGCTTCGTCCATACGACAAAAAATTTCATTTTCTTCCCCTTATTTTGCTTTATGCCACGTCAAAAACATCTGGTTCAACAATCTTCCTAAGTCTCATTATTGTTGTAAGAATAATATTAATATAATCCTCTCGTTCTTACTACTTTTCTTCATTTCTTTCATTTTCTTCATTTCTTTTTTATTTATCTTCCTCCCGCCTTTTTATTTCGCCAATGTCAGATTGCGGCAATTGCAGCACCCGCGCCGTTCGAGTGCCTATACTGAACTAATTTTTTCTGTTCCATGAGAGTACTATAGTGTATATATACAATGTTTTTACTAAGTCACATCACTGTTAAAAAGATAAGATAATAAAAGGTTTTTAGTCAAATTTAATCACTAAATTAAAGCCGGTTTGTGGTCAGTTTATATAAACGTTTGAAATTAGATTCCTTATAGACCGCAAAATTCGTAAATAAAAATACTCAATTTACATTATGCAAACAAAGAATATATTTATTAATTCATAGTATGCATTTCGGTCCACAACTGAGGAACCATCATCAGCGAGCGTCAAATATACACTAAACAAGATTACAAAAGAAATACAGTGCAAAATGAAAATGAAAAAACAAAAACAATTACATACATAGTAAAAATACATTTATATGGATAACATGACAAAATTTTTTATTTTGTTATCGTTTTTAAACAACCAAACAAAGCTGATTGAATTGCTCAAGATTCATCAGGTTGTCATTTATATGTATATATAACGATTCATAGGCATCAAGCTTTGAAGGTCTGCTGATTGATTTTAAAAGGCGAACATTTTCTATATCAAATTTGTTGTGCGGTTCTTCGTGGTTAACATCATATGCGTGGGAGGCGATTGCATTCTCAAGTTTCTTACTTTTAACTGCACGAAGGTGTTCATTGAACCTAGTTTGTAATGCTCTTCTTGTTTGACCTATATATTTTTATTAGATAAGATAATGTTTAGCTCGATTGTTATATCAAACAAGTTTTATTGTATTTTTGTTTTATTTTTTTTCCATTTCTATTTTATTTAAATTTGCACAAACAATTTTTGTATGGATTCGTTTGTACTGGCAGTGGACAAGCAAACCCAATTGTCCTCCTAAGATTTAATTTGAGGAGGGCTGGATTTATCTATAAAAAAGAAAAGTTGAATATTTTCCTCCTGAGCGTTTGACAAACGATTTTTTTTCTATGAATTCGCATGGACAGCTGTTCGAAAAATAGAATCGGTCCCATTCCTCTTAGATTTCATTTGGGGTGCTGGAAGAATATTTTGTATGTGTGTTATAAAAAAAAGCTGAATGTTTTTTTCCCGACGTGCGTCGCGATGCACGGTGGAAAAACGATTTGAATGGTTTGGAAAACATAAACAAACGAATCTGATAAACCTCGCGCATAGGTTGGGGTTCTGTCTACGCAACTATCACCGCCTCTTTTTATTGTTAAAAAATAATACCATTTATTTTGTAGGTCATTGTGGATCATGCTGGGCATTTTCAACAACTGGTGCCTTAGAAGGTCAACACTTTCGAAAGACTGGAGTACTGATTTCGCTTTCCGAACAAAATTTAGTCGATTGTTCGAAAGAGTATGGAAACAATGGTTGTAATGGTGGTCTCATGGACAACGCATTTAATTACATCAAAGAAAATGGGGGAATCGATACAGAGGTGTCCTATCCTTATGAAGGAACCGATGACTCCTGCCATTTCGACAAAGCGAAGATTGGAGCTACCGATAAAGGATTCGTTGACATTCCCTTTGGTGATGAAATAAAGCTGATGGAAGCCATCGCGACCGTTGGTCCAGTTTCTGTTGCCATTGATGCATCACACGAATCATTCCAATTCTACAATGAAGGTGTTTACGATGAACCCGAATGTAAAAATAAAAGTGAAGATTTGGATCATGGTGTACTGGCTGTTGGTTATGGTACAGAAGAGGATGGCACTGATTACTGGTTGGTGAAAAACTCATGGGGTACCACCTGGGGTGACAAGGGCTACATCAAGATGGCACGTAACAAGAATAACCAATGCGGTATTGCTTCATCTGCCAGTTATCCACAGGTGTAATAATCTTCCCTTGTATTTTTACTTGTATTTTAATTTCGTACATGCCTTTGTTCTCTATGCGAAAAGGCTTAAAAAATAAAAAAAATATTTTAAATAAAACATTTTTTTTTTAAACGGTAAATAAAATAATTGGTAAAACCAGTTGGATCCACCTACCTGTTATGCCTTAAGTCACGTGTAACTTCTAAGTTTTCGTTTTTTCGATAATTAAACTGGGGTCTTGCAGGTAACTTTGGTACAATCGAGGATAGGCAGTTCCTAAATTATATCGGTCGACTATTTTCGATTTTATTGAACAACATTAGGAACGAAACTTCAACACAAGTACTCAAACAAAATGTTGTACGAAAATCAAAATGCTCGAAATGGCAAATGCTCGAACTAAAAATAATATTCAACGAAAGATGTACGAACATGACACTTTCTCTCAAGCAAAATCTTCGCACGACAGATGTACGAAAACCACATGTACGAAAATTACATGCACGAAAAGCAAAATGCTCGAAATACAAATGCTCGAAATACAAAAAAGGCATACACTACTAAATTTGCTCGGTTTTTAAGTGGGACACAATAAGTAAGAAAAATGTTGTGAGTAGAAAATATATATTGGAGAGACGATAATTTGTGAACAAAAATTAACGTTTGAGCATAGATACAAATTATTGATGGGGTCTCATTATGTTATGTATAGATAAGGGAAGACAAATGTTAAAATTAAAATGGGGAGGTAAGCTTATTATTACTTATAATTTATTACTATATGAGCTTTATTAATCCATTTAATTTTTACATATAGGTATATATTATAATTTATAATATCTGGATTGTCTTTTGCAGCTCTTTCCCATCGGTTGTTTTGTCGGAAGATGTCATCTCTCGAGCGTATAGTTTGCCTCCCTACATTAAGAGTGCCTTCCCTTGGTATGCAGTTCCTAGCTAAATGTCCAGCCCATTTCCATTTTTACTGTTTTGCCTTCTTCATTACATCTACAAAATTACTCATGCTCCTTACAACATTGTTTCGAATTCGTTGTCTTTTGGAGATTTTTAGTATTGACCTTTCCATAGCCCTTTGTGTAGTGGCCAGACGTTGAGCTGATTTGGCTGACATGCTCCATGTCTGCGATCCATATGTCATTACAGGTAGAATAGATCCACCGAATAGAAACTTTCTGGATCTTTGGCTTAATTTATGCTTCCAGAATTGTTTCCAACTATTGCATGGTGTCCGCTAAACTGGAAAGTCAGGAAAAGTCAGGGAACACAATTTTGGTCAGGGAAAGTCAGGGAATTTGGATAGCGGTCATGGAATTTTTTCTGAATCATTTTTTTTAAATTCTGTGAACTCCTTTTTCACTTTTTAACATAAGAAACTTTTTCCTGACCGAACATTTCGTTAAGATGACATCTCTGTTCAAAATTATTTATTTCATATCTTTTTCCATACCTGCAGCCTGTTGAAAACCTCAACAAAATTTTTAAAGACGAGTTCTTCGAGTCCAAGCTTTCATTTTTTTTATACATTACATCGGAGTTTGAACCTTTTTTAACAGAATATCAATGCGAAAAACCTTTAGTATTTTACTTACATATATGAAGATTTACTTATATTGATAAAAAACTTACTATCACGCATAGTAAAAAAATCGTTAACGATTGCACGAAAGCATCTCAACTATTGGCGATTGATCTGTCTAATGAGTCCAATTTATTGGAAGTAAAATACGTTACTTTGGTTTTAAGGCCAATAAGTTGATTACAAAAAAAAATAAAAGGTACTACAGGAGAAAAAAAATTTTTAAAGTTTAAACTCGAATGCCGCAAATACATTATTACTATAGTCTCCAAAATAAAAGAAAGAAGTCCATTGAGTTATGATCTCGTAACGAACTTATCGAGTTTAAACCCCAGAAATATTTTAAAAAGCAATAATATTTACACAAAGGGAATTCAAAACGTATAGACGATAAATGCGCGGAGAGGGCAAAGAAACAGTACGTAAATGCGTGTGCAGATGCAACAACAATTTTTAATAAGGAATACAAAGACTTTGTTTTGAACGAAACAAGCCAAAGAGTTCATCATTTTTATTTCAATAATTTGAGCAAGAACCAAAATTATAAGGATTTATGGAAAATAACAAAAATAGTTTTAATTACTGACTTAAAAAGAAAAACAAAAAGAGAACAAGATATCAAAAAACTTTAAGATCAAAAGAAAAAGTTAAAAATGGAAGCCCAAGCTGAAGAAGACAAAATAAATAAATTACCAGCTCTCGCTCTTGAAAAAATAAAGTGTGTTGTAATTTTTAATGTAATTATTTAATTTCTAAAATACAAAAATGTACGACGTTATCATAAAGCTTTTCTTTGTATAGAGAAGATTCAGTTGTAAAAATATAAACACATTTGAAGTAGCTTAGGGCTTATATCTTGTTTTCCAAATTCATCCATACTATGTCGTTTTGAGCTTCAATAAAATCTTTTTCAGGACTCAAATATGTAATATAAAAAAAGTACGATATTTACTATATTTTGATTTGATACAATTTAATTCTAGGTATTATTGAATTTTTTTCGTGTTAAACTCCCTTAACTTGAACAAAAATTTAATTCGAATCACATTCATTTTCTGTCTAACTAACATATTTTCTAACTAACATATTTTAAATACATATTCATCTCTTCTTTATTTATAAAAAAAATAAATATTTAATTTATTTATCCCAAAGAGTTATGATTTAAAAGTGTTTTATTTAAATTTGCATTACATTACAATGAACTATAGTTACTACATACATATAGGTACGTATATTCGCTACTTTTGTTAAGCTTAACAATTTTTATTTTAATGTTTAATTTGTGCAATTAATATTTCTCGCTTTCAATGCAATCGGTAATAGATAGATAGATCTTTGAAAAATACAAGGTTAGTTCTTTTGGCCTGATATTTAATGAACTCCATTCAATTATGTATATTTCCTACCACTTTATGGAATTATATAAATACGTACCTACTCATGAAATGATATTTCAAAACAATAATTTTTGGTCAGGGAAAATTTTTAAATTGGTCAGGGAAAGTCAGGGAAAGTCGGGGAAAATTATTTTGAAAAATAGTGGACACCATGTATTGGTTATTCTTCTGTCTATCTCTTCATCTTCTCTTTTATCTAAAGAAACTATTTGTCCGAGGTAGATTTAGTTATCAACATATTCTATTTTATTCCCGTCCACAAAAATGTCTTTTTGATCGCCTTTGCAAATCAGCTTTGTTTTTTCGCCATTCATTCCAAGTCCTGCAGTTTAAAAATAAGTTTGTAGTTCCAATATTATTTTTTCTAATTCCAGGTATGAAGTTGCTACACGAATGATATCGTCCGCAAATCTTTAATTATTTAGAAAATCTCGCATCTATTTCCAACCCTAAATCGTCCCAACTCATTCCTCGGAATATTTCTTCCAGAACCGCACAGAAAAATGCTGGTGGCGGTGGGTCGCCTGGCTTCACTCCCCTGCTAATTTGGAACTGCCTGCCCTTATTTTCTAGAGAAATTCTTGACGTTGCATTTGTGTATATGTTTTTATAATTCTCACATATTTTTCGGGTACACCCTGGTTGTTTAGTGCCTCCCAAATCGTTGCTTGTTCCGAGATCAAAAAATCAAATGCTTTAGTGAAATCGATAAAAGCTAGTTTTATGTCAAATTGGTATTCGTTATATTATTATTTGATTAATGGTGTGCAGGTGATCTGTTGTACTAAAGCCTTGTCGAAAACCAGCTTGTTCTCTTGGTTGTTGTTCATCTAAGATTTTGCGGGTCCTTCTAAATAGATAGTTGGCAAACACTTTGTAAACTACTGATATTAAACTAGTTGGTCTATAGTTATTTACATTTTTCGTGTCTCCTTTTTTGTGGAGTAGAATTATAGTTGATTCTTTCCATTGGATTGGAATCTCTTCACTATCTAGTGTCCAATTAAAGATGTTTGTCAGACTGTAGATTAGCTTATCCTTGCCAATTTTGAGCATTTCGCTTTTATTTCCATTTTGCCCGCATGATTTTCCATTAGGTTATTCTTTTATGGCTTAATCGATTTCAAATGGTAAGAACGGCAGCAAACTTTCTATATCTCCATGGAGATTGACTGATTCGTTTTGTAGTTCCTCTAATGTTTTTTTAGTTTTGTAGAGATTTTCATAAAATTCTGTGGCAGTTTTATTAATACTAGTAAATATAAAAATATATTGTAATTCACATAAAATTTCAGAAAACTTTATTTTTGATGCATACGATTTTTGGATGTACTCCAACATTGAGTAAAAAATCGAAAGAATAATTCCATCGTTTGAAAGCAGTCTTGGGCGTGTTTTTTTTCAAGCCCGAAGAAAATTGGATGCAAAAACGATTCGGGGCTAAATAATTTACATGTTAAATGCAACAACAACTAATCCCCAATGGGCTTAGCTCAATTCTTTGCTTACCTATCCATAATTTGTTCTCATAATGGGAAACGCAAAATACCTACCTACAACCATTGGTAACTCTACCTTCCTATATAGCTGATAACCCACTAATCTCTATATTACACTGGATAGTGTATTCCTTACAAAGTATAACAGTTTTTTTGAGTCTAATTGAAGATGACATTTGGGAAGGCAGCTTCACTCTTTGACATCTTCCGAGCACAAAAAAAAAAACATTTTGACGTAAGAATTTTAACTGTGAAAACAAAATAAAACTGATAGGTAAGATTTTCAAGCTAATTATTATTTTCATTTAAAATAGAAAGTTTTATTATATTTTTAAGAAATGTAAAAAGTTTATTGATGACATTCAAATAAATAATAAAAGTATATTTTTTTTCTTATTTTTTAGCAAACAAAATTAATTATGGTGTTACGATGCAAATATTGCCAAAAAAAAAGGTGGGCGTGCAGCCGCAAGTCAAGGCAGAACACTTCATGGGTTACATGCCTCCAGCAACAGCACCCACATTTTGTATCCATTTGACATCTAATCTAAGCATTTTCTTCGCGGTCCCACATTAGCCACAGCAAATTTAGGACTTATACCTAACGGCGGCGATGTTGACTTTGCTGTTGCTGTTCTGTTGATCAATTGAAATACGTTGGTTCTAAATTCACTTGTTCGCTTTTTCTATTGACGGTGTTGTTGCTGTTCTAATCTCTTTCTCGCTTCACACTTATCTGACCGCAGCCATCTTCGATAGTGCCATAGAGAAACGGAGCTAGCTTCTGGGATTTGTAGCATCACAACCAGGATGAAACAACGCATGTCTTTGTTTCTTTTTTGATGGCACTCTCGAAGATGCCAGTTGATTGTAGTGGTCCAATAGCTATTGCACCTGGTTTGGTAGCCACACTACCAGTTGCATTATTTGTGTGTGCATTATAAACGGGAATTTACATTATTCACAGGAGTTTGTTTCAGAAGCGTTCAGCCATTTGCTTGTGGCAGGTTTGGTAGACGTATTTAAGGCTACCTGAACAGCAGCATGGTGTAAGAATTGGCATATTCGAAATATGCATATCTGCACTGGGGTGACATTCTGTATGGCAAAAGCGAACAATCGCTAATACAGAATCTGGCCCCTGCTTCTTGAAGCTTGACTACTGTTGGAACCGAATCTGACAACATTGGTGTTCGGTGCCGGTACTCCAGTCCACATTTTTTATATTCGATGATTTCCCAATATCGCATTCTCTTGGATTTCTCCAAAAAAATTTTCACGAAACCACTTTTATATTATTTTCCTTAAATTTTTTTTCATGGTGATTCTTTTTTAATGCTTCTTTTAACAGCATTAAGTGCTAATTCAAAAAAGGTGTCATTTATCTATGGACGATTTACCGTTGGTTGATACCTTTTTGGAATTGATGAATTCAACTTTCACTACCTATGTTTTCATCTTAAAAATTCTTCTCTTAATCCATTGAATGTAACAAAATTAGTCGAACCTTGTCTTTAAGACAGAACAAGATTGTTGAATATACCTATATAGGGGGGTCTATGTAAGTATAGAAAACCAGTTTTTGGAGGTGAAAACCCCCATTTGGCATCCGTCTTGGAAAAGGGAGTGTACAAAAGTTTTCAAGATATCGTGAACACATTTATAAATGTGTTGAATTTAGTTTGTCAGACTTATGATTTTCAAGATATCGTGAACACTTTTTTACACTCCCTTTTCTCAGATGGCCGCCAAATGCGGGCTTTCAACTAAAAAAATGATTTTGTA
This sequence comes from Epistrophe grossulariae, assembly GCA_929447395.1. Classification (NCBI taxonomy): domain Eukaryota; kingdom Metazoa; phylum Arthropoda; class Insecta; order Diptera; family Syrphidae; genus Epistrophe; species Epistrophe grossulariae. Next base: position 51,061,352 of record OV839569.1, read on the forward strand.
TACTTACACTAAACCCCCTACACAACAATTTATTGTCCTGTCCAAAACATAAGGTGAATGTAAAATTTCAATAGGCTATCTCCAATTGTTAAAAAAAAGGAATCTGATGAAGGTTTGGCAACCTTCGCTATCATTCCAGCCATTTTAAATGGACCATAATAACTGTTTATTATAATTTCTAATATTCGTTGTTGATTCGCAGCAGAAACAGATGTTATATTTGTACAAAGCTTTTACCCTTCGGAAGTTTACTGTTTAAGTTCTAGCACATCTTCATCGCATTCGTTTTATAAATAATTATCGTTAAAATATTCATCATTTCCATGTTTTTCTATTCATTAAATTCATTTATTTTTGTTTACTAATACAAATAGTATTTTGTTCTTGTACATATGGTAAATTTAGTATTGAATTCTAGTTTACTATTGACTAGGTAGGCACTTTGGTTACCTAAATAATAAAAATTGGGCTTTTGGCAATGTTATATAATGGCAATGGGGAAGTAGAACAAAAATACAATACAATTAAAACAAGATTTTTCGTTTAATTACTTTTTTCAATTAAGAATTTTGTGAACTATTCAGTCATCAACAACTTATTATAAATTTCCTGGAAAATATTAAGTTGTATTTGTTTTCTTTTAAGTATATCTAATTCGGAACTTGTACTTATTTTCCACTCACTTATATACATTTTTTTTTAAATAGTACTATCTTTTGCATGCATTTAAAACTTGGTCTGTGATTTTTATATTGATTTAATTTTTTTAAATTTGTATATATACTTTTTTATTAAATACATTTACTATTGTAGAATATAATTTGTCTTATGAAGGGGAGATGGTTTGACAGTGGTGTGCTGGTGCCATTATTTTGATTCCAGCTTTCGCAGGTAGGTGGAGTTTTTGACTTGCGGAAGTTGGATGATTAAAATGGTATTAGCCAATCCATCTCTCTCGTGTAATTTTTGAGATAATGAACAACGAAAACGTGTTAAAAAAGTAAAATTAAAAACGCTCATTTTCGTATAAGAATTTAAATAATACATAAAGTTAAACAAATAAAGTTACTAAACTATTGAACTTATATGTTATATAAAGTGATATTATTACTGACTAATTGTTTTCATTTACTTGTGATATTTTTTTAGTATATTTTTATTATTGCCAATATAATTTTTTACTTCGATCTTTTATAAAAAGAAATTAAATAAAAAGCACTTTTTCAAAAATATGAAAACAGATTGTTTAAATTATTTCCTTTGAAGTTTTAACATAGTAAAAATCTTAATGTAAGCCAAAATTAGTAGTGTTCAGTGCACCTGTTCATACCAAATATTGTATTATCCAAATACAATTCTATTTGGAATAAAAGACTGCTGCTACGCACGGATGATAACCTTCATCTATCTTAATGAATGGCTCTGTCCTTTTGAAATCGTGGTTAAAAAGGAAGATTAATTCAATTTTTCAGAAGTTACTTTTATATGGAAATTTTTTGAAATATTTGTTCGATTTGAAAATGGTTTTCAGAATCACTTAGGGGAAACTTAAACTGAAACTTAGAACCATTCCAACCATCCTTATAAACCTAATAGTTTTGAAACTACAACGTTGTATATCTACCAATTTCATTGGTAGATAAACGTTGTCATTTCCTAACTACTTGCTTCATTTGTCTCTAAGTGTTTCTGAAAACCATTTCCAAATCGAACAAAGATTTAAAAAAAATTCCATATTAAAGAAATTTCCTGCATTTTCCAGTTTTAAAGCAAATAACGAAATTACTTTTATATGGAAATTTTTAGAAATCTGTTCGATTTGAAAAATATATGGAAATTAGCAAACATTGGCAACCCTGCTGCGTAAAGTGTAAAAGTTACAGTGTTTTACTCTCAAATTTGTATTTTAATTTTTAAAGGATTAAAGAACTGTCACTAAGTTAAATTCACCAAAATATTTTAATTAAACAATTCTGAGTAAAAGGAGTATAAAATTAAGTGAAAAGTGTGTCACAGTATTGAAAAATATTAAAATAAAATTATTCACCGCAGCTAAGAAACCATCTTCACTTATCAAAAAAAAAACACCGTATTTTTGTATATGTACCAACACAAGCGTTGGCGAGACGATTTATCACTAGAATTTAAAATGACTGACAAAAAAGATAAAACTACTTCATCTAAAGTATCCGAAATGAGTATAGAAGCACTTGAACAACTCTTTGATTTCAAGCAAAAAGATCTTGCAACTAAAGCCGATGTTGAAGGAGTCAAACAAGATCTGTCACTGGTAATAAAAGAAAATCAAGTTCTAAAAACAAGAGTAGAAGACTTAGAAAAGAGATGTATCCTGGCTGTAGAGCAATACAATGCAGTCCAATCTCAACTCACCGCGCGCCATCCAATTTCAGTTAAATGAAAAAAATTTACTGGTGAAAATTGTTTCCAACAAACCGACCGATCAAAGAATGGAAGTGGCCGAAATTTGCGCCAGCATTGCGAACTGCCCAAACATTGTCCAACCGATTGACATAAGGGAGCTTAGATCTCCGAATGAACAATTTAGGAACTATATAGTTAGCTTTGGTAGCAGAGATGCCGCATATAAAGTACTTAAAAACACGAAGAAGTTAAAAGACTCCGGTGTTTCAATCCAAAAGGACTATCCGCTGACAATCCGGCAAACACGCAGGAAACTTCTGCAAGTGAGAAGAATTCTGAAAAAGGCTCATCGCGATTGCCGTGTGTCACTACGAGACGAAAAACTTATAGTTCTTTGAGTTTACGTGGTCAAAAACATCAGGTCTTCGCTTCAAAAATAATTGCGGATTCAAGAAGCTGCAAGAATTATTTCAATTAAATAATGGCTTTTTTTGATAATATCTTGGAAAACACTTTTGACACTTCACCGACTGAGAGGACAAATATAAACCAAAATAGAAACGAAGTTGGCGCTGTTTGCAGCTCCAACTTAAATTCAACTTCTTTACCGATCGTGAGAGTAGCGAAGTCACAAACCGCTATCATGGATCAATAGCAATATCTGGTCTGCCATGAAATACAAGAAGGGTTTATTTTAAAAATTAGAATTGTATCCTATAATATTTCTGGATTAAATAATAAGTTATTATATGCAAACTTTTTCAAATTTATAAATTGTTATGAAATTATTTGTCTTTTTGAAACCATATTATTAGTAATCGATTTCCAGAATTCGAAAAGTATTTTCCGAACCATAGATGTGAATGGATTTCTGCGTGTAGCTAGAGGTAGAGCCAGTGGAGGGATCTTGATAGCACTTAAAAAAATAATGTCCAAGGAGTCTTATGAAATTATTTGGAATGAAAATACACCCATTATTGTTATTATTGTTGATAAAAAACCATTTTATATTGTCATTTGTCCCCCAATATATAAACTGTAACCATTGGAGCAGGGACTACACAACCCTCTACGATGTTCTACTTAGTAGTAACTTTGTGAACTTAATGGTGTTGGGAGATTTGAACACCCGAATCGGAACGAGCGATACTGCTATAAAATTCAGAAATGAATCCAGAAAATCACAAGATGTCGTATGCAATTAGGAGGGAGAGAAATTACTAGAACTATGCAACGCGTTTGGCTTATCAGTTTTGAATGGAAAAACGCCGAGTGACAGTTTGGGTAGCTTTACTTTTGCTGGAGGACAAGGTAACTCTGTTGTAGACTACTGTCTTGTCGGTGGAGACTGGATTTCAGCTGTAGAAGACTTCTGTGTTCTAAATCAAATCTACTCAGATCATTTCCCAATTGAGGTCAAAATCGGATTTAAATGCTCTCTGAAACAAAATAAGCAAGTGTTAACCGACAAAACTCAAGCATCCACAAATAGAAGATTCTTGGACAGGGAAACCCTCCTGTCCATTAGTTAGTTAGTATTAGTGCAGGACTGCATTTGCAGCTCGGTGGATGTGGCAGAGTTTATTGAGTTCAGTTCTCTTTGTGAGGGGCGTCTTCCAGAGTTCGCGACGAGCGGTATCTATTTATTAATAGTTAGTTAGTGTAATAATTCAGAAGCGGGATTCGAGCGCCATAAACTCCAGTGGACTAAAAACTAAATTAAAAAAAAAAAAAAAGATTTGCACAATTCCCATAATGCCATATACCTGCTTTGAACTCTGTGTGAGTAGCTGTGTGTATACAATAAGCAAACCTCACGGACGCGAACTCGAATATAGAATGTAGATGCCCAGTGGGAAATTTCTAAAAGTTCAATGGTGAATGTCTTGCTTCTTCCTTGAGGAAAGGGAGCAGCACCCGCTTCCTTCGTGCGGAATACATCGAGGATTTTAACATGGGCATGCCATTGGCGGGGTGCACATGCAACCATCTCGATTTAAATTCCACAACTAAATCACTACTTCCTTGGAAGTTGCTTATTCACCAGTTGGACTGAGGACTCCGGTGAAAAATATGATGAATATTCAGCGAAGAAATACTTAAACAAAAGTAACTTGCTTATTCATCAGACCATTAATTTTTGATGAAAATTCTTTTATAAAATCGCTAAATAATTTCGACTTGTTTTTTCACTACCTCAATATTTGCCAATGAAAAATATGACGAATATTCAACAAAAAAGTCATTAATTGAGTGTTACGTAGTTATTGATCACTTTAATATTTATTATTTTCGATGAAAATTATGATGAAAATTTAGTAGTGAAATCAATAGGGAATTGGGAGTTACTTAATCGCTAAATGTTTCATTCATAAATTAGAAAAATACTTCTCCTTAGTTGGAACGATTGAATATAATTCAATTAAAAGGTCAAGTGACATAAACTCCAAAATTCGTCTCTAAGACGCAAATTATCGTCAATTTTTACCGACCCTTATGAAAAACAAAGCATGAACAAACTGTGAACTTTATTTTTCTAATTGAATTTTTTAAATGCATACACTTTTAATGCTCAGTTCATTATAAATAAATGTCTGATGAAAGGATACATTACTTTTCTTCACTGAAATCCTCATATTGATCGCGTCAGGTAAAGGAAAGGGTAGTTTTTATTCTTTTCTTGCTCAGGGAAAAAACAAGCAAAAAAAGAAAGCGTCGTGGGAGAATTATTTTTTCTTCTCTCTCAAAGTATACTTTACAAAGCAGACGAGTGGACCTAGACAACGAACTGCTGAACTTATGCATTACTTTTCAACGATTGAATCGTGCGTCGCATCATTTTAACTAAAATAGAATCTTTTAATTCCACATTGAACTCACTTGTGTGCCAGGTAAAAGAAGGGAGTGTTTCGATATTTTGCCCATATACAAAGCAGACAATGTGCATAAAACCATGAACTGGTGAAACTATTCATTACTTTACAGTAACTAAATCAGTGCTTGCTGTTTCTTGTAAGAAGTGGCATTTGAATTCAATGTTGAATTCAGCTTAACTTTTCAGTGAGGATGAAATTTCCTACTGGGTGGAAAAGTAATATCCCTCAAAGAGATCTTCTTTCAGTATAGGGTTGCTTGTTTTATTGTTGTTGCTTGTTGGTCGTTGGCCGTTGCTCGTTCGGTCGTCGGTCCGTAATGCAGCTGGTGGTTGATGAGTTAAAATTTTCTCGCGCCACTGCCAGTTGCCGTTATTTGGCATCGAGAATGTTGAAACTCTGTGGTAGATGATTTCGGTGATGATGCTCATCATCGTCGCTCCCGTATTTTCGTTCGTTTCGGTGGTTGAAAAAGTTTGTATTTTTCGGTCCAATTTTTGGGACCGAGATGATGTAGTACATTGATGACGATGATGGCTCGGTCGCAGCTGCAGCAGGTTGTCGATTTGGTAAGTAGATCTAGATCCGCTCCCAGTTACCGCTATTCGAACCGAGATCTGCACGATAGTTTAGCCCGTTGATGGTGACGATGATGGTTTTTTTCATCGTCTCTCTATTTTATTTATATTTTTGTGCACAGAAGTAGAGAGTTATAAAATCATTTTATCATGACATTGGTCATTGCGAGCTAGAGAGAACAGTATAAAAGAGGTTTTGGTTTCCAAAAAATGAGGTTTGTGGTGAATAAATATTTAAATAGTTGCATTCCATGTCTTGATAAGAAACGCGCATACATATCGACCACTTGAGGCGGTTCCCAAAAATACAAAAGGCAATATATATGTGTGTGCCCTTAATTATAGACACAGTGCTAATTTTTAAGTAAAAACACTTAGTTTTATTCTTAAGCTAATTTATTACGTTTTAATTATAAATTAAGTTTTATAAATTTATTTTACAAAATTGGCCCAATTCTATTTTACAAAAGTTAAGTGCTTGCCACAGCCACGTTTAATCACGTTCAGAAAAGGAATGGCAGAAATAATATGGCGAACGTCAAAGGAACTTTTATGTACAGTTCGCAACAAAATTATTTTCGTACAGTTCAAAATGAAACTGTGATTTTAGTACAGTTCGAAGTGAAGCTGTGATTGGAATGATAGGTAAGTATGTAACGCGTTTACACGTTGGTTATAAGGTACCTATATTAAATGAAAAATTTGAGAACATAGAAAAAAATATAATTATTTAAAGTTAAAAGTACCTAACTTATGAAGATTAACATCAGAAACTAATTATTTAGCAAAAAAAAGAAACCAACAAAAAAAGAAGAAAAATTTCGAATTTCAAATAAAAATAAAAGATTAAGTAACTTAAAGAAATTAAGAAAATAAAGATTAGGAAAGGGCAAAGAAAAGGAATAGTAAGGAAAGGAGAGTTCACGTGGAAGAAAAATGAATTTTTACGTGACGAATGAATTTATTAAGGTTTCGAATTTTCTTAATTTGTACAGAGAGCATGTTGCAAAAATTATTACATAAACAAAAAAAAACGTTCTTTTACTGTAAGGAAAATTGAATTGAGGAATTATTGAATTGCATGGTCTCTCGTGAACACATTCACGAATCTTGATGTATAAATACTGTGGTGTTTTAAGTAGTGACAGCTTTTTGATTTTTGGATAGAACAGCCAAGCAGATTTGTTCGTATATCTTAGATATTGTCAAATTTACGGCGTCGATGGATTTGCATATCTGAGGAAAGTATTGTGAGCAAGCCTTAATTTGCGAAAGCTGTGAGCATCGAATTGGGGAAAATATTTTCGGCATAAAAAAGGATCAGTCTCAATTTAGGAGTAAGAGAACTGCTAGGCCAGAGTTGTCGTTTATGTGTTCTACGGAATTCGGCAATTTTCACAAGTAAATGGTTCCTTTCGTGCGATGGAAAGAATTTGATGATTACAGGGGAAGTGTTGCTCCTTTCATTGTGACGAGCGCGAAATATAGTTCTTAGTGCAGGCACCTTAATGTCAAGTGAAAGGCACAAGTGATTGAAAATAATGACAAAATTTGGCTGGTCGGCGGGTATATTATAACGGGTGATTTTTTAGCTGGTTTGGTTTTGGCAACACTGGTTTTGACAGCTGACGTGTGTTTAGTACCTTGTGTCACTGTCAAACAGCTTCAGTTTGGTTTGCAATTTAACCATGGATCGTCTTACAAATGAACAACGCTTGCAAATTATTGAATTTTACTATCAAAATTCGTGCTCGGTTCGAAATGTTCATCGCGCGCTGCTTCCATTTTATGGTCGGCATTCTCGACCTTCTGAGCAGTCTATTCGAAAGATTGTGACCAAATTTCGCACCAAATTTACTTTGTTGGACATTAAACCACCAACACGTTTACGTACTGTGCGTAGTGAAGAAAATATTGCGGCCGTATCAGCTAGTGTGACAAAAGACCGCGAAATGTCGATTCGGCGCCGTTCCCAGCAGTTAGGCCTTTGTTACAGCACTACGTGGAAAATTTTGCGGAAGGATTTGGGCGTAAAGCCTTTTAAGATACAGCTGGTGCAAGAACTAAAGCCAGCCGACCTACCACAACGCCGAATTTTTGGTGAATGGGCTCTTGGAAAGCTGGCCGAGGATCCGCTTTTTTATCGAAAAATTGTGTTCAGTGATGAGGCTCATTTTTGGTTGAATGGGTACGTAAATAAGCACAATTGCCGCATTTGGAGTGAAGATCAGCCAGAAGCATTGCAACAGCTACCAATGCATCCCGAAAAAGCCACTGTTTGGTGCGGTTTATGGACCGGCGGCATTATTGGGACATATTTCTTCAAAGATGATGCGAATCGCAGCGTTACTGTCAATGGTGAACGCTACCGAGCGATGATAACAAACTTTTTTTTGCCCGAAATGGAAGTTCTTGACTTGCATGATATGTGGTTTCAACAAGACGGTGCCACATGCCACACAGCACGCGAAACAATGGCGCAATTGCGAGGCGAGTTTGGTGAACAGTTAATTTCACGTTTCGGGCCGGTCAATTGGCCGCCTAGATCGTGCGATTTGACACCATTAGACTATTTTTTGTGGGGGTATGTCAAGGCTAATGTCTATAGGGACAAGCCCGCTTCGATTGACGCACTGGAAGCCAACATCCATACATTCATTCATGAGATACCGGCCGATATGTGTGAAAGAGTATGCCAAAATTGGACTCAGCGGATGGGCTACCTGAGACGCAGCCGCGGTCAACATTTGCATGAAATTATCTTTAAACATTAAATTGCAAGGTTCAAACTATCGATTCAAATAAATATTTCATTCATTTTTTCGAATTTTTTGTGTTTTTTTTTTAAAAAAAGTTCTAAACCTCTTAAAAAATCACCCGTTATAAAACCCGTTGAAATGTTGTTATTTTCTTGTGCTTCTAGTGCTTCCCTAAGACATGCCACCTCAGTCATAAGATTATTTGTAGAAGTTGTACTTTTTGTGGTAGATGTCTTGGATTTAAGAATGTCAACATCAGAGATGACATTTGCGATGTTTTGATTAAGGGTTTCAATTTCAGCTTGCTTTTTATTGTTTTGTTCCATTAATACTTTGTGCTCGCCTTCAAACCGAAAGCTGAAAGTTTTGATATCAGCTTGGATCTCACCTATCTGTTGATCGATATTATATGTATTATGTTTGAATCGATATTGTTGACATGTTTGCGAGATTTTCTTTAAGTTTTTATTAACTGAAGTGACATGTCCTTTAATAGAGCTGTGTGCTCAGAGCTGTGTGCTCATTGCTGTGTGCTCAGTGCTGTGTGCTTAGAGCTGTGTGCTCAGAGCTGTGTACTCAATGCTGTGTGCTAGAGCTGTGTGCTCAGAGCTGTGTGCTCAGAACTGTGTGCTCAGAGCTGTGTGCTCAGTGCTGTGTGCTTAGAGCTGCCTGCTGCTAACAGGATGAGTTTGGTGCTCGAAAATCCGTTGTCCTTGGTGGACTATAAATGGAGAAGCTGTGTGGGTTATAATCCGTTATGCTTGCTGTGTGCTAGTGCTGGATGAGCTCTGATGCTCAAAAATCCATTACGCGTCCTTGGTGGGCGATATCTGGATAATCTGCGTGCTTGACAATTCCGTTACGTTTGCTGTGTGCTGGTAACTGGATGAGCTTTGTGCCTTTATATCCATTGCATAGTTCGAGTCATAGATCAAAAATATAAAGATACCAATACTTCGTACGTTCCATCCCCCAAAACCCATTTGTTTACATTGTTGTATTTGTAATTTCATTTTGTGTCGATGAATAGATGTGATTTGCAACAACAATATTATGCGGTGAGTTTATATGTTTTGACAGTCCTAATTTTTTTTTATTAATATGCTGTGGGGAATATTTTATTTTGGTTACTGTGCCTCGTTTACGTCGTTTTTTTCGGGACAAAATGTATTTTTTAGTAAAACAATTAATAAATATATATAATATTTTGGTTTACCTTCAGGATCTCACAACCTTAGCATCATCGGGTAATGTTTCTGTTTGTGAAAGGAGTGGCCGTCTTTGCACAGCGCCGCAAGTCGAAGGCAAATGAAACTCCAATGCTTTGGAATACTATCCAGAAATAAATATAAACTGCGAGATATTTAGTGCATCTGCTGCAAAGCCAGTTGATTTATATCTGCTGCCTCAAGTCCGATTATATGGTCTGCTGCGGAATACACTTGCCGAACATTAAGTATTCGTAGACTAGAGATTGGAGCAGAAGTTGCATTTTATATATTGTTTGGCCTCCGAATTGTTTTAAAATCGCAGTTGCCGGCTCAGATGACGTTATTCGCATCTACACAGACGAACCGGCTGCAGTTCCTATTCTTAAAAATCCTATCCAAAAAAGAATCACTACAATGGCTTGAAGACCATACAGTGCAGCTGAACCAACAGTTTGTTGCCAGAAGGGACTCTGCTTGTGGACTATGGACAGCAGTATGCATATAAACCGATCTCTTTCACAAGGTTTCTTCAAGCACGCAAAACCAACAAGAACGACAGGACCAGCAACAAGTGCAAAAGGACCAACAAATTCTTCCACAGAATGGCCAGCTAGTTCTATTACCGGCAATGAAAACATAAGTTGGCAGTGAAAGTAAAACTACAAGTACGCATCAGTTGGCGCTACTGCAGACAAGTTGTTCAGCAAGAAACAAGTAAGTGTTAAAATTGTAAAGAAACATGTATTAACAAAACTGAATTATTAACTTTATTTATTTCAAAATGGTTGTGATGAGCGGTACGCCAATAACAATACAAAATGGGCAGACATTGGTCCAGGCTGCCCAACAATAAGCTGCGCAACAGCAAGTCGATAAACAAAAGCAATTATAGATGCATCAAATCAAACAGCTTCAGCAGTTGATTATGCAACAGAAATATAATCAGCAATTAATTAAAAAACAAATCGCCCAACAAATTTAACTTCTGAAGCAGAAAAGAAATAAGCTATGGAAGAGTCTATTCCGTGTTCTAGCAGATATGATCGAAAGCGAAACTTGCGGCAAGGCTGGCCACAAGTTCAAGAAATAGAAAAGTTTCTATTCACCTTCTATTGTTTAATACAAATTTACATTTAGTTTCGTCTGTGGCGAAAAAGTATCATTATGTAATATTATGGTAATTTCGTAGTTTTTGTAAGACAATGCAAATTTAAGAAATTTAGGTAGATAATAACTGAATTATGTACGTCGTTCAATATTATTATATAGATTTAAAATTGTAATTATACTTAGGAACTTTAATAAAAAGACATGAAGCCACGGCTTAATAAAATGTGTTTTCATTGCTTACGTTTTTACGAATGTTGTTTGGCGAGTGCTTTTTTTATTTCTGTTTTTGAGTAAAAGATTTTGTTGCTTCTTTAAACGGCATTAAGTGCTGATTCCAAAAAGGTATCATTCATCTCTGTACGATTTGCCATTGGACAGATACACTCGAAAACCTTTTCCAATTTTGTCATCATGAAGAAAAATCAAAAACGTTTTCGAGTGTATCTTACCAACTGTATCACGTACAGCGATGGTTGATACCTTTTTGGAATCAGCAATTGATGCTCTTAAAACGAGTATCAAAATTCTATGAAAAAGAATGACCGTTCAAAAAAATGTACTTTTCGAAGTCCCATGTTGGAACCTGTGTGAGTATTTTAAGAGTTCTTTTTCTCAGAAAAACTTTTGGGTAAAAGATTTTGATGTTTCTTTTAACAGCATTAAGTGCTGATTCAAAAAAGGTATCATTGATCTCTGTACGATTTACCGTTGACCAGATACACTCGAAAACCTTTTCCAATTTTGTCATCATGAAGAAAAATCGAAAACGTTTTCGAGTGTATCTTACCAACTGTATCACGTACAGCGATGATTGATACCTTTTTGGAATCAGCAATTGATGCTCTTAAAACGAATGTCAAAATTCTATGAAAAAGAATGACCGTTCAAAAAAATGTACTTTTGGAAGTCCCATGTTGGAACCTGTGTGAGTATTTTAAGAGTTCTTTTTCTCAGAACAACTTTTGGGTAAAAGATTTTGATGTTTCTTTTAACAGCATTAAGTGCTGATTCAAAAAAGGTATCATTTATCTCTGTACGATGTACCGTTAGCCAGATACACTTCAAAACCTTTTTCAGTTTTCTTAATTTTTCCCATTATGAAGAAAATTGTAAAACATTTTGGAGTGCATCTGACCAACGGTAAGCCGTATAGCGGTGGTTGATACCTTTTTGGAATCAGCAATTGATGCTTTAAAAACGAGTATCAAAATTTGTTGAAAAAGAATCACAATTAAAAAAAATTAACTTCTGGATCTCGCATATTGGAACCTATATGCGTATTTAGTGCTTTTTCTCATTACAACTTTTGAGTAAAAGATTTTAATGCTACTTATAACTGCATTAAGTGCTCTTGCTTCCTCTTGCTTAAATTTAAATCAATTTTTAATTCTACTAAATATAAAAAAAAATACATCTGAAAGAAATTTGGCCGTAGTTAAGTATTCAAAAACATGGCCGAATTACTTTTAGATAGAATTTTTTTTTAGTTTTTGATTGAATTGAAAATAAATTATCTATAACGTAAGAGGACCTTAATAAGAACTCAGAACCGTTTCAATCTTTCCAATGAAGCAAGTAGTTTTGTTGTTACAGCATTTTGTATGTAACCGTCAGAAGAATTTCGTATGATTTTCTATTGAAATTCATCCCAATGAAGCAAGTAGTTTTGAAATAACAGCATTTTATATGTAGCTCTTACAAGAATTTCAATAGAAAATCATACGAAATTCTTCCGACGGTTACATAAAAAATGCTGTAACTACAAAGCTACTGACAGGGGCCCAACTATGTAACTCGATTCTACAATAAAAATGTTCGAATTCGCAAAATCTCAGCTCGCTAATTCTTTATCAAACGCATATAAATGAAAATAGAACAGCGCTAGTTGAAGATTCTGTGGCAAAAAGTCGAAAGCACCAAAATTTGATCCCACTTTCATATATATTACCACTTAAAATAACCATTGAAAACAACTTTCGAATGGATTCGAAAGTAGAAGCAAGTTACATAGTAGGGCCCCTGTATTGGGAAATTTAAAACGCAACTGTTCTTTATTATTAACTCACACTAACTATAGCATAACATAAAGTGATGATGTGTGATTTATTTATTGTAAGAATGATTGAATGTGTAAATATATTTTTTATTATTAAATTAACAATTACAAATTATGTAAAAAACAAATATTTATAATGATTTCTTACTTCACTTTATTATTTTTTTCTTTATAACTTTTTTATTTGAAGACAATGTTTTTTTTAGATTTTAGAGAAACACTTTTTTATATCACTTCTTTTGGTTTCCTTTTTATCTTGGTTATGAGTTCTTTTGGGCTTTTCGAAACGTTCTGTTTCAACGGGCTTAAAACGATCATCTCGAATTAGAACTGGTTCCTTTGAAGCTATTTCTTTTTGATGTTCCATTCATTTTCTACGTAGGGTGTCTACTGTTGCTACATTGAATTCTTTAGACGATTCAAATGCCTGAAATCAAGATAAATTGGGACTTTATTTAATTTTTTTTTGCTAATTGAACTTACTTTATCAGATATAGGAAATATGCTTGATTCTTTCATGAAATCCTTCATAGTTGCTGATCTTTTGGAATGCACCTTTCAATGACACTCAAACTATCATCAAAATCCGTTCAACATGCGATCTGCTTCATCAACGACTAGAAATTTAAGTGAGTCAAAAGAGAAGGTATTGCACCCAGTCAAATGATCAGCCAGTCGTCCTGGCATAGTAATTACAATTGTACAATATGAGGACGCGCCATTAGTTTTTGACTTTCGATCATTAGGTCAGTACCTTCAGCAACCACACAAACACCAACACCAAGAGGTTGTCCTGCTACTTGGAATTGTTCTGAAATCTTTTTGAATCATTTATTACAAGATGCTCATCGACATTTTTACCTGGTATGCAAGTTCATGTGTTGGTGTAAAAATCAACGCGAAATGATTTACAGGTTCTTCACTTAGTTTTTGTAGAATCGGCAAAGCAATTACGGACATTTTAATTCCAAAAATAACACAAAATTACAACAAAAAAAAAACAAATAAATTCTGCTGGTGGAAATTTGTAAACAGAATTTGATTTGACGTTTAAGTGCTCTACTTTTGTTAATTCACCTCAAATATTTTGGTTGGGGATGTGTTTGAAAATTCTTTTTTGAGGGTGCAGACACACTGTACTGATCAAACAATTTCATTCGGCAAATCCAGATTTCGATTTAAAATTTGTTTTTTTTTCGATTGATTTATTTTGTCATGGTATCAGTGTTTATTGATTCGTGTATGTGGAATTGGTGGCTGCAAGTTGTACTTTGGGGTTTAGTACTGTAAGGCCAAAATTGTCAAATTAGTGTTCTGACAGATCTGGTTAAAAAAAAAAATTGTATACTATGAGATACCCGTTAGACTGCATTTTCATTTTGCGATTTCGCTATTAGCTGCATTTTACTATCCACATGATCTGTGCCTACGTTCTGTAACTCTCGCATCGATGAAATTGGTCGAGAAACGTGGGAAAATGGAACAAAACTAATGTGATTTGTTTCAATTCTCATCGTTTATTCGAATTCTGGGTTTTGTTCCGTTTCTTGCCGCGAAAAGTTATCGCCGAGTTACAGAACATGGGTCCTCACTACATAAGCCAAAAAGTGAAAAAGTGAAAATTTTTAAATTGATTTTGTGATAGTTTTTCTGATTAGAAAACTAAAAACAAATGATGCAGAAAGCTTAAATTTTGGTTTAAAAAACAATTTGTATACACTTTTTTACGAATCAACTGCGCTAGAAGGAAAAAAAATATTTTTACTTTTGAACTTTTGCAATAATGGCCAATGTAGTTGAGGCTTAACTCGGCGATAACTTTTCACGGCGATAAACGACGAAAAATGGAACAAAAAACGGAACAAAACTCATAGGATTTTGTTCCATTTTCTTGCCGTTTCTCGCCCCGAAAATTATCGCCAAGTTATAGACATGGGTCCTGGATTTAAAATTAAACCTGGATTAAAAGACTGAATAATAAGACAGTAAAGCTACAAAAGCTAAAAAAGAAAATTTGAAAAATTAATAGAAAAAATTAGGGGAAATTCCATTTTATATGTTTTTTTTTATTAAACTTCAAAAATTAAACGTTTGTATTGGGCTTTTCTACCAGCCGTCAGTTTCAAACAAGCAAAAAAATAAATAGGAAACAGCTGGTCTGAACTGAATAAAAGGTAAACAAACGCCAAATATTTTTAGAATACAATGCTTGTTTGTTGTCCAATAAAAACGTATAAAGCTATGCGCAAACCGACTCGATGGTGGTGGCGATTGCGATAACTTTTATCGCGCAATAAAGATGCGTTCAAAAACCTGCTCACACCAACGCGATATACTGCGTAGCGGGCTAAGTTGTCAGCGACAATACAAACGTGTAGTAAGCATGAGTAAATAAGAATTTTGAAATTCTCCAAGTTTTTCTTTGAGTGTGGTGAACTGGCATGCAGGCTGTTTGCTCGGCTTGAGCTCGCGGAAATGGGTGGGAACTTGTTCACACACAATCGAAACTCACCTACCACAATAAACATATATCATGCCATTAAAAAAAATGCATAATTTAAAAAAAAAAACAATAGAAGATTGTGTTAAATGAAAAGCGGACGGACATTTACCATTAGAGGGCGCTGAAGATATTGATTCAGCTTGACCTTACCCACCCTACCTTGGAAGTTATCGGTCTGATTCTTAACTTCCCCTTTCTACCTCGCTTCCCTTCAAGCAAACGAGTCCGCTTTGGATCCGCGCACGTAGTAAACAACGTATGGATGACTCCGTATACGGATCCAAACATGGATCCGCAAAACTGCGTTTGTCGGCTCAAATTAGTATGGAAATTAGAATCACCACGGACTCATTTTCTGCATGTATTGTGAGAGAGAGAGCTTCCTATTTCACCATACTCAGCGAGAACCGAAACAAAATGGAATCCAGAACGGATCCAAAAAAAATGAACGAACGAGACAGGCGTTATGTGGTTGAAGAATATTATGCAATTTATTTTCTTCTATCGTTTGTATATAAATGAAACATCACGATGTATTTTGTAATTAATAATTAAATAATTAACTTTTGATTTTAAATTGATTTTCTTTCTCGAGGGAATTTTTATTAAACTGTTGCGCTGGGCACGAACGTGAACACATTGAAAAAAGTTAATTGTTTTTGTTGTCTTCTCCTTTGTTTTCAGTCCATAAAAAAATACTCACCATTAGGGTATTGCATTCATTCTCTCTTTCTCAGTAAAAAAAAGTACTCTCGATTTTCGTTCTTTTTTTGCATGCATATACAAAAAATGTGCTAATGTGTGTATGATACTCCGTTTTGAAATGATCCAAGAAAGACCGAGAAAGTTGGGTCAGTGAATTTGCTTGAAGGGTTACCTTTTCGTCAGCTCAGTTCATCCTCACCGAATTGTTTTAGTCGCCGTCCACATCCTCTGAAAATAAATTTCTTAATAAGCCATCAAGCTATGTGCTTGAGAAAAAATTCAAGTTCCACAATTTTGGTGCAATTTACTACCATTATAATTTTATTTTATTTTTATAAATTATTTATACAAAACAAAAAGCAGTAAAGGAAAAGCAAGGGGGTAACCCTGCTTTCAAAAAAAATACAATAATAATTTAACATTAAACAACTAAAAAAAAGAATAATCAAAAATAAGTTTCTAGGAATTTTTCTTTTATTAAAATTTATTCTAGACGGTGATCGTGACCTAGCTTCCACTCTTTTGATATGTAGGTTTAATCGAAAAGAACCTTAAGAAATATGTTTTAATTTGATGCTAATTCGCACCCTAGCAGTTAACCCTACCTTCATCGAGCTCAATTAAGGGATGAGTAGCTGACATAAAACAAATACTAACGAATTTACATTGACAGGAAACTAAATTGATCTTCCGCTGATTTTAAAAAAAAGGACAAACAAAATTCCTAATAACCTTCACATGAACAAGATTAACAAAGTGAAACAAAAGCAAATAATCGAAATAGTAAATAACAAAAAAAATTGTACCAAGCAAAAAAAAGGGCATCTTGATTTTCAAGATATGAGTAGATATCGCAGGAACTCCAGATCCAAAGGGTTTGCCTGCCGTTCTATATATAGGTATATATACTCATAAGCGTATACGTTCTTATATATTCCGTAGTCATATATACTTAAATACATGTATTAGTGAAGATATATGTATATATATATATATATATTAAATTATTGATTTTTGCTTTGATCTTTACTTTGTATCTTTACTTTCAATATTTAACATAAATATAAAAAGAAAGTACAAAAGAATCAAGATTTAAGATTCTTTCTTCTTTGAATCTTCTTTGAAGGACCCGTTAGTAAAAATTGGGTGGGCGACCACGACCTTTTGGTATGGTAGTCGGTGATCGCCAAACTGCTTAAGCCCTAAAGCAACAAAAAAACAAAAAAAAAAGTAATCACTATTCATATATAACTATTTATTAGTACCTAAAACTATCAAATTCTTTAAATTTTCTTCTATATCCCTATATTTCTTTTAATTTTTTTTTTTTCTTTTTTTATTATTTTTTTTTTGTGTGTGTTATAATTTAAATCTTTAGGTATTTCTATCATATTTAATAAATTTCGTATCACTCACCAATTAAAAATTTAAATTTCTCAAACATGGGCGATTTTCCACTCGCATATACCTAGTTATAGATATCGATATACACAGTATAGGTACACCTACAGTGAAAGCCGGTTGGTTACACTTCTGTAAATGATTTTTGGTTATAGTTCAAAAAAATTTTTTTTTGTTAGCACATTAACTCACTTTATTTCCTATTTTTAGATATATATATATTTAAAAAATTGTATTGTATTGATTTTATTTTAAACAGTATTTTTAAAATACTTTATTGTTTAATTCACTTGTTGAGTTGTATTTCGTTTTATAAAAAAAAACTTTTAAATTTGAATTTTGAAGTTGCCGTCCTATCCGTTCCTCGAACCACCGCAATTCAACGAATAAATCGTATCATTTCGACCACCAATCAAAATCATACGCGTACTTATCATACCAAGGAATTTACACCAACAAAAGTACACCAAATACATTTTTAAAAAAAGTTAGGAATTCGAACGATAACTTAAAGCGCCATCTATCGTTTCATCGCTAAACCAAAACAGAAGAAAATCGGCCATCATGGTTTTCGGGCAGTGTCAAAAGAGGACAGATATATATCCCAAATATGAATCGGCAATATAGTAGTTTATACAAAAGCACAAAAAAAAGAAACATGATCAAATCAAAACAACAAAAGAAATATGGCCGCAGGGTTTGTTGTCGTGAAAATGATTTATAAAATTTTATTGGTAAGTAAAGGTATAATATGAACAATATAAATGCCTAGATATGTATAAAACTTTACTTTTTCCAGGCATAAGTACATAAGATGTATACAAAATGTATACACTGCAATACAACTTGTCAACAAGCAGCCTTAGGAACAACAACAGAAGTGTAGGTAAAATAATTTTTAAATAACATCAACAATATTATATTGTAGTTAATATTTTCAGGTACACTAGAGTACGAAAGAAAGCCAAAGGCGTATATTAAAGGCTTATATCGCCTTAGTGTGTTCAACTTTCTGTGTAATCGGTAAGTATCTACAAAAAAAACATAATTATAGGAAGTAAATAACATTTCATCATTCGCTTCCAGAAAAACAAAAAAAAAACTTTCGCGACATGGACAACAACACCGCACATAATGGGCCCTACCAATAACCAAATTTAGTGACGACTTAAATATTTCAGTAAAATGGACCATAATAGAATGGGCTCTAGCTAATAAACCATATATAGTATGACCTTAATATTCAAGTGGACTCTTAATAATGAATCATATATGGAATGGACTTCAAAAAATTAAACATTCCATGAATGGTACATTATTTGTGATCACCAGAATTAAGGTTAATTTTACTGAAATATTTAAGTCGTCGCTAAATTTGATTATTAGTAAGGCCCAATGTGTTATTCCACCCCGATATATGGAAGGTAAGTTGAAGCAGAGAATCCTAGGGCATTGTATATAAATTCTATAGTACTATCATGATGTGGAAGTTTTAGGGCGACACCTAGTGAGTACGCCGACGTGAGCTCTTTGGAGAAAATACTTCGTGGTGTCAAACTGTTGGAGAGTTCGAGGAAAAAAAAAACAATTCTGTAAAGAATATAATAACAAAAAGGAAATGGGAATAATACTATAGAACGAGAACATTGTATACAAATTTATTAAGAGTTCAAGGGGGACAAGAAATTTTGTGCTTTGATAATAAATGTATGTAGGTACATATATAAGCTGTGAATTTTTTTTGTTTATAAATACGTTGTGGGGATAGACAAAATTTGAATGAATGAAAAAATTATGAATGAATAAAATAATTTTAAAATAGCTAATACTGGTGGGAAGGAGATAGGAATTCTAAAGACGGTGGAGTGTGTGGAATAAAAAACCATAACCTTGGCAAATTGGCTTCACATCGGGAAAAAATTGTAAAAAATGTAGGTATCACGTTTGTGGTAGGTATTTTTCATTCAAAATAATTATTACAAAGGTCCCCTTATGGTTGGTTTGGTTGGCTGATAAATTTTGTTGTTATAATCGGATCGTTAAGGTTGAGGCCTTAAAATTTAAGAAGAATGTCAGGCTAATTTCATGCACGTATAATTGACCCTTTTAAGAAATCTTATGAGTGGGTCGAGTACATTTTGTATGTAATTTTATTCAATAGTATAGCAGAAAAGAATCGATTTTGTTGGTTTGGTAGACTTATAACTTCTGTTCTATTAATCGGATCTGTAACATTAAGATCTTAAGATAAATGTAAAATGTCAGGTTAACTTATTGAGTTTAAAATCATTGGCGCAAAATTTTAAACAGTTCTCGTTTAAGCAATAAACCCGACTCTAGTTAAAATAGTCCTTTATTTACAAATTCTTGTTTAAATTTTTCTTAATTCTAAACACTTTAAACAACTCTTCTAACTAAAGAACGTGTTTAACAAAACGTCAGCAAACTTTTGTGAAACACGCCTAATTTTGACAGCTGAATAAATCAAACAGAACGAAAAATTAAAAAAAAAAAAAACAAAAAGAACCCAATCTGTAATTTTGCCGAGCTATAGGAAAGTGTTTCGAGATTTAAATTTCGAGTTAAAATAGTGAAAATACTAAATAAAAAAGTGAAATAAAAGTTAACATAGTGAATAATAGCAATATTTTATAAAAAAAAAAACAAAACAACATGAGGTGCTGCGTTAAATCGTGTAAAAACACCTATTATATGGAGTTTTCAAATTTTTCTTCTCACGGGCTGATTGTGTCTCATATTCCACATAAAGTAATGTGAAGTGATGTTTTTTAGGCTAATACATTATCTGAGAATACTTTTCAATTGATATTTCGTAGCATTTTGCTTTAAAAAAGCAAATTATTTGAAAATAAAAATACACTTCAATCACGGGAATTAGCTGAACCCCATCTGTGAAAATTGAAATTCTCGTCCAGGGTAGCATTAGTTTTTGTTGGTGATGGCAAGGCGCTCAAATCCATTGAGCGCCTGTAGTGCAGAGTAATTTTACTTACTTTATGTGGAATATGAGATACAGCTGTGAAATGAACAAAAATTACACTGCTTGTTATAGGTGTTTTTAAATATAGGTGCAGTATTTAACGCAGCACCGCGTGTAGTTTTCTATTTCTGTACATTTTTGTATTGCATGTAATCACTTTAATTACTTTTATATTACTTGTTTCTTTAATTTACAAAGCTTTTTTACTATTTTAACGATTTAAAATTTCAAAACAATCCTAAAACAAAACAGATCAAAATGCCTTTGGGTGCATTTAGCTGTCTAACTGCACGCCTTCCCTGTGTGGATGCATTTGTGTTTGTGTAACTCACACTCAAAGTGATAATTTCCCACAGATAAAGCATACTTTAAAAAGATAGAGAAGCGTTTTGCTGGTTTTAAAGTTAGAAGACCTCTTTAACGCTAAAGTATACTTTATGTCGTTCAAAATTTACAAAAAGCCGCCTCTCATTCTAAAGTTATTATTAAGAGCCGACTCCCATTTTAAAGTAGATTTAGAGCCGCGTTAAAATGTTTAAAATTTTGCGCCATTGGCGCAAAATTTTAAACAGTTCTCGTTTAAGCAATAAAGCCGACTCTAGTTTAAACAGTCCTTTATTTAAAAGTTCTTGTTTAAATTTTTCTTAATTCTAAACACTTTAAAAAACTCCTCTAACTAAAGAACGTGTTTAACAAAACGTCAGCAAACTTTTGTGAAACACGCCTAATTTTGACAGCTGAATAAATCAAACAGAACGAAAAATTAAAAAAAAAAACAAAAAGAACCCAATCTGTAATTTTGCCGAGCTATAGGAAAGTGTTTCGAGATTTAAATTTCGAGTTAAAATAGTGAAAATACTAAATAAAAAAGTGAAATAAAAGTTAACATAGTGAATAATTGCAATATTTTATAAAAAAAAACAAAACAACATGAGGTGCTGCGTTAAATCGTTTAAAAACACCTATAATATGGAGTTTTTAAATTTTTCTTCTCACGGGCTGATTGTGTCTCATATTCCACATAAAGTAATGTGAAGTGATGTTTTTTAGGCTAATACATTATCTGAGAATACTTTTCAATTGATATTTCGTAGCATTTTGCTATAAAAAAGCAAATTATTTGAAAGTAAAAATACACTTCAATTACGGGAATTAGCTGAACCCCATCTGTGAAAATTAAAATTCTCGTCCAGGGTAGCATTAGTGTTTGTTGGTGATGGCAAGGCGATCAAATCCATTGAGCGCCCGTAGTGCAGAGTAATTTTGCTTACTTTATGTGGAATATGAGATACAGCTTACCTGTGAAATGAACAAAAATTACACTGCTTGTTATAGGTGTTTTTAAATATAGGTGCAATATTTAACGCAGCACCGCGTGTAGTTTTCTATTTTTGTACAAATTTGTATTGCATGTAATCACTTTAATTACTTCTATATTACTTGTTTCTTTAATTTACTAAGATTTTTTACTATTTTAACGATTTAAAATTTCAAAACAATCCTAAAACAAAACAAATCAAAATGCCTTTGGGTGCATTTAGCTGTCTAACTGCACGCCTTCCCTGTGTGGATGCATTTGTGTTTGTGTAACTCACACTCAAAGTGATAATTTACCAAAGATAAAGCATACTTTAAAAAGATAGAGAAGCGTTTTGCTGGTTTTAAAGTTAGAAGACCTCTTTAACGCTAAAGTATACTTTATGTCGTTTAAAATTTACAAAGAGCCCCCTCTCATTCTAAAGTTATTATTAAGAGCCGACTCCCATTTTAAAGTACATTTAGAGCCGCTTTAAAATGTTTAAAATTTTGCGCCGTGTTTTTATTGTTTAGGTACCTATTTATTTATAAATTCAAAATTTTTTGAAAAAAAAATTATTTAATACAAAAAATGCATCGGTACTTATGTGGTGGTACCTAACCTACATAAGACAAATTATCAGGTTTAAGGTAACTAGAATTGCAAGTGAACTCACTAATTCCGGCAAATCGGTTTAAGACTTATGTATATAACTTGAGCTCTAATGGTAAGATTTTGTACGGTTAAAATAAAAGCTAAATTATTAAACTATTTTATTATACATTTATAAAGGTACTATCACAATTACAATATAATATAATTACTAAGTTAGCTTAGCATCTGACACATTTTTGTGACTCACAAAAAGTAAAATTTTAATAGTGGGGAATGTTTTCTGGTATTTGTGTTAAAATAAAAATGTAAAGTATTTAAACAGATAAAGTACCTACCTAAAAATATTTATAAAAAATTTAATTTTTCTCGCGTGTTATGTTAGGCTTCCTTTTGGTAAAAAAAATACAACAAAATAAAATATAATATGTAATTGGCAGAATTATTCTTTTAATTTTCGAAAATAGTTCAACTAATTTTAATCAATTTTGTATGATTTAAAAAGTTTAAATAGTATTATAGCTAGGTATATTTTCATAAAATATTTTTTTTAGTTTTTAAAAACGTTTAAACATTTTTTTGAAAATTTAATACTTCAAAAACCAGCCATTGTTAGACTGCGCAGCAAGCAGTTTTTAATATTATCTAGAAGATTTAAGAAAAAAAAATATTCTTATAACCAAAAATAATGGAACCTTCCATACAAGTCTAACCACAATAAAATTCACTTATAAAAAAAATTGTTTTGATAGTGAAAAAAAGTGCGCACTTTTTTTCAGTCTCAAAACAAGTTTTATTTTATAATTTACAGAAGTTTGGATTTTCAGAGGGTTGGGTACGAAATCCCGTGGCACAAAATCCCGTATCACGAAATCCCGCGGTACAAAATCCCGTGTCACGAAATCCCGCAAAACAAAATCCCGCGGCACGAAATCCCGCCAGATCTACTACAATGCGACAGCGCATAAAATTTTTCATTCCCATACAAATGGTGACACGATTGCATGAGAATCACGGAGAACGAAGTTTCCTACTTTTTTGGTTTGCAGAAGACCGCACTGGTTTAGGCCAGTGTTGTCACTTTACCACAATTGTGGTAGATCTACCTCTTTTCTCCAACATTTTCATAATCCACCACTTCTCCCCCGGAAGCAAAAAAATCTACCCCTTTTTGCTCGTCCAGAAAAAAAAAATAAAAACAATAAATAAAATATCTCCTTCGATTTTTGAAAAAAAAAAAAAATCTTTTTCTCTGCACTTTTTATGCTGTTTTACCTGAATACATTTATTGGCTTTATCTCACAATGCTTTTTTTTACTCAATGTGAATGCTTTCATCTGTCATTTTGCATATACGCGTATCTGCCTATCGTTTTTTCTTTTTTCTGCATTAGGTATATACCTACGTTTATTTTGTAAAAAAAAAATTCTAGTCTGCTTAAGAAAAATAAGTAGATCCTACTTCCTATTTTCTTACTCCTAAGATTGTGTGCCTTATTTTAGAAGAGTTATATTGTTTACTTTGATTTCGTACTAACGGTAAACAGTTAAACGTTTATTGTTTTCGAAATTTTCTAGAGGAATGGTCATTGGAAGTCAATTGCATTTCAAGTGAAAAAAAAAATTAAAATGCGAAAAATTTTAATTAAACCGTCTGAAAAGTAAGTTAAAAAGATTTGATTTTTCAAGCGATCATCTTAAACTTCTCCAAGAAAGAAATTCAAAAGGCCGACAGCAAACAATTTTACCATTAATTAGAATTTTCCCATTCAATGACTTCATAGGACATAGTAAAAATGATAGGAGATCGCTCTTAAATTTTCATAAAAAATAAAATAATAAGACCTAAGTAAGGAAAAGAATATTTATGAAGAATATATGTTCACAAATATAAGCCAGTATATGTGCAATTTAGCTTTCTTACCGCACAGTAGTGTTGCAGCGGAAAGAGTATTCTTTATATTTAATAAAAATAAAAACTAAAAACTAAATTTGTTTCCCTCTTTATTTAAATTAAATCTACGACGGAAAATCTGAATCTACCACTTTTTTTTAGCTTTATCTACCACTTTTTTTAAATATGAAGTGACAACACTGGTTTAGGCTCCTCCCCTTTTTTAAAAAAGTATATAAGCATGTTCGATCGACATTAATTTCAGTTGTTATCTGGACTTGATAGGGGGATGTTGCTCGGTCTCTCTAAATTATGAGAATCAACAAGTACCGAGTGACAAATTCGCCGTCCAATTGTGATTCGGGAATAAAGTTCAGTTCTTTTTAGAACTCCGGTGAGGCATGCATGACCTCTTCGATAAATTGTTCCGGAAGAGATATTTTAACTTTTTTTCATTTTGGTAGGGGTTTTAGTTTGTTAAGCGTTTAATTAAGGCTTTTCCTTTCACGCTTAAAAAGCATTTTAAGCGTTTTGGTAATTCTGGTGCTTATGAATTACCAAAGTGTTTAAAGCTTGAAAAACGTTGGGGATTTTCCTTTTACGCTTAAAAATCATTTTAGGCGTTTTTGTAATTTAAACGCTGAAAATGCTTTTTAAGCGTAAAAATGAATTCAGTACTGATTCGCAGGAGCTAAAAAATTTGAAAACGCTTCAATATTTGTTTTATGGAGTATTTTGTATAATTTTCTTTTTAATAGCTTAAAATGGACTTTAAGCGTTTTTTTTTTTTTATTTTTTAAGAGTAAACTAGTGAAAAGCGACACTTAAAGGGTTACTTTTTGAGATAGTTATCTTCTACAATTAATTTTCAAATTTGAAACAGAAATAGCTTAAATCACTGCTCAAGCTGAAGAAAATAGATTTAATGCAGGTTCGAAGCCTTAAAAACGTTTAAAAATGCTCTGGGCTTAAATTTTTTTCCTTAGTATTTTCTATAAATTTTTTTAAAAGTTTAATACTACTTTTAAACGTTTTTTTTAGCTCATTAAGCGTAAAAAACGCATTAATGGTAGTGCAAAGCCACTAAAAAACTCTTATAATGGTCTTTAGGCATTAACAATTAAAATCTGTTTTTACTTTTAAGAGTATTTTCTATAATATTATAACAAAAATACATAGCTCAAATCACCGCCCAATGGCCGATTTACAAGTTGAAAAACAATTTGTTTGGGTGTATGCAAAGCTTCTTTTTATCATTTGGAAGTTTTTATTACAGTTTTCTTGTACAATCGTCTTTTTTTATGCAAAAGTACCTCGGGTGGCCCGCTACGCGGGATCCAAGGATTTTAACTCCCTCTTCGGGGGGCTCTGTGCCGCTCACGCAACTCCGTTGCTCCGCTTAGGGTATGTAAAGTCGCCAGGCAGGCGCCTATATCAACAGTTTTCTTGTACAAACGTCTTTTTAAAGCAAAAGTACCCCGGGTGGCCCGCTACGCGGGATCCAAGGATTTTAACTCCCTTTTCGGGGGGCTCTGTGCGGCTCACGCAACTCCGTTGCTCCGCTTAGGGTATGTAAAGTCGCCAGGCAGGCGCCTATGTCAACATTTTTCTTGTAAAAAAGTCTTTCTTAAGCAAAAGTACCCGCGTGGTACTCATGAGGTATGTATGGGGGGGCATGGTGCCCCCCTGCAACCCCCCTGCTTGGCACACTATAGGATTTTGGGTAGGTGCGAGGTTGGGTGTATGCAAAGTTTCTTTCAATCAACTGACAAAAAAAAAAACGAAACAAACTGCCAAATTTGTTGATATTTCAATTTTCACGTCATAGGAGACAAAAATCAGAAAGAAGTGTCGCAATCTTGTACGCATTAAATTCAATCGACTTTTATCTTTAAACGCGATTTGCGGCTAAACTAGACGTCGCAGAGGCATCAAAGTTTACATCTTCAAACTTGATTTGCGGCTAAACTAAGCGACCTAGCAACTTCAAAAATGCATATTCGTTATCTAGGAAGTGTCGGTTTTGAAAAATTAAAAAAAAGTTGGTAAAAAAAGTTTTTTTCCAAAACTTTCGAAAAAATAAATTAAATTATTCTTGCTATGTATGTCAACATCAACTTAAAAAACTATACAAACTGCCAAATTTGTTGATATTTCATTTTATTTGACGTCATTGGAGACAAAAAAAAGAAGCGTCGTTATCTTGCATGCTTTCGTAGTAATTTTGTATGCAATCAACTGAAAAAAAAACTGATATTTCAATTTTTCACGTCATAGGAGACAAAAATCAGAAAGAAGTGTCGTAATCTTGTATGCATTAAATTCAATCGACTTTTATCTTTAAACGCGATTTGCGGCTAAACTAGACGTCGTAGAGGCATCAAAGTTTACATCTTCAAACTTGATTTGCGGCTAAACTAAGCGACCTAGCAACTTCAAAAATGCATATTCGTTATCTAGGAAGTGTCGGTTTTGAAAAATTGAAAAAAAGTTGGTAAAAAAAGTTTTTTTCCAAAACTTTCGAAAAAATAAATTAAATTATTCTTGCTATGTATGTCAACATCAACTTAAAAAACTATACAAACTGCCAAATTTGTTGATATTTCATTTTTTTTTTTGACGTCATTGGAGACAAAAAAAGATAGAAGTGTCGTTATCTTGCATGCTTTCGTCGTAATTTTGTATGCAATCAACTGAAAAAAAAAACTGATATTTCAATTTTTCACGTCATAGGAGACAAAAATCAGAAAGAAGTGTCGTAATCTTGTATGCATTAAATTCAATCGACTTTTATCTTTAAACGCGATTTGCGGCTAAACTAGACGTCGTAGAGGCATCAAAGTTTACATCTTCAAACTTGATTTGCGGCTAAACTAAGCGACCTAGCAACTTCAAAAATGCATATTCGTTATCTAGGAAGTGTCGGTTTTGAAAAATTAAAAAAAAGTTGGTAAAAAAAGTTTTTTTCCAAAACTTTCGAAAAAATAAATAAATTAATTCTTGCTATGTATGTCAATAGTTTGCTTGTACAAAAGTCTTTTTTAAGGCAAAAGTACCTTGCGTGGCCCGCTTCGCGGGTTCTCAGGATTTTAACTCCCTCTTCGGGGGGCTCACCGCTCACGCAACTCCGTTGCTCCGCTTAGGGTATGTCCAGTCGCCAGGCAGGCGCCTATGTCAACAGTTTTCTTGTAAAAAAGTCTTTCTTTAGCAAAAGTACCTTGCGTGGCCCGCTTCGCGGGATCCAAGGATTTTAACTCCCTCTTCGGGGGGCTTTGCACCGCTCACGCAACTCCGTTGCT
The DNA here is from genome assembly GCA_929447395.1 of Epistrophe grossulariae. Taxonomy (NCBI): domain Eukaryota; kingdom Metazoa; phylum Arthropoda; class Insecta; order Diptera; family Syrphidae; genus Epistrophe; species Epistrophe grossulariae. Next base: position 51,089,032 of record OV839569.1, read on the forward strand.
CCGCTTAGGGTATGTCCAGTCGCCAGGCAGGCGCCTATGTCAACAGTTTTCTTGTAAAAAAGTCTTTCTTTAGCAAAAGTACCTTGCGTGGCCCGCTTCGCGGGATCCAAGGATTTTAACTCCCTCTTCGGGGGGCTTTGCACCGCTCACGCAACTCCGTTGCTCCGCTTAGGGTATGTCCAGTCGCCAGGCAGGCGCCTATGTCAACAGTTTTCTTGTAAAAAAGTCTTTCTTTAGCAAAAGTACCTTGCGTGGCCCGCTTCGCGGGATCCAAGGATTTTAACTCCCTCTTCGGGGGGCTTTGCACCGCTCACGCAACTCCGTTGCTCCGCTTAGGGTATGTCAAGTCGCCAGGCAGGCGCCTATTACAACAGTTTTCTTGTAAAAAAGTCTTTCTTAAGCAAAAGTACCTCGTGTGCTACTCATGACGTATGTATGGGGGGCATGCTGCAACCCCCCCGCTTGACGCACTATAGGATTTTGGGTAGGTGCGAGGTTGGGTGTATGCAAAGTTTCTTTCAATCAACTGAAAAAAAAACTAAACAAACTGCCAAATTTGTTGATATTTCAATTTTTCACGTCATAGGAGACAAAAATCAGAAAGAAGTGTCGTAATCTTGTATGCATTAAATTCAATAGACTTTATCTTTCAACGCGATTTGCGGCTAAACTAGACGTCGTAGAGGCATCAAAGTTTACATCTTCAAACTTGATTTGCGGCTAAACTAAGCGACCTAGTGACTTCAAAAATGCATATTCGTTATCTAGGAAGTGTCGGTTTTAAATTTTTAAATTAAAAAAAAGTTGGTAAAAAAAGTTTTTTTCCAAAACTTTCGAAAAAATAAATTAATTAATTCTTGCTATGTACATATGTCAATATCAACTTAAAAAACTATACAAACTGCCAAATTTGTTGATATTTCATTTTATTTGACATCATTGGAGACAAAAAAAGATAGAAGTGTCGTAATCTTACATACTTTCATCGTATTTTTGTATGCAATCAACTGAAAAAAAAACAACAAACTGCTAAATTTGTTGATATTTCACGTCATTGGAGACAAAAACAAGGAAGAAGTGTCGTTATCTTGTATGCTTTCGTTCATGGTTTTTACCTACGGGACATAATTTTTTTTTTTTTTCTATACTCTATACTTTACTCTACTGAATAATCAATAAATCTATGCCAATACAATATTTTCCAATTGTACTTTTTGCCAATACAATATTTCCAATTGTACTTTTTTAAAAAAGTATTAAAAATCCCGCCAAATAGTATTGTGGTACTACCGGCGGGATTTTGTTGTATTTGTAATCGGCGGGATTTCGTGCTGCGGGATTCTGTTTCGCGAGATTTCGTTACGATCCCTTTTCAGAATTTTGAAGTAGGTACCTAACCTACCTAACCTACCTAATGACCCCAAGGCCCAACCTGTATTAGAATTAGAAAAGATTTTCAAAAAAATTAATAAATAATTCAAAATAAATAACTACCTAGTACCTACCCACATATGCAATATCTACCTACAACCTGAAATATAGCAACCTTGCAAGACAATTCCCGCACAGAAATAATGAATATATGCAACGTCGCTTTTATTTGATAATTGATTTTTCACAAAAATTCAAAATCAAAAATAAAAACCCAAGTTTTGCATGAAAATATAGGTATACCTAAAAATATACATATCATCAGCAAAAAATCTTTTCGTATAACGATGAGAAATTTAAAAAAAAACGAGGGCCGTTGCATAAAGTCACACATACATGCAAACGTTTTTTTCTATTTTCTCGTCGTTGGCATGACGATAAATATTATTTCAGTTATCTCCTTTACTCGCATTATTGTTGTCACAAACAAAATAATACAATCCTCTTGTTCTTACTATTTGTTCCTGATTCCTTCTTCATACTCTCCACTTTCAAATTAATGCAAATCAAAGGCGACTATAGCGCCGCGTAGCGATTACGCCGAACGTAAAAAAAATCGACTCCATGATAGTACTATAGGTTATATATGCAAAGCCTAGGGGCCTATTTAATCATGAATTTTCATTATCTCTTCCAGGTGTCCATAACAAACGTTTAATTTTTGAAGTTTAATAAAAAAAAAACACATAAAATGGAATTTCCCCTAATTTTTTCTATTAATTTTTCAGTTTTTCAAATTTTCTTTTTTAGACTGTAATTTTTCTTCAGGCGATATAGCGATCAAATGGTGCTTGCTGCGTTCAAGAAAAGTCGCGTACCTGAACGCAGCAGTGGAATGTGAACGCAATCCACATATCGCGTCGATGTGTGCCCCTCCATTGATTTACGTGTGCGGCATCCACATTGTTATCGCCATCGCCACCGCCATCGCGTCGGTTTGCGCGTAGCTTAAAACGATGATTATTTAATGGCCAATTCAACAATAAATCAATTTCAGTAACTTATCAGGCTTATTTATATACAAAATCACAGAAAATATCAAAAATCCACATTGCACTGAAAAGAGCATTTGTTTACATTTTATCAAGTTCGATTTCACATCTATTGTTTTTGTTGTTTTGAACTGTCAAAAGTAGAAAGAGAAAAGACAAAGATAGTTTTTGGAAAAGCCCAATTGTCGCTGACAACTTAGCCCGCTACACAATATATCGCGTTGATGTGATCAGGTTTTTGGACGCATCTTTATCGCGCGATAAAAGTTATTGCAATCGCCACCGCCATCGTGTCGGTTTGCGCATAGCTTTAAAGTATTTTAAGGGTAAAAAAAGGCCGTCGTAAAAGTAGTAGTACGAAAAAGCGTAGGAATATTGTGATTGATTTATTTTACCGTCATATTATTCAGTCATGGGTTTAAATGAACTCTTAACCCAAAAAGCACACAAAACAACAACAAAATTGGGTTAATTGAGTGAAATATACATCCGGGTTTAAATTTTAACCTGGGTTTAACGGCTAAATAATATGGCAGTTAAAGATCAAACATGAATGAATGAATAGGGGTGGGTATTGCACTGCGACCTTAGGATCTATTGTGCCCCCATTATGAACTGGTTGAGGTTACTCATACTACAGTTCGCCCTCCAAATTCGTTCCTTTGAGGAATTTGAGAATTTGGAGTATTTTTAGAGATTGTATTTTGCTCTCATCTATATGGTGACTGCCCAGATATCTTTGTCTTTGATGCACTAGAGCATCACATTTACCTATTATGTGGTCCGGTGTCTCCTCATGAGCGTTGCAGAATCTGCAAGACGCACTGCTCACTAGGCCAAGGATATTGAGGTGTCTTCTCAGCCTGCAGTGGCCTGTGAGGAGACTCGTTATTCTTCTAAGGTTATTCCTACTTAAGCTGATGCAGGATAGGAAACGCTCTCGGTTATAGTTCCCGAGTAAGAGTTTAGCCTGCCTCAGTTTGGGGAATTCTTTCCAGATTTTTGATCTATTTGCCTCCTCTTCTGATTTGATTTTGCTTTTAATCATATTCTCCCCTATACCACAATAGGGCTCTGTCCCCGTTAAGGGTGTCGTTGCTCCTGTTTTTGCTAGGGTGTCAGCCTCTTCATTGCCTTGGACACCAACGTGGCCTGGTACCCAATAGAGAGTGACCTTGTTTTTCTTGCCCAGTTCATTTAGCCTGTTCACGCACTCCCATACCAGTTTCGAGGTAATGCCGTATGAATTTAAAGCCTTTAGTGCAGCTTGGCTGTCTGACATGATAGCAATGTTTTGGTTTTTGTAGTTTCTTTCGAGGTTACGTTCTGCACATTTTCCTATGGCGTTTACTTCTGCCTGGAATATGCTTGTAGACTGTCCCATCGGTAGAGAGATTTTGGTTCTAGGCCCAAAAACCCCTGCCCCAGTCCCTTCAGAAGTTCTCGATCCATCTGTATACCACTTGATGGTGTTTGCTTTAAGACTGTAGTTCTCCGTTTCACCTTTCCAGTCTTTTTTGGTACTTAATTCCGTTCGGAAGTGTTTTTCAAAGTTATATTTTCTGATCATGCCGTCTCGGGGAATGTCAATAAGGTTTGTTACTGTGGACTTGATGATGGTGCTCCTTTCTCTAAACCCAATGATCTTAGTTGTCCCAGTACCCTCCTTTGCAAATCTCATGATGGCTCCCTTAGCAGCACTTTCTATGACCACGTGTAGTGGACTTAGATGCAGGATATTTTCCATTGCTGCTGTAGGGCACGTTCGTATTGCTCCGGTTATGCATAAGCATGCAAGCCTTTGCACTTTCTCTAGTGATTTCTTAGTTGTTGTTAATTCGGTTCTTTTATGCCACACAACCGCCCCATAGGTAATGATGGGTTTTACCATCATGGTGTACATCCATCTAATTATGTTTGGTTTGCAACCCCATGATTTACCTGCAAGTCTTTTGCATATCATAAGGGCTTTTGTGGCTTTCGCGACAGTTATTTCGACATGTTTATTCCAGAGGAGCTTACTATCTAGTGTAATGCCTAGATATTTGACCTCCTTTTGGATGTCGATTACTTCTCCAGCCAACCGGATAGGTTTCATGCGTCGTAGAAGTCTTTTCTTGGTAAATGGTACTATTGTCGTCTTCGTAAGGTTGATTTTTAAACCCACTGAAATACACCATTTCCTAGTTATAATCAGTCCTTTTTGTATTATGTCACAAAGAGTTTCTTCGAACTTTCCCAAGGCTGTTATAACAATGTCATCAGCAAAGCCGATGCAGCGTATTCCTTGCGAAGAAAGACTTTCTAGTAATTCATCCACTACTAGACTCCACAGTAAGGGTGATAATACCCCTCCCTGGGGACAACCTCTTGTTGTGATGACTTTCTGGACACTTTGTCCTGCGTGTGATTCCGCCGTTCTTGTACTTAGCATTTTACCTATCCATCTGATTATAGTGATGGGTACTCCCTTTCTTCCAAGAGATTTGTCAACAGCTTCGTGAGAGGTGTTATCAAAGGCTCCTTCAATATCAAGGAAAGCACATATTGCAGTTTCTTTTGAATCTAAAGCTAACTGTACAGTGTTTTCAGTTCATAAAGAGCGGTTTCTGTAGATCTTCCCGCTCTGTAAGCATGCTGGCGATGATTAAGAGGCATGCTTACTAAAACTTCTGATCTAATGAAGTTATCAACTACCTTTTCCAAAGTTTTCAGTAAAAAAGATGTTAAGCTAATTGGCCTGAATGACTTTGGATGAGTTGTATCTTTTTTTCCCGCTTTGGGAATAAAGATTACCTTTGCTCTTCTCCATAGACTTGGTATGTACCCAAGTGCGATACTACTTTGAAGCAATCTAATAATATAGGGCATTAATTCCTCTTTCCCTTTTTGTAGAAGGGCTGGGAAGATGCCATCTACACCCGGTGATTTAAAAGGTTGAAAAGTACTTATCGCCCATTCAATCCTATTGCCTGTGCAAATAGTCGAAGCTATCTGCCAGTCTTCCCGGTTTGGCCTGAGAGGTATTCTGTCTATCACATTTCCTACCGTTGGTAAACTTCCTGTAAAATGAGTGTTTAGCAATAGGGTAGACCTTTGCTCCTCATTTTCAGTGAAGCTACCATTGGGGTAGCGAAGTGCCAGCGAAGTCAACGTATTTTCTTTTGCTAGAGCTTTGTGTAGTCTAGCCGCTGCAGGGGAGGAAGAAACCCCCTCACAGAATATCATAAAACTATTCCTTTTTGCCCTTCTAATTTCCCCGTTATATTTGGTCAACTCTGCAGAGTAATTATTCCACTCTCCAGTACTCTTTGCTTTATTGAAAAGTCTTCTTACCTTGGATCTTAGTTTTGACAGATTATTGTTCCACCACGGAGCATCTTTCTGCCTTCTAATGGATTTGAGGGGACAACTGAGTTCATAGGCCTCATTAATTGCCCCACTAAACTCATTTACTAAGTGTTTTAGCTCAAGGTTACTATTTGTCGTTTCTACTACACCTAATCGTTCGAGGTTTGTCTTAAGAACGTTTTTGTAAAGGCTCCAGTTTGTTTTCTTAGGATTCCTGCCAGAAGTATTCTCTGTGAGCAGGTTATCTAAGGTAAACACTATAATTCTATGGCCAGACATAGACGGTTCGTTGGATACTCTCCAATCCCTAATCAAGCGACTTGGGTTCCAAACGTTAAGTCCAAAACTTCTTTTCTTACTCTAGTTACAAAGGTAGGTGTATTCCCTACGTTATATATATCTAGATTTTTCTCGATAATAAAGTCTAAAAGGTACTCACCCCTTTGATTGATATCGGTGCTACCCCATGTTGTATGGTGGGCGTTTGCATCGCATCCAACCAACAACGGTAGTCCTTTGCTGTTGCAGTAGTCCACTAGCATCTTTACTTCGGTTGGTGGAATATTGGCATCATCACCGGCGAATTATGCTGCTGCTACAACCATCGTGCGGAGGTTGCCCTCGATGTCCATTTGGGCCTGTATAGGCACCAGGTCCCGCGTCATAAATTATGTTAGGCCTCCAACTTGGCCCCCGTAAATCCAGGGTTCTTGGATCAGAACCAGCCCCAGGTCATCAGCAGTGAATTTTCTTGTTATGACAGCTGATGCTGCCTTAGCGTGGTGGATGTTAACCTGCGCCAGTCTGGTAGTGATCCCGCGTCCAGTCATTGGTCTGTTTAACATGTTGCGGTAAATTTTACCACAACAAGTTTCACCCAGCCTATTCTATCTCCTATACCCATTCTTAACCTCTCCTTCTTCGTTGCGGCTCCAAGATACTCGTAGAGTTCAGTAGAAAACCTGGTATCCATCACCCAGAGAACTGCTCTTAAAGTATTTTGGAAAAGTAACCAAAAACAGGTGTGCGAGCAGTTCTATAAATCGAAGGGAACAGTTGGTTCCAAAATCCATGAAGTATATGAATCATATAGACGGGCGGTCTTATGTTGAATTATCAGCGGACGAGCTGAAAAAGTCATCGAGTCAGGCGGACTCTATCGAAACTCTTATCTAAACTCTTCATCCTAACTTTAATTTAAAGTAACATTTTATTGTAAGTTAAATGGGCCTTTAACGTAGTCAATAGTAAAATCTTAAGTTACAAAATTTTTTATTGAAAGGGGTTATCGGAATGGAGTCAAAACAGTAGGGTTCGCGTTTCAAAAGGAATTTGCCTTCCTCCCTCTCATCTCGAAAAATATTGATTGTCGACGGAATTTATTCGTACCTCGAATCACCCGCGAAAACTTTGTTGTAGCTAGGAGAATGCCTAGGATAAACTTTTCCTCGGGTTTGTTTCTTTTTAATTTTTCTCGAAAATATTAGTTTGGGATGGGTCTGAACTCGGCCATTAAGGTTCGGCAAGTTTTGGAAAGACATCCAACAACTTTGCCGAATCCGTGAATGTGTGTGTGAGAGTAAAGTTTCGTTGAGATTCAACAACGGAGGTTTTCGAGGAGAGCACGTAGCTTTCCAGGAAGCCGCGATCCCGTGACCGATGATCACGAAAACGAATGGCTGAATGTATGAATGTGTGAGTGGTTGGAATGGTCGAGGGTGGAATTGATGGTAGCTGGGAAAGTCACTCTTAAGAGAGCTATCCAAGCAAAAAGTTGTATTTTTGGTAATTTGAGAAAAATTAAGGAAGAAATAAAATCGAGGAAAATTTTTTTTTGGTGAAAAAAATTGAAAAGTTGAGAAGTTGAAAAGTTGATAAATAGAAAAAGGTGATTCGAGGAGCGAAAGGAATTTGGTTTAAAATCAGGATAAAGCGAGTTGAGAGAGGAGATAAAGGAGAAGGAAGTACAAGAAAAAAAAAACAGATAAGTAGAGCGGACATTTTGTCCAAAAGTGTAATAGTGGGAATTGTTTGTTTTCCCGATTTTTATAAGAATTCTAAATTCCGATTAACCCTAGTTCTTTTCTTTGTTTTTTTTAATGTCGTGTTAGATTTCGTTTTAAATCCCAGTTAAAAGCGGGATGCGGTAGTTTCAGTTGTTAACGGCTCATTTTTCTTTCTTTTCTTTGTTTCGGCTTTAACGGTTTTATCATCAATTTGACTATTCTTTTATTAATCAAACTCGATTAATAAAATCCCACTTCGCTGAACCCACCCCATTGCTGAGCTACTGGGTGGCAGCACTTTACGTGTTGTCTGTTGTGAACGCACCTATCGTCGTTTGACAGTTTGTCATTCTCGTCGCGACGCACATCGTTTTCGTGCACAAATTTGTTTCGTTTTGTCAATTGTTAAACTTTCGTGTCGTTTAGCAATTTGTTAAAAATATTTAAGTCTGCGGATTATAATTCCGCCATCCTAAACTACCATCCTAAAATTACTTACTCGCGATAAATAATTTCACAACAAACAGATGGGGGCTAGTGCCCCCTCATCTGCAAGCAGACTATCTTCCTCTTCATTTGTGGGAAGCACCTCATCTAAGCACGATGGGCTAGGAGAGAGGTCAATGCCCTCCATCTCTTCGCTCATTTGGCTAGATTAATCTATTGCCAGTTGATGTACCTGGCTTGAAAAAACTGCTATTTCGGGGTGGGGGTTTGTAATAGGTTTGGGAGTTTCAGAGGTTGGAGTGGGCTTGAGAGTTTTGGGAGGTTCAGAGTTTTGGGTGGGTTGGATGAGTTGGGTGGTTATTAATGTGGAAGTGGAAGGTATAAGTGTGATGGGAATGTTGGGCGTGGGGAGGATAGGAACGTTGGTAGGATGGGTGATTTCTGCAGTTCTTAGGCCTGCTATCTCCATATTTTGCACTGTTGGTGCTCCCGAGCTTTTTGCTTCTTCGCTAGGCTCAAAGAAGTTGGGAGCCGTAAGCTTTCGGAATCCGGTAACGGTGATTTTACCGAACTTGTAATGAAGCTGGTGATCTGCTTTCATTATGGACTGTGCGGACTGATCGTCGATGCCGATCACCAGCAGCTGTCCTTTGCCTTCAGCCTTGCTAGTAAGGATCTTCCAGGCATGCACCATCAGTCCATCATTTTGGGCTTGGATGAGCGACAGTGACTTCTTGTCAGCTTGCCCCATGCTTCTTGGCAAGAATAGCGTGATGTTGTGCATTTTGGGGATGTCATCACCCATGCGCGCCATTAATTCACTGCCCAGTGCCCTTCCAAGTGCTCAGTTTGGACGCTTTCTCCTTGAGCCACTCTGCTGTCTCTTGCCCAGCACAATCGATTAACAGAAGCCCCGGTCTAAAGTACAGGCCATTGAATTTTAGTTTGTGCCTCCACCCAAGAGACACCTCCTCAATAATGGCCTCCTCCAGCGCCGATAGTTCGTCAGCGCTGAGGGTAAACTGAGGGTATTTGCTAGGCAGAACCGCAATTCTAACACTCTTGGCCGTATTTGCGTACGAGAGCTGTTGCTCGCCAGCTAAGTTGTTTGCGGTGCTTGGTCCAGCTGTATTTGTGGCCGACGTCCGATGTGGAGGCAACTTGTGTTGGTGTGTTCCCAATCCTGGTGCCTTCTAAGGCTTTGGCATCATCCTTTACTGGCACACGAGGTCTGCTCTCAGTACCAGCTCTTGATGTGCTTGGAGTTTCGTCTTCTGCTCGTCTGGGTGTTATTCTCCCCTGACTATTAGCTGACGATCCCCCCTGAACTGCCCGGTTCTGTTGTTTACCAAGAGACTTGCTCTCCAGGTAAAAACTAATCCCCGATCTCGAATCATTTCTACGGAGGATATTCTCCATATGATCCGCATACTCATTCGCGGTGACATCCCGCGGAATGTTAAATTTTTTGTGGTTTTTGTTGTTTTTTTCTTTGTTTTGTTTTGGAATTTTTTATATTTTGTTCCCACGAGTAGCTAGAGAAGGGTTGGTCCGCCATATCAGAGCTCCGCATGATATGGTAAGGTCTTGGTTACTCTTCGATGAAACATACACTCAACTTCATTAAAAACATTTTTGCAAGCCTATAAGAAAGAGAAGTTAAAATTCAAGACTTTTTATGCACTTGAAAGGCGAAAAGCATTGGTTTTGAAAAGCCTTAAAAAGGAAAAAACAACATTTTTGATTTCATATTTATTTTTATTATGTATTTTTATTAATCATTACTCTTTCGATCTAATACAATAATTACCCGAAGATTCCACTGCAAATTTAATAATATAAGGTGAAGTCTAGACTTTATGATTCGTTTCACTAGATGATATGCTTTTTGAACATAGCCAAAATGGCCGCCGTTTTAGTGGTAGAATGCATAAAGTTCCGCCATTTTAGTGGTAGAATGCATAAAGTTGCACTATTATGTGTGTTTTAACTATACTATTGCAACTTGATCCATTCTACCACGGTCAGCTGTTTTTTCAGCTTGTAGGCAAGCCAGTTTGACAGCCGAGGATTGGTATCTTTCTATTTTTGATCTATGGTTCGAGTAGTGGTATTAGCTAAGCCTGACATTAGAATCACTGAGGACAGTGAATGGTCGGATGGCCGAATGTTATCCGACAAAACTCAAGCATCCACAAATAGAAGATTCATGGACAGGGAAACCCCTCCTGTCCATTAGTTAGTTAGTATTAGTGCAGGACTGCATTCGCAGCTCGGTGGATGTGGCCGAGTTTATTGAGTTCAGTTCTCTTTGTGCTACTGACCAGGAAGGGCGTCTTCCCGAGTTCGCGACGAGCGGTATCTATTTATTAATAGTTAGTGTAATACAAGCTAAAAGCTACCAATTCAAAAAACTCAGGTGGAAAGAGAATTTGGCCAACGAATTCAGAAACCGCATCACCACGACACTTAATATTAAGCCTGCTACACACTTTATACCATTTTTCGAACTTGAAAATATTTTAATAAATGTTGCACAAATTATGCAAAACAATCAGACTTCCAAAATTGTTTTCAAAAATGAGTGGTACAGTCATGATTGTGAAAATTTAACAAAAATAGCTTTAGCTTGGCTTAAACTGTATAGAGGTAATAAAACAAGTAGCTTTATTAAAGAAAAATACTTAGGCCGGTATTCACCGAGCACTCATAACTTATGAGCCTCATAAACTTATTCACCAAGCAATAATAAGTGGATATTTATGAGCGCTCATAAAAGTTATGAGTGGTCCCGACCACTCATAACTTATGAGCGCTCTCTTCGAAAAATATTCCGACATTTTCGAAACTACTTCCACAACCACCACCCCTACAAACACAAACATCTCCATCGCTACCACCCCATCTACCTAAAAAACTTTGATTTTAAAGTTTGGGAGTGCCTGGTTGACAGAGAGTGGCTCTCTTTTTCGAAATTCGAAATATATTTATGAGTGGTTGATGAATACACCAAAGTTATGAGCCTCATAAACTTATGAGGCTCATATGAGCGCTCGGTGAATACAGGCCTTAAAATCAACAAAAGAATTCAAGAAAATATGCAAAGGGAAAAAAATTATTTATTTTGAGAGAATGGCCCTACGGTTGTGCAACGTAAGAGATACTGCAGAATTTTGGAAGTTAACAAGGAAAGTCAATGGTGAAACCAAAAAGCAAGACATTAAAAGTAGAAATGGATGAATTAAGAAGCTTCTTCATAGCAAGTGCTACACAAGAAGACGTTCATACAACCTGGTCATTTGCTAGACCTTTAACTGAAGACAGCATTTTGGATGAATGCTTATCGTTTGAAGACGTTTGTGATGCTCTAACGAAAATTTGTTCATATAAAGCACCCGGATCAAATGGAGTACCAATTGAGTTTTACAAAAACAGTCCAGACGACTTTAAAAAACACTTTGCTATCTGTTTGAACATGGGATTGTTCCAGATTACTTTTATGACGCTCTTTTAACACCAATATACAAAAAAGGAAACCTTGCTGTCCCAGGTAATTACAGGGGTATTTCATTACTGAACTCAGCCTTAAAAATCTACTCATCGATATTACTTAAGCGCCTCTCGATTTGGGTCGAACTGAACCACAAACTAAGCGAGTTCCAAGCCGGCTTTAGAAAAGGATATAGCACTGTAGACAATGGCGCAAAATTTTAAACATTTTAACGCGGCTCTAAATCTACTTTAAAATGGGAGTCGGCTCTTAGTAATAACTTTAGAATGAGAGGTGGCTCTTTGTAAATTTTAAACGACATAAAGTATACTTTAGTGTTAAAGAGGTCTTCTAACTTTAAAACCAGCAAAACGCTTCTCTATCTTTTTAAAGTATGCTTTATCTGTGGGAAATTATCACTTTGAGTGTGAGTTACACAAACACAAATGCATCCACACAGGGAAGGCGTGCAGTTAGACAGCTAAATGCACCCAAAGGCATTTTGATCTGTTTTGTTTTAGGATTGTTTTGAAATTTTAAATAGTTAAAATAGTAAAAAAGCTTAGTAAATTAAAGAAACAAGTAATATAAAAGTAATTAAAGTGATTACATGCAATACAAAAATGTACAAAAATAGAAAACTACACGCGGTGATGCGTTAAATACTGCACCTATATTTAAAAACACCTATAACAAGCAGTGTAATTTTTGTTCATTTCACAGGTAAGCTGTATCTCATATTCCACATAAAGTAAGTAAAATTACTCTGCACTACGGGCGCTCAATGGATTTTAGTGCCTTGCCATCACCAACAAAAACTAATGCTACCCTGGAAGAGATGGGGTTCAGCTAATTCCCGTGATTGAAGTGTATTTTTATTTTCAAATAATGTGCTTTTTTAAAGCAAAATGCTAGGAAATATCAATTGAAATGTATTCTCAGATAATGTATTAGCCTAAAAAACATCACTTCACATTACTTTATGTGGAATATGAGACACAATCAGCCCGTGAGAAGAAAAAATTGAAAACTCCATATTATAGGTGTTTTTACACGATTTAACGCAGCACCTCATGTTGTTTTGTTTTTTTTTTATAAAATATTGCAATTATTCACTATGTTAACTTTTATTTCACTTTTTTATAGCTCGGCAAAATTACAGATTGGGTTCTTTTTGTTTTTTTTTTAATTTTTCGTTCTGTTTGATTTATTCAGCTGTCAAAATTAGGCGTGTTTCACAAAAGTTTGCTGACGTTTTGTTAAACACGTTCTTTAGTTAGAAGAGTTTTTTTAAAGTGTTTAGAATTAAGAAAAATTTAAACAAGAATTTTTAAATAAAGGACTATTTAACTAGAGTCGGGTTTATTGCTTAAACGAGAACTGTTTCAAATTTTGCGCCAATGTTTTTATATTGGCAAATCTAGCACAAATGAAACTCAACAGGAAACAAAAAATGTACGCTTTCTTTGTTGACTTTAGAGCCGCGTTTGACTCCATTGATCGAAAGTGTTTGTTTTATAAGATGTGTGGTATTGGAGTATCGTACAAGTTTATAAGGGCAATTGAAAAACTCTATGAATGTACAACCGCAATGGTATGCGATGGAGATCATGTTTCTCAAAAATTCGATGTTAAAAAAGGAGTACCCCAAGGATGCTGTATGAGTCCACTGTTGTTCTCATTGTATATCGATGACATCACAGAAGCATGACATCACAGAAGCATACGCCGACGATATCGTCTTACTAGCTGAAAATCCTAAGATGTTGATCGAAGATAAATAAACTGGAAGCTTATTGTCAAAAGTGGAATTTAACAGTCAACACCGACAAATCAAAAATCCTAGTGTTTAAAAATGGTTCTGGAGCATTAAGTCAGGATGAAAAATGGAATTTTGGAACTAAAAGACTAGATGTTGTCAAACAATTTAATTATCTCGGCATAAATCTATCTTTCAACCTTAATATGGAGCCTCACTTGATAAAAAAACTAGAAAAAGCAAAAGCAGCTGTTTGTGTTAACTGGAAAAACGTTTTCAACTGTTCCTTTATTTCAATAAATGACAAATTCAAGGTTTTTGAATCCACTGCACGAGCAATTATGTTTTATGGTGCACAATATTGGGGCTACAAAAGATTTGAAACTGTGGAGCAACTTCTTCGTTTCTTCATTAAAAAAATGTTTAAGCTTCCATTTTCCTGCCCGAACTACTCTATTTACATAGAAACTGGATTATCTACGTTGTTTTTGTCAACTCTTAAACTTCATTTTGACTACCTCTTAAAAGTGTTAAAAACGTGCGACTCACGACTTCCCAAAAAAATCGCTTTATATGCCCTAAGAAACAAGATACTTTGGTTTGCTGAATGGGAAAGAATTGCCAACGAGTGTGGGGTCTCATTTGAACTGAATGTAAATAGGCTGAGTGATTTCAAAGTATAAGTATACGGGTTGCTTAAAAAATTTGATGAAAAACAAAGAAAGCTATTTTTGGAAGAAGCAAGGTCCTCAAGTCTATCGAAATCTAAACCACAACTTGGAACTAAGGAATTATTTCAATCCTTCTTATAGTATATATTAATGATATCTACTATATTTAGAGCAAGAGTGGAAATGCTTCGCCTGAACTTCATGCCCCACAGTGGTGAACTTATACAGTCGTGCTCTATGTGTAATCTAAATGAATGTGAAGATACAATACATTTTATTGGAAGATGCCCAATTTTGAGAGAACTTCGAAAGAGTTTACATATAGTAAAAAATAAGTTAAGTATTCTCAAAAACTACAGTAGTTTGAATGGAGAAAATTGGAGAATACTTTATGGTATTCTGTAAAGAAGCATTAATTTATAGAAATAGAATAATTTCTGAATTGTTTTAGAATTGTTTCTGAATTGTTTAAGAAAAAAAAAAGGTCCAAAATGTATAATTAAAACACAAGAAAAACAATGTAAACAGCTAATAATAGAAGAATTAGGGGCCAATCTGGCAGACGGCAATTATCATGTCATGCCTATAATTATGTTATTTTTTAAGAAACAAGAAATGTAGGTATATTCCTGTATATTCCTAACTGAAATTTTAATAAATATATAATCTAATCTAATCTAATCTAATCTATATGGACATTTTTGGAATTCTTTATTTGACTCAAGTGAGTTTCAATGCGATCTTTGGCTAAAAGTTGTAAAGGTGTTAAGAAATCGATTGCCGTTTCAAGTAGATCATCTGAACGTTCGAGCTTTTCGGCGATCAATTCGGCCAACTGCGGAGACTCGACTTCGTGACATTTCTTTAGAGAGTCACCCCATTTCCACAGACGCTGATAGCCCAATGCACATTCTGTTTGGAACCACATGTATTCCATTTCCACATGCATTTAGCGCACTTGAGTAGTTAGGCTATGGGGAACCTGTGACAGGAAGTGACGTCAGTTTTACATGTATACTATCTGTGTGAGCACACATATGCATATTTTATATGAGATAGTACCAATACATTTGTATTTAACCAATACATATGCATAAAGTGAAGGTCATGAACACATACATATGCATGTGCTGGAATGTGTGACGTCAGTTTTACATTTATAGAGAAATATTTACGCATACATGTGAATATATTTCAAGGTTGTTAACCTATACATGTGCATATTGTTTTGAAGGTTGTTTTTGTTTACACACATATGTACATATAAAGTGAGTGATTGATTAGAGAGTGAACACATCAAAGTTAGAGTGCGAGATTTGAAAGTTCGATTTGCGTGGAAAAAAGATATAAACATAAGTGCACTGGTACAGAAAACCTTGAAATAAGGTGAAGTCGAAAGGATCAACTAAAACTTTGATTAAAAATTAGGTATTTAATTGTAATTTCTTAAATCAAAAATACTGAAAAATATAGAAATCTTGGAGTACAAGACAGTTAACAATAAACGCTATTCTTTAAAACACTCAAGAGAGAAATGGAACCACATGTATTCCATTTCCACATGCATTTAGCGCACTTGAGTAGTTAGGCTATGGGGAACCTGTGACAGGAAGTGACGTCAGTTTTACATGTATACTATCTGTGTGAGCACACATATGCATATTTTATATGAGATAGTACCAATACATTTGTATTTAACCAATACATATGTATAAAGTGAAGGTCATGAACATACATATGCATGTGCTGGAATGTGTGACGTCAGTTTTACATTTATAGAGAAATATTTACGCATACATGTGAATATATTTCAAGGTTGTTAACCTATACATGTGCATATTGTTTTCAAGGTTGTTTTTGTTTACACACATATGTACATATAAAGTGAGTGATTGATTAGAGAGTGAACACATCAAAGTTAGAGTGCGAGATTTGAAAGTTCGATTTGCGTGGAAAAAAGATATAAACATAAGTGCACTGGTACAGAAAACCTTGAAATAAGGTGAAGTCGAAAGGATCAACTAAAACTTTGATTAAAAATTAGGTATTTAATTGTAATTTCTTAAATCAAAAATACTGAAAAATATAGAAATCTTGGAGTACAAGACAGTTAACAATAAACGTTATTCTTTAAAACACTCAAGAGAGAAACAATTATTATTTACCTAAAATCAAAATATTATCGACTTTATATCCACTCGACCACAAATCAACAAATAAATATTTCATAATCTGTCAGAACAGACATCAGCTGTCAACCTTCAGCGATCAGACAACCACCAAGCAACACTTGCCCAAAGGCCATCTAGCGACAAGAATAATATCCGGTGAATTACCAGGGTTGTCAAATAAAAGTAAAAGTATTAAAAATTGAACTATTAGTACTAAAATGGCAATTACTTTGGAAATTTTGAAAACTCTTCAAAAAGAAGAGATTTTCAAAAATATTAATGCAGCTAGTGAAAGGGTTATCAAAAATTCAGATGAAAAAGTTGGAATTCTCTCTGAAAAAGTTGTAAAACTGGAACAAATAGTTGAAACTCAAGGAGTTATTATTGAGAAACAAGAGGTTGCATGTGCTAATCAGGAAAAACGCATTTCTCAATTCGAAGTAGAATTAAGTCGAAATAATCTTATCATTTTCAAAATAGAAGAGATTGAAAGTAATGCTGATGAACTTTTACCATTACTTATTAATATTTTAAATAATACCAACGAACGATTTAATTTAGTTGCAAACGATTTTGAAAGCTGCTACCGTTTAGGGAAGAAATCTGAAGGCAAAATTAGGCCAATTCAATTAACTTTTAGAAGCTATGAGAAAAAACAAAGTATACTTTTAACTAATAAATCTCAGGTTAATTTCACCTAAACTATTAGAGTTAAAAAAGCAAGAAGAAAGAGCATATTTTAAATTTGATGAACTCATAGTTGAAGGCAAAGAGAGACTTATCACATGGTTGTGGCAACATGGTCTGTGCACCGGAAACAGCTTATTTGCAAAACATAAAAACAGGAAATGGACTTGGAGGTCACCAAACGGTATGGTAAAAAATGAGATTGATTTCATAATTGTCAATAAAAAATCAATCTTAAAAGATGTATCGGTTTTAAACAACTTTTATTTTGATATTGATCATAGATTTGTAAGAGGAACATTCCAAATGAACCATAAAACGAAAAGATATAAAAAAAGGCGTCAAAAACAGAAATACCAAAGATATTAGATGAAGATAGTATCCACAAATACCTCGAAGAATTAGGTAGTAGATGCCGATGGGATATTTTAAATAAGCTCTCTATACAGGATACATACAACCAACTTCAACAGGAAAGGAACTGAAATAATGGATACTTAAATGTAAATAATAAATTTGTAAGAATAATAAAGAACATATACACGAACGCAACATCCAGAATTTCTTTAGAAAACAAAGGTAGGCAGTTCCATATTAGTAGGGGTGTAAGAGGAGACCCACTATCGCCATCGTTTTTTTTTATGCGGTCCTTGAGGATATATTTTGAGAACTAAATTGGGAATCTTTAGGAATGAAAATTGATGGAGAGTTTCTCAATAATTTAAGATTTTCAGACGATATTGTCTTACTATCACCATCATGTCAAGACTTAAAAAAAATTGGTATAAGAACTTCATAGCCACTGCCAAACCGCAGGTCTCGAAATGAATGCAGACAAAACAAAGCTGATGAGCAACGTAGGAGAACGAAGACAAATTGTTATAAACGGAAAAGAAATAGAATATGTCGATAACTACATTTACCTTGGACAAACAATTTCAATGGAAAATAGAGATGAGAAAGAAATAGACAGAAGAATTACCAACAGCTGGAAACAACTTTGGAAACACAAACATATCTTCGACTCGAATCTTAGCCAAATATCCCGAAAATATCTTTTCGATGCATCAATATTACCCGTCATGACGTACGGATCCCAAACATGGAGTATGTCAACTAAATCCACACAAAAACTTGCGACTACGCAAAGAGCTATGGAAAGGTCAATCTTACAAGTATCCAAAAGACAACGAATCAGAAACGAAATTATACGGAACATGACAGACGAAATCGTTGGGGGAGGCTTATATTCCACTTATAACTCAATTGTTTAAAAAAAAAAAAAATCAAATTGAACTTATATCTTTTTCGACAAATTGAATTTTTGTATAAAATTGGATGAATAAAGCTTATAATAATAATAATAATAATAATAAATGCACATATTGTGTAGTTGACCTATACATTTGTGTATATTTTTGAAGGTTATTGAATTTAACCAATACATATGTATAAAGTGAAGGTCATGCACACATACATATGCATGTGCTGGAATGTTGTGACGTCAGTTTTACATGTATAGAGAAATATTTACGCACACATGTATATTATTTCAAGGTTGTTAACCTATACATGTGCATATTGTTTCCAAGGTTGTTTTTGCTTACACATACATATGCACATATTGTGTAGTTGACCTATACATTTGTGTATATTTTTGAAGGTTATTGAATTTAACCAATACATATGTATAAAGTGAAGGTCATGCAAACATACATATGCATGTGCTGGAATGTGTGACGTCAGTTTTACAGGTATAGAGAAATATTTACGCATACATGTGAATATATTTCAAGGTTGTTAACTTATACACTGTCATATGCATATGGTGTTCAAGGTTGTTTTTGTTTATACATACCTATATATTTGTGTATATTTTTGAAGGTTATTGATGGATACATTATGCAAATTTCAAGGTTGTTGTCGGTTGGTTGTATTTGATTAGATAATATGATATGTTGGTATCTCGCTCTTTCCTTTGAAAAAGACGTAGGTCAGCATTACGTGTCTCCTGTTAAGAAATAACCAAAAAAAACTTCAAAGTCATTAAAAGAACAGATTCCAATGCTGATCTTTTGTTTACATTATACTTCAGATCCCCTTACCTCTAAATCTCCTTCCCAGTGTTAAGAAATAACTAAAACAAAAAAATTCAAGGCTATTAAGAAAGAAAATAGTCCAACGATGCTTTTTATTTATATTAAATCGTTAAACCACCGCATCCATCTATTATTGATCAGAAAACACAACGCGAAGATACATGATGATATTGTATAGTATTATTATGTTATAAAAAAGATAAGGGACAGAGGTCATACAATTATATAATACTTCAGTTCCTCTTACCTCTTTATCTCCTTCCCATTGTTAAGTAATAACCAAACAAAATTTCAAGGCTATTCAAAAAGTAAAGAGTCCAACGATGATTTTTGTTTACATTATTGGCATGTTCTGAAAAGAGTGCACAGATACACTATGAATAACTCAGACAAGAACAAATCAAAAGTCTCAATTTGAATTGGAAACAGATTTAAAAATTTAATTCGTGTGACTTGTTGTCACTTGTTGTGAATTGTTTATACATATCTAATAAATTGAAAACAGTATCTTGACAAAATTAAAGATTTAATTAAATCAAAAACAATATTTTTTAATTTGTCCAAATTATTGTGAATCGTTTACACCAGTGAATAATTAGAAACATGGATGCCTTTATAAAGGAACTGCTTGTAAGGCACCAATCGAATTTATTTAAAGTATTCGAAAATAAGAACGGTGTAGAAATAAACTATGCAATAAACATTGAAAATTGTGAAAAGGATTTAGAGTTGCTAGAAAATTATTTACAAGTTTCGAGTACTACCGGTCAAAAGTACAAAATAATATCAGCAAATAGCAAGTTAAAATCAATAAAAGAAGAAGAAGAAGAAAAAGAAGAAGAAGAAGAAGAAGAAGAAGAAGAAGAAGAAGAAGAAGAAGAAGAAGAAGAAGAAGAAGAAGAAGAACAACAACAACAACAACAACAACAACAACAACAACAACAACAACAACAACAACAACAACAACAACAACAACAACAACAACAACAACAACAACAACAACAACAACAACAACAACAACAACAACAACAACAACAACAACAACAACAACAACAACAACAACAACAACAACAACAACAACAACAACAACAACAACAACAACAACAACAACAACAACAACAACAACAACAACAACAACAACAACAACAACAACAACAACAACAACAACAACAACAACAACAACAACAACAACAACAACAACAACAACAACAACAACAACAACAACAACAACAACAACAACAACAACAACAACAACAACAACAACAACAACAACAACAACAACAACAACAACAACAACAACAACAACAACAACAACAACAACAGCAACAACAACAACAACAACAACAACAACAACAACAACAACAACAACAACAACAACAACAACAACAACAACAACAACAACAACAACAACAACAACAACAACAACAACAACAACAACAACAACAACAACAACAACAACAACAACAACAACAACAACAACAACAACAACAACAACAACAACAACAACAACAACAACAACAACAACAACAACAACAACAACAACAACAACAACAACAACAACAACAACAACAACAACAACAACAACAACAACAACAACAACAACAACAACAACAACAACAACAACAACAACAACAACAACAACAACAACAACAACAACAACAACAACAACAACAACAACAACAACAACAACAACAACAACAACAACAACAACAACAACAACAACAACAACAACAACAACAACAACAACAACAACAACAACAACAACAACAACAACAACAACAACAACAACAACAACAACAACAACAACAACAACAACAACAACAACAACAACAACAACAACAACAACAACAACAACAACAACAACAACAACAACAACAACAACAACAACAACAACAACAACAACAACAACAACAACAACAACAACAACAACAACAACAACAACAACAACAACAACAACAACAACAACAACAACAACAACAACAACAACAACAACAACAACAACAACAACAACAACAACAACAACAACAACAACAACAACAACAACAACAACAACAACAACAACAACAACAACAACAACAACAACAACAACAACAACAACAACAACAACAACAACAACAACAACAACAACAACAACAACAACAACAACAACAACAACAACAACAACAACAACAACAACAACTACTACAACAACAACAACAACAACAACAACAACAACAACAACAACAACAACAACAACAACAACAACAACAACAACAACAACAACAACAACAACAACAACAACAACAACAACAACAACAACAACAACAACAACAACAACAACAACAACAACAACAACAACAACAACAACAACAACAACAACAACAACAACAACAACAACAACAACAACAACAACAACAACAACAACAACAACAACAACAACAACAACAACAACAACAACAACAACAACAACAACAACAACAACAACAACAACAACAACAACAACAACAACAACAACAACAACAACAACAACAATAGATGATATGCATCAATATTACCCGTCATGACGTACGGATCCCAAACATGGAGTATGTCAACTAAATCCACACAAAAACTTGCGACTACGCAAAGAGCTATGGAAAGGTCAATCTTACAAGTATCCACTCTGCTGTCTCTTGCCCAGCACAATCGACTAACAGAAGCCCCTGTCTAAAGTACAGGCTATTGAATTTTAGTTTGTGCCTCCACCCAAGAGACACCTCCTCAATAATGGCCTCCTCCAGCGCCGATAGTTCGTCAGCGCTGAGGGTAAACTGAGGGTATTTGCTAGGCAGAACCGCAATTCTAACACTCTTGGCCGTATTTGCGTACGAGAGCTGTTGCTCACCAGCTAAGTTGTTTGCGGTGCTTGGTCCCGCTGTATTTGTGGCCGACGTCCGATGTGGAGGCAACTTGTGTTGGTGTGTTCCCAATCTTGGTGCCTTCTAAGGCTTTGGCATCATCCTTTACTGGCACACGAGGTCTGCTCTCAGTACCAGCTCTTGATGCTTGGAGTTTCGTCTTCTGCTCGTCTGGGTGTTATTCTCCCCTGACTATTAGCTGACGATCCCCCCTGAACTGCCCGGTTCTGTTGTTTACCAAGAGACTTGCTCTTCAGGTAAAAACTAATCCCCGATCTCGAATCATTTCCACGGAGGATATTCTCCATATGATCCGCATACTCATTCGCGGTGACATCCCGCGGAATGTTAAATTTTTTGTGGTTTTTGTTGTTTTTTTCTTTGTTTTGTTTTGGAATTTTTTATATTTTGTTCCCACGAGTAGCTAGAGAAGGGTTGGTCCGCCATATCAGAGCTCCGCATGATATGGTAAGGTCTTGGTTACTCTTCGATCAAACATACACTCAACTTCATTAAAAACATTTTTGCAAGCCTATAAGAAAGAGAAGTTAAAATTCAAGACTTTTTATGCACTTGAAAGGCGAAAAGCATTGGTTTTGAAAAGCCTTAAAAAGGAAAAAACAACATTTTTGATTTCATATTTATTTTTATTATGTATTTTTATTAATCATTACTCTTTCGATCTAATACAATAATTACCCGAAGATTCCACTGCAAATTTAATAATATAAGGTGAAGTCTAGACTTTATGATTCGTTTCACTAGATGATATGCTTTTTGAACATAGCCAAAATGGCCGCCGTTTTAGTGGTAGAATGCATAAAGTTCCGCCATTTTAGTGGTAGAATGCATAAAGTTGCACTATTATGTGTGTTTTAACTATACTATTGCAACTTGATCCATTCTACCACGGTCAGCTGTTTTTTCAGCTTGTAGGCAAGCCAGTTTGACAGCCGAGGATTGGTATCTTTCTATTTTTGATCTATGGTTCGAGTAGTGGTATTAGCTAAGCCTGACATTAGAATCACTGAGGGCAGTGAATGGTCGGATGGCCGAATGTTATCCGACAAAACTCAAGCATCCACAAATAGAAGATTCATGGACAGGGAAACCCCTCCTGTCCATTAGTTAGTTAGTATTAGTGCAGGACTGCATTCGCAGCTCGGTGGATGTGGCCGAGTTTATTGAGTTCAGTTCTCTTTGTGCTACTGACCAGGAAGGGCGTCTTCCCGAGTTCGCGACGAGCGGTATCTATTTATTAATAGTTAGTGTAATACAAGCTAAAAGCTACCAATTCAAAAAACTCAGGTGGAAAGAGAATTTGGCCAACGAATTCAGAAACCGCATCACCACGACACTTAATATTAAGCCTGCTACACACTTTATACCATTTTTCGAACTTGAAAATATTTTAATAAATGTTGCACAAATTATGCAAAACAATCAGACTTCCAAAATTGTTTTCAAAAATGAGTGGTACAGTCATGATTGTGAAAATTTAACAAAAATAGCTTTAGCTTGGCTTAAACTGTATAGAGGTAATAAAACAAGTAGCTTTATTAAAGAAAAATACTTAAAATCAACAAAAGAGTTCAAGAAAATATGCAAAGGGAAAAAAATTATTTATTTTGAGAGAATGGCCCTACGGTTGTGCAACGTAAGAGATACTGCAGAATTTTGGAAGTTAACAAGGAAAGTCAATGGTGAAACCAAAAAGCAAGACATTAAAAGTAGAAATGGATGAATTAAGAAGCTTCTTCATAGCAAGTGCTACACAAGAAGACGTTCATACAACCTGGTCATTTGCTAGACCTTTAACTGAAGACAGCATTTTGGATGAATGCTTATCGTTTGAAGACGTTTGTGATGCTCTAACGAAAATTTGTTCATATAAAGCACCCGGATCAAATGGAGTACCAATTGAGTTTTACCTTTGCTATCTGTTTGAACATGGGATTGTTCCAGATTACTTTTATGACGCTCTTTTAACACCAATATACAAAAAAGGAAACCTTGCTGTCCCAGGTAATTACAGGGGTATTTCATTACTGAACTCAGCCTTAAAAATCTACTCATCGATATTACTTAAGCGCCTCTCGATTTGGGTCGAACTGAACCACAAACTAAGCGAGTTCCAAGCCGGCTTTAGAAAAGGATATAGCACTGTAGACAATGGCGCAAAATTTTAAACATTTTAACGCGGCTCTAAATCTACTTTAAAATGGGAGTCGGCTCTTAGTAATAACTTTAGAATGAGAGGCGGCTCTTTGTAAATTTTAAACGACATAAAGTATACTTTAGTGTTAAAGAGGTCTTCTAACTTTAAAACCAGCAAAACGCTTCTCTATCTTTTTAAAGTATGCTTTATCTGTGGGAAATTATCACTTTGAGTGTGAGTTACACAAACACAAATGCATCCACACAGGGAAGGCGTGCAGTTAGACAGCTAAATGCACCCAAAGGCATTTTGATCTGTTTTGTTTTAGGATTGTTTTGAAATTTTAAATAGTTAAAATAGTAAAAAAGCTTTGTAAATTAAAGAAACAAGTAATATAAAAGTAATTAAAAGTGATTACATGCAATACAAAAATGTACAAAAATAGAAAACTACACGCGGTGATGCGTTAAATACTGCACCTATATTTAAAAACACCTATAACAAGCAGTGTAATTTTTGTTCATTTCACAGGTAAGCTGTATCTCATATTCCACATAAAGTAAGTAAAATTACTCTGCACTACGGGCGCTCAATGGATTTTAGTGCCTTGCCATCACCAACAAAAACTAATGCTACCCTGGAAGAGATGGGGTTCAGCTAATTCCCGTGATTGAAGTGTATTTTTATTTTCAAATAATTTGCTTTTTTAAAGCAAAATGCTAGGAAATATCAATTGAAATGTATTCTCAGATAATGTATTAGCCTAAAAAACATCACTTCACATTACTTTATGTGGAATATGAGACACAATCAGCCCGTGAGAAGAAAAAATTGAAAACTCCATATTATAGGTGTTTTTACACGATTTAACGCAGCACCTCATGTTGTTTTGTTTTTTTTTTTTATAAAATATTGCAATTATTCACTATGTTAACTTTTATTTCACTTTTTTATAGCTCGGCAAAATTACAGATTGGGTTCTTTTTGTTTTTTTTTTAATTTTTCGTTCTGTTTGATTTATTCAGCTGTCAAAATTAGGCGTGTTTCACAAAAGTTTGCTGACGTTTTGTTAAACACGTTCTTTAGTTAGAAGAGTTTTTTTTAAAGTGTTTAGAATTAAGAAAAATTTAAACAAGAATTTTTAAATAAAGGACTATTTAACTAGAGTCGGGTTTATTGCTTAAACGAGAACTGTTTCAAATTTTGCGCCAATGTTTTTATATTGGCAAATCTAGCACAAATGAAACTCAACAGGAAACAAAAAATGTACGCTTTCTTTGTTGACTTTAGAGCCGCGTTTGACTCCATTGATCGAAAGTGTTTGTTTTATAAGATGTGTGGTATTGGAGTATCGTACAAGTTTATAAGGGCAATTGAAAAACTCTATGAATGTACAACCGCAATGGTATGCGATGGAGATCATGTTTCTCAAAAATTCCATGTTAAAAAAGGAGTACCCCAAGGATGCTGTATGAGTCCACTGTTGTTCTCATTGTATATCGATGACATCACAGAAGCATGACATCACAGAAGCATACGCCGACGATATCGTCTTACTAGCTGAAAATCCTAAGATGTTGATCGAAGATAAATAAACTGGAAGCTTATTGTCAAAAGTGGAATTTAACAGTCAACACCGACAAATCAAAAATCCTAGTGTTTAAAAATGGTTCTGGAGCATTAAGTCAGGATGAAAAATGGAATTTTGGAACTAAAAGACTAGATGTTGTCAAACAATTTAATTATCTCGGCATAAATCTATCTTTCAACCTTAATATGGAGCCTCACTTGATAAAAAAACTAGAAAAAGCAAAAGCAGCTGTTTGTGTTAACTGGAAAAACGTTTTCAACTGTTCCTTTATTTCAATAAATGACAAATTCAAGGTTTTTGAATCCACTGCACGAGCAATTATGTTTTATGGTGCACAATATTGGGGCTACAAAAGATTTGAAACTGTGGAGCAACTTCTTCGTTTCTTCATTAAAAAAATGTTTAAGCTTCCATTTTCCTGCCCGAACTACTCTATTTACATAGAAACTGGATTATCTACGTTGTTTTTGTCAACTCTTAAACTTCATTTTGACTACCTCTTAAAAGTGTTAAAAACGTGCGACTCACGACTTCCCAAAAAAATTGCTTTATATGCCCTAAGAAACAAGATACTTTGGTTTGCTGAATGGGAAAGAATTGCCAACGAGTGTGGGGTCTCATTTGAACTGAATGTAAATAGGCTGAGTGATTTCAAAGTATAAGTATACGGGTTGCTTAAAAAATTTGATGAAAAACAAAGAAAGCTATTTTTGGAAGAAGCAAGGTCCTCAAGTCAACGCCTAGTCTATCGAAATCTAAACCACAACTTGGAACTAAGGAATTATTTCAATCCTTCTTATAGTATATATTAATGATATCTACTATATTTAGAGCAAGAGTGGAAATGCTTCGCCTGAACTTCATGCCCCACAGTGGTGAACTTATACAGTCGTGCTCTATGTGTAATCTAAATGAACGTGAAGATACAATACATTTTATTGGAAGATGCCCAATTTTGAGAGAACTTCGAAAGAGTTTACATATAGTAAAAAATAAGTTAAGTATTCTCAAAAACTACAGTAGTTTGAATGGAGAAAATTGGAGAATACTTTATGGTATTCTGTAAAGAAGCATTAATTTATAGAAATAGAATAATTTCTGAATTGTTTTAGAATTGTTTCTGAATTGTTTAAGAAAAAAAAAGGTCCAAAATGTATAATTAAAACACAAGAAAAACAATGTAAACAGCTAATAATAGAAGAATTAGGGGCCAATCTGGCAGACGGCAATTATCATGTCATGCCTATAATTATGTTATTTTTTAAGAAACAAGAAATGTAGGTATATTCCTGTATATTCCTAACTGAAATTTTAATAAATATATAATCTAATCTAATCTAATCTAATCTATATGGACATTTTTGGAATTCTTTATTTGACTCAAGTGAGTTTCAATGCGATCTTTGGCTAAAAGTTGTAAAGGTGTTAAGAAATCGATTGCCGTTTCAAGTAGATCATCTGAACGTTCGAGCTTTTCGGCGATCAATTCGGCCAACTGCGGAGACTCGACTTCGTGACATTTCTTTAGAGAGTCACCCCATTTCCACAGACGCTGATAGCCCAATGCACATTCTGTTTGGAACCACATGTATTCCATTTCCACATGCATTTAGCGCACTTGAGTAGTTAGGCTATGGGGAACCTGTGACAGGAAGTGACGTCAGTTTTACATGTATACTATCTGTGTGAGTACACATATGCATATTTTATATGAGATAGTACCAATACATTTGTATTTAACCAATACATATGCATAAAGTGAAGGTCATGAATATATTTCAAGGTTGTTAACCTATACATGTGCATATTGTTTTCAAGGTTGTTTTTGTTTACACACATATGTACATATAAAGTGAGTGATTGATTAGAGAGTGAACACATCAAAGTTAGAGTGCGAGATTTGAAAGTTCGATTTGCGTGGAAAAAAGATATAAACATAAGTGCACTGGTACAGAAAACCTTGAAATAAGGTGAAGTCGAAAGGATCAACTAAAACTTTGATTAAAAATTAGGTATTTAATTGTAATTTCTTAAATCAAAAATACTGAAAAATATAGAAATCTTGGAGTACAAGACAGTTAACAATAAACGTTATTCTTTAAAACACTCAAGAGAGAAATGGAACCACATGTATTCCATTTCCACATGCATTTAGCGCACTTGAGTAGTTAGGCTATGGGGAACCTGTGACAGGAAGTGACGTCAGTTTTACATGTATACTATCTGTGTGAGCACACATATGCATATTTTATATGAGATAGTACCAATACATTTGTATTTAACCAATACATATGTATAAAGTGAAGGTCATGAACACATACATATGCATGTGCTGGAATGTGTGACGTCAGTTTTACATTTATAGAGAAATATTTACGCATACATGTGAATATATTTCAAGGTTGTTAACCTATACATGTGCATATTGTTTTCAAGGTTGTTTTTGTTTACACACATATGTACATATAAAGTGAGTGATTGATTAGAGAGTGAACACATCAAAGTTAGAGTGCGAGATTTGAAAGTTCGATTTGCGTGGAAAAAAGATATAAACATAAGTGCACTGGTACAGAAAACCTTGAAATAAGGTGAAGTCGAAAGGATCAACTAAAACTTTGATTAAAAATTAGGTATTTAATTGTAATTTCTTAAATCAAAAATACTGAAAAATATAGAAATCTTGGAGTACAAGACAGTTAACAATAAACGTTATTCTTTAAAACACTCAAGAGAGAAACAATTATTATTTACCTAAAATCAAAATATTATCGACTTTATATCCACTCGACCACAAATCAACAAATAAATATTTCATAATCTGTCAGAACAGACATCAGCTGTCAACCTTCAGCGATCAGACAACCACCAAGCAACACTTGCCCAAAGGCCATCTAGCGACAAGAATAATATCCGGTGAATTACCAGGGTTGTCAAATAAAAGTAAAAGTATTAAAAATTGAACTATTAGTACTAAAATGGCAATTACTTTGGAAATTTTGAAAACTCTTCAAAAAGAAGAGATTTTCAAAAATATTAATGCAGCTAGTGAAAGGGTTATCAAAAATTCAGATGAAAAAGTTGGAATTCTCTCTGAAAAAGTTGTAAAACTGGAACAAATAGTTGAAACTCAAGGAGTTATTATTGAGAAACAAGAGGTTGCATGTGCTAATCAGGAAAAACGCATTTCTCAATTCGAAGTAGAATTAAGTCGAAATAATCTTATCATTTTCAAAATAGAAGAGATTGAAAGTAATGCTGATGAACTTTTACCATTACTTATTAATATTTTAAATAATACCAACGAACGATTTAATTTAGTTGCAAACGATTTTGAAAGCTGCTACCGTTTAGGGAAGAAATCTGAAGGCAAAATTAGGCCAATTCAATTAACTTTTAGAAGCTATGAGAAAAAACAAAGTATACTTTTAACTAATAAATCTCAGGTTAATTTCACCTAAACTATTAGAGTTAAAAAAGCAAGAAGAAAGAGCATATTTTAAATTTGATGAACTCATAGTTGAAGGCAAAGAGAGACTTATCACATGGTTGTGGCAACATGGTCTGTGCACCGGAAACAGCTTATTTGCAAAACATAAAAACAAGAAATGGACTTGGAGGTCACCAAACGGTATGGTAAAAAATGAGATTGATTTCATAATTGTCAATAAAAAATCAATCTTAAAAGATGTATCGGTTTTAAACAACTTTTATTTTGATATTGATCATAGATTTGTAAGAGGAACATTCCAAATGAACCATAAAACGAAAATGAACCATAAAACGAAAAGATATAAAAAAAGGCGTCAAAAACAGAAATACCAAAGATATTAGATGAAGATAGTATCCACAAATACCTCGAAGAATTAGGTAGTAGATGCCGATGGGATATTTTAAATAAGCTCTCTATACAGGATACATACAACCAACTTCAACAGGAAAGGAACTGAAATAATGGATACTTAAATGTAAATAATAAATTTGTAAGAATAATAAAGAACATATACACGAACGCAACATCCAGAATTTCTTAAGAAAACAAAGGTAGGCAGTTCCATATTAGTAGGGGTGTAAGAGGAGACCCACTATCGCCATCGTTTTTTTTTATGCGGTCCTTGAGGATATATTTTGAGAACTAAATTGGGAATCTTTAGGAATGAAAATTGATGGAGAGTTTCTCAATAATTTAAGATTTTCAGACGATATTGTCTTACTATCACCATCATGTCAAGACTTAAAAAAAATTGGTATAAGAACTTCATAGCCACTGCCAAACCGCAGGTTTCGAAATGAATGCAGACAAAACAAAGCTGATGAGCAACGTAGGAGAACGAAGACAAATTGTTATAAACGGAAAAGAAATAGAATATGTCGATAACTACATTTACCTTGGACAAACAATTTCAATGGAAAATAGAGATGAGAAAGAAATAGACAGAAGAATTACCAACAGCTGGAAACAACTTTGGAAACACAAACATATCTTCGACTCGAATCTTAGCCAAATATCCCGAAAATATCTTTTCGATGCATCAATATTACCCGTCATGACGTACGGATCCCAAACATGGAGTATGTCAACTAAATCCACACAAAAACTTGCGACTACGCAAAGAGCTATGGAAAGGTCAATCTTACAAGTATCCAAAAGACAACGAATCAGAAACGAAATTATACGGAACATGACAGACGAAATCGTTGGGGGAGGCTTATATTCCACTTATAACTCAATTGTTTAAAAAAAAAAAAAATCAAATTGAACTTATATCTTTTTCGACAAATTGAATTTTTGTATAAAATTGGATGAATAAAGCTTATAATAATAATAATAATAAATGCACATATTGTGTAGTTGACCTATACATTTGTGTATATTTTTGAAGGTTATTGAATTTAACCAATACATATGTATAAAGTGAAGGTCATGCACACATACATATGCATGTGCTGGAATGTTGTGACGTCAGTTTTACATGTATAGAGAAATATTTACGCACACATGTATATTATTTCAAGGTTGTTAACCTATACATGTGCATATTGTTTCCAAGGTTGTTTTTGCTTACACATACATATGCACATATTGTGTAGTTGACCTATACATTTGTGTATATTTTTGAAGGTTATTGAATTTAACCAATACATATGTATAAAGTGAAGGTCATGCAAACATACATATGCATGTGCTGGAATGTGTGACGTCAGTTTTACAGGTATAGAGAAATATTTACGCATACATGTGAATATATTTCAAGGTTGTTAACTTATACACTGTCATATGCATATGGTGTTCAAGGTTGTTTTTGTTTATACATACCTATATATTTGTGTATATTTTTGAAGGTTATTGATGGATACATTATGCAAATTTCAAGGTTGTTGTCGGTTGGTTGTATTTGATTAGATAATATGATATGTTGGTATCTCGCTCTTTCCTTTGAAAAAGACGTAGGTCAGCATTACGTGTCTCCTGTTAAGAAATAACCAAAAAAAACTTCAAAGTCATTAAAAGAACAGATTCCAATGCTGATCTTTTGTTTACATTATACTTCAGATCCCCTTACCTCTAAATCTCCTTCCCAGTGTTAAGAAATAACTAAAACAAAAAAATTCAAGGCTATTAAGAAAGAAAATAGTCCAATGATGCTTTTTATTTATATTAAATCGTTTAAACCACCGCATCCATCTATTATTGATCAGAAAACACAACGCGAAGATACATGATGATATTGTATAGTATTATTATGTTATAAAAAAGATAAGGGACAGAGGTCATACAATTATATAATACTTCAGTTCCTCTTACCTCTTTATCTCCTTCCCATTGTTAAGTAATAACCAAACAAAATTTCAAGGCTATTCAAAAAGTAAAGAGTCCAACGATGATTTTTGTTTACATTATTGGCATGTTCTGAAAAGAGTGCACAGATACACTATGAATAACTCAGACAAGAACAAATCAAAAGTCTCAATTTGAATTGGAAACAGATTTAAAAATTTAATTCGTGTGACTTGTTGTCACTTGTTGTGAATTGTTTATACGTATCTAATAAATTGAAAACAGTATCTTGACAAAATTAAAGATTTAATTAAATCAAAAACAATATTTTTTAATTTGTCCAAATTATTGTGAATCGTTTACACCAGTGAATAATTAGAAACATGGATGCCTTTATAAAGGAACTGGTTGTAAGGCACCAATCGAATTTATTTAAAGTATTAGAACGGTGTAGAAATAAACTATGCAATAAACATTGAAAATTGTGAAAAGGATTTAGAGTTGCTAGAAAATTATTTACAAGTTTCGAGTACTACCGGTCAAAAGTACAAAATAATATCAGCAAATAGCAAGAAGAAGAAGAAGAAGAAGAAGAAGAAGAAGAAGAAGAAGAAAAAGAAGAAGAAGAAGAAGAAGAAGAAGAAGAAGAAGAAGAAGAAGAAGAAGAAGAAGAAGAAGAAGAAGAAGAAGAAGAAGAAGAAGAAGAAGAAGAAGAAGAAGAAGAAGAAGAAGAAGAAGAAGAAGAAGAAGAAGAAGAAGAAGAAGAAGAAGAACAACAACAACAACAACAACAACAACAACAACAACAACAACAACAACAACAACAACAACAACAACAACAACAACAACAACAACAACAACAACAACAACAACAACAACAACAACAACAACAACAACAACAACAACAACAACAACAACAACAACAACAACAACAACAACAACAACAACAACAACAACAACAACAACAACAACAACAACAACAACAACAACAACAACAACAACAACAACAACAACAACAACAACAACAACAACAACAACAACAACAACAACAACAACAACAACAACAACAACAACAACAACAACAACAACAAAAACAACAACAACAACAACAACAACAACAACAACAACAACAACAACAACAACAACAACAACAACAACAACAACAACAACAACAACAACAACAACAACAACAACAACAACAACAACAACAACAACAACAACAACAACAACAACAACAACAACAACAACAACAACAACAACAACAACAACAACAACAACAACAACAACAACAACAACAACAACAACAACAACAACAACAACAACAACAACAACAACAACAACAACAACAACAACAACAACAACAACAACAACAACAACAACAACAACAACAACAACAACAACAACAACAACAACAACAACAACAACAACAACAACAACAACAACAACAACAACAACAACAACAACAACAACAACAACAACAACAACAACAACAACAACAACAACAACAACAACAACAACAACAACAACAACAACAACAACGTAATGATATTTTAATATGGGAAGATTTACCCCATACTGCTTTTTCGCAAAGAATCCGATCAGGCTTTATTACAAATTAACATCACACAGATCCAAAGAAGTTTTTATCTGATTGCAGAGTAGTAGTAGTGTATAAAATGAATGAGATCTTAAACGAGTACCTCAACTTAAAAATAAGTTTGATGAAGAGTTTCTCAATAATTTAAGATTTTCAGACGATATTGTCTTACTATCACCATCATGTCAAGACTTAAAAAAAATTGGTATAAGAACTTCATAGCCACTGCCAAACCGCAGGTCTCGAAATGAATGCAGACAAAACAAAGCTGATGAGCAACGTAGGAGAACGAAGACAAATTGTTATAAACGGAAAAGAAATAGAATATGTCGATAACTACATTTACCTTGGACAAACAATTTCAATGGAAAATAGAGATGAGAAAGAAATAGACAGAAGAATTACCAACAGCTGGAAACAACTTTGGAAACACAAACATATCTTCGACTCGAATCTTAGCCAAATATCCCGAAAATATCTTTTCGATGCATCAATATTACCCGTCATGACGTACGGTTCCCAAACATGGAGTATGTCAACTAAATCCACACAAAAACTTGCGACTACGCAAAGAGCTATGGAAAGGTCAATCTTACAAGTATCCAAAAGACAACGAATCAGAAACGAAATTATACGGAACATGACAGGCGAAATCGTTGGGGGAGGCTTATATTCCACTTATAACTCAATTGTTTAAAAAAAAAAAAAAAATCAAATTGAACTTACATCTTTTTCGACAAATTGAATTTTTGTATAAAATTGGATGAATAAAGCTTATAATAATAATAATAATAAATGCACATATTGTGTAGTTGACCTATACATTTGTGTATATTTTTGAAGGTTATTGAATTTAACCAATACATATGTATAAAGTGAAGGTCATGCACACATACATATGCATGTGCTGGAATGTTGTGACGTCAGTTTTACATGTATAGAGAAATATTTACGCACACATGTATATTATTTCAAGGTTGTTAACCTATACATGTGCATATTGTTTCCAAGGTTGTTTTTGCTTACACATACATATTCACATATTGTGTAGTTGACCTATACATTTGTGTATATTTTTGAAGGTTATTGAATTTAACCAATACATATGTATAAAG